>NW_020769393.1:2687895-2705998 GCF_900518735.1 Pseudonaja textilis
CCTCCCTTTGGGGGGCTCTGCCCCTCCCCCTCAGGTACCTGTGGCTGCAATGGAGGGGATCCCCCTTCTCCTTTGAGACCCCCCTTTTTCTCCCCTTGATTTGGGGGTGGGGGAACACATCACACCCACCCACCCCCCAAGAAAGGACCTGCCCCTTTTGCAGTCT
This sequence comes from Pseudonaja textilis, assembly GCF_900518735.1. Next base: position 2,688,062 of record NW_020769393.1, read on the forward strand.
GGGCTGATGAGGCCTTAACCGGTTACAGTTTCCACACCGTTCTGTTTGCCCCCTCACCCCAGAGAAAGTATAGCTGCTGGCCTCGGCTTTCATTTATTGAGGGATCTTCTCCCCACCCCCAAAAATAGCCCCTTGTCACTTTCTCCCCATTATCTCCCCCGCCCTTTGTACATATCAGGAAACTGATTAATGGGCAGATTTTTATCCCTTTTATTATCATCATCATCAACACATACGGGGAGTCCTCCACTTACAACCCTACTTGGGACAAGAATTTCTGCTGCTAAGCGAGGCAATTTGTCAAAAGATCCGTGCTCCATTTTACAACCTTTTCTTGGGCCTCGGTTGGGCACTGCAGTTGTTAAGTGAATCATGCCCGTCCTTAAGTGAATCTGGCATCCCCCTGTTGTTGTTGTTTCTGCCGCTTGTCCAATCACACTGGGAAGGCCACGAATGGCGGCCACACAACTCTGGGATGCTGCCACTGTTATAAATACAGCGCCCAAACTTTGTTCGAGAACTGGAAGAAATGCTGCGGCAGTCGTAAGCGTGAGGACCGGTCCGTTTTTTTCCCCCCAGGGTGGTTGTAACCTCAAAGGGTCACTAAAGGAGTGGTTGTAATTCGAGGACGATTTGAATTCCCTACCAAAAAAAAAACAAACCAAGCTCTGTTTGAGTAGAAAATGTCCTTCCATCTCCTCTCTTTTATTTACAAGAAGGGTTTTTTGGGAAGAATATTACAGAACAGAACAGAATATAATTCTTTATTGGCCAAGTGTGACTGGACACAGAAGGAATCTGTCTTGGTGCAAATGCGCTCTGTGTACATAAAAGAAATTTTGCTTTCAGTTGTTTGTTTGGGAGGGAATTGGGAGGGTTTTCGGGGGGATATAAAGAAAAACCAGGCAGGGACCCCATGAGATCATCTGGAGGGGGTCTTGGGGGACTTGCCCTGACCTTTTCCATTGCTTCAAAACGTTACCTCGCCATCCTAACCCAGGTAGCCCTTGGAAGCATCTTCCTCTAATGCAGGGGTTTTCAAACTGGACAGCTTTAAGACTTGTGGACTTCAGCTCCCAGAATTCCTCTTCCAGTCATGTTAGCTCAGGAATTCTGGGGGTTTGAAGTCCACAGGTCTTAAACTTGCCAAGTTTGAAAACCCTTGGTTTAAGGGATGGTGTGCCAGGGGCCTTGAGAAACTGCAAATCCCAGAATTCCTAGGAAAGGGGGAACAAGCAGCTAGGAATTCTGGGAGTCGTTCATTCTAGACCGGGCGGTTTTGCTAGGAGATGGTTTTACAATGCTGGCTTGTGTTTGTTATTATTTTAACTTGGCCTGTGCTGCCTTGGTGCTTCTTTGCAAAGCAGCACATGGGGGGAAAAATAAAAGTTAAGCAACAATATCCTGAAAAAAACAGGCTTGAGTGATTCACACACACAACCACAACACACAAGCCTCCTTGCTTAACCCACTTTAGTGTCTGCCGTTAAAATGTACCAGATGTGTAGCTGCTTCTGAAAATCACCCAGCAGGTTGCATTTTCAAAGAGTCTTAACTTTACCAGGGATTTAGCTATTTCCCTGTTTAGGTCTCAGGGATTTTCTCAATCTTTGGGGAGATTTAAATTGTATTTTTGGACCGTTTGAATTGGCTTTTAAGTTACTGGCCCTTTAGAAGTGATGGACACTTGAGTGGCAAGTGAGTTAATAGAAAAAGCATGTGGCCAAAACACATCTTCGTATTCCTGATTATATTTAGGAATTTCATTATTCCATGATGTCATGCTCTGATTTTGTATTATTTTTCTAGCGTCAGTATAGTTATATCTACTCTATACAGGTGGTCCTTGACTTATGACCACAATAGAGTCCAAAATTGATGTTGGTGAGACGTTGGTTAATTCAGAGGCTGCCTGAATTCCGCATGATTTTGGATGCCTTAAAATAATTTCATTCTTGGTGGACATGCCCCAAAGCGAAAAAAATACTGGAAAATGATTCAAACATGGTTCGAAGAGTTAGCTAAAAATAAAATTGATTTTGTCCCGGAATTATTCCTTCACGGAATAATTAAAAACTACAACAGAAAGACAAAATATCTTATATTTACATATATTAACAGGAGGAAGAATTTCATATGCTCGGTACTAGATGAAAAACTCCATACCACCTGAAGGTTTAATAATAAAAAAAAATGGTGTGTGGAAATGGATAAATTAACTATGGAATTAAAAGAGAAAGCAGCCACAAAATACAATGTGGTATGGGAAACATGGTTTATTTGGATTGATAATAGGTATAAGAATAGAAAATGTAAATAATGTATATAACAGATAAGAGGGTATGAAAGTATTGTGTATTTTAAGTTTTTTTATATATAAACGTATATATAATGTCACAGCACTGTTTAATAACTATTGGTATTATATATAAATGGAGAAAAACTCAAGCATTATAAAAATAATAATTTAATTAAAAAATAGTAGTTAAGATGTAATGAATGTATATGTTCTTAAACTTGTATAATTACAGTAGTAACCTTGTCCCGTTTTTCTACAAATTTCTATCAGCCAGCATTCGTGATTATTTAACCCATTTTGTAACGTTGACTCTACAATTGCCAGCTCAAATCCATGTAAAATACTTGTACTCACCATAATAATAAACTTTTATGCTGCTCAGCTCTGAGCTAAAATTCAGTAATATCAAGGAATTCAAATGATACGGGTACATTATTCAGAAAGGAGGAGTTTAAAATGGATTCCATTTTAATTCCAGATTAAAACAGGCATTTTCATCCAGCACAGTTAAATACTAAACTGGTGACTGTAATAAAAGATATCCACCTCCTAGCCAGTCTTTCCATCAATAATAGGGTGAGGCAGGAAATAAAATTTGTAACTAAGTAATATCAAAGTTACAAGCATGCAATAAATATCTGCTTTTTTAAAAAAACAGTCCAGCTTTATGCAAAAATTAGTAAGAGAACAAGCCAGGTTTTCAGGAAAAAAAAAACCAGCAGAGAGATAAAACAAATATTTTTACACAGGGACTTGTGAGGCCTTGGCAGTTAGGAATACAGACAGTCCTTATCTTACGACCGCAATGGGGAACAGAATTTCCGTTGCTAAGTGAGGTCGGTGGTTAAGGGAGTTGCGCTCAATTTTATGATCTTTTTTTGCCATGGGGGTGGCTTAAGTGAATCACTGCAGTTTTGTTAAGTGAATCATGTCATTAAATGAATCGGGCTCTCCACCCAATTGACTTTGCCTGTCATAATCTGGCTTGGGACGCTGCAACCTTCATAAATACATCCTGGTTGGAAAAAAACTCCCCAATTCTGACCGCCTGACCATCAGGATTGCGCGACAGTCGTAAGTCTGACTGGGGGATTCTGGGAGTTGAAGTCCTCCAGGCTTAAAGTGGCCAAGGTTAGAGACCCCCTGTTTAGATGAGACTTAAAAATGTAAGTTGTGTGTTTGTGTCATTTGCAGTATGTTGTGTTTGTGGGCCCCAGGTTTTTTGCTTCTTTTTTTTAGCACGTCCTGTGAAGCAGTCTTTGCTAGGAAATTTTAGGAATGTGGGAAAAGGGCCCCTTCAGCTCTGCATCAATCATTGACTGGGCCCAAGTTTCTAGTCCTCAAGGATTTGGTTAATGCTATTTTTTTTCCCCCCCCAATCGCAGCCCGACAAATTTTACACCTTTTACAACCACAGAGCTCGGCTGCTCTAAGAGGCTAATTGTTTGTTGTGACGGGGGTGTGTATCTGGTATCTGTGACTGCGAAATCTAAGGAATGTGGAATATTAGCCCTGATAGGAGTGCCATTCAGCTCCGCAAAGTTCATTGGCTGGAAATCAGTTTTCTAGTCCTCAGAGACTTCACAGCTCAGTGGAGACAAAGCCTGCTGAAATTTCAAAACCCAAAGGAGTTACCGGGAGGAATGGGTGTTGCCATGTAAAGTGGGATTAAAACATAAATTAGGATTGAAACTAGCATTGCATGCTGCCATTTAAACTAGGATTAAAATTTAGTTTGGTTTATTGTCATTGTACCTCGTACAATAAAATTAAATGCCATATTCAGTGTATATTATAACTATAAATATAAAACATACCTTCACATTCTCTACAATTGAATTGAAAACCCTATTTAAAACTATTTAAAGTAGAATTAAAATTAAGCAAGGATTAAAATTGAAACTAGGCTTAAAATTAGGAGTGTGTGTGGCCATTTAAACTAGGATTTAAATTGAAACTAAAATTTAAAATTTGAACAAGGGTTTCAGTTTCCAGGATTCCCAGAACCTGGAGAGGAAAAAGGCTACACAGGTCATGACCCTTGGATTACTCTTCCCCATTGCTAAAAAGAAGAAAAAACAGAAGTCAGCTTGCAAAATGATAAAACAAAGAAGGTGGCGACATATTTGACCTGCCTTTAACACCGCTTGATAAAAAGCGAAAAGGCCACCAAGATAGATAGATAGATAGATAGATATAGATAGATAGATAGATAGATACATTATTTATTTTTGATGGACTCCTGTTTCAGAACTTGGGAGACGAAATTGGCTTTAATAACTCCTTTTTGACAGAACCAAACATTTCGACAGAGAAAATCCAGTTCTGGTTATTTAACAAACTCACTTTCTCGGATACTCCATTGGGGTGTAAAATCTAACCAGGATATCCCCGCTCCAGTGCATTTCCAAGTTACAGCCACCTTCTCATTCTTCTGAATCAGTACTTCTCAATCCCAGAGCTTTTAAGATGTCTGAACTTCCACTCCCAGAATCCCCCAGCCAGGATGCTTTAAGACTGGTGGACTTCAACTCCCAGAATCCCCCAGCCAGGATGCTTTAAGACTGGTGGACTTCAACTCCCAGAATCCCCCAGCCAGGATGCTTTAAGACTGGTGGACTTCCACTCCCAGAATCCCCCAGCCAGGATGCTTTAAGATGTCTGGACTTCCACTCCCAGAATTTTCCTTTCCAGCATATACTTTGGGGGGGGGGGGGAAATTCTGGGAATAGAAGTCCACCCATCTTAAAAGTTTGAAAAATCCTAAGAGAAACCACAGGTGATCTAGACCTTGAAATGTCTTCAGAAGTAAATAAATAAAAGCAATCTTCAAAAGTATAATTGGAGCAGCGAATTTCCTCAACTGGGGGAAGGGGAAAAAAAAAACCTCATTTTAAAAAGACATTTAAGAAGTTCTTACGGTTGTGTATTTCCCTTCTGACCCGGCTTGTCAGTCTGTGAAATATTTGGCCGCGAAGTTTCATCTGCAACTTCCTCCTTTTGGGCTCGACGCGGATGCTCAGTCTGCTTCTCTTTTCCAAATTTCCTTCTTCAGCGTCTCGGATAGGATGGCGCTGCATGATCTGCGCAGGTAGTCCTTGACGTACAACCACTATTGAGCCCAAAACGTCTGTCGCTAAGCAAGGCGGTTTGCCTCATTTCTGCCACAGTCATTAAGTGAATCAACCGCAGTGGTCACATGAGCCGTGCGCTCTTTATTTCATTGGCTTCTCTTGTCAGAAGAAGACGGCTGGGAAAGTCGCTTCTCACAATAAACAGACTTCAAACAGTTTGTTTATATTTGGTTGTAAGTTGAACTCTGCCTATAGTGGAGCAGAGCGAATAGATTTTATGCCTAGAAGCCAAAAAAAAACATTTTTTTTCTGCAAACATTCCTGCAACACTTAAATCCACATTAAGAAACCCAACCGTTGCTATCTGTGAAAAAAATAATAATAATGGAGTGAGAGTTTGTCTTGGTAAAAGGCGGCCCATATTCAAGCCAGCTGTTTATAACCATGAGGACTAGCATTCTGATTTATTTATTTTTAATTAGTTGGCACAGGGCCTGTTTCACCTCAAACTTATTGAAATCCAGCTAAGAGATACCCTTCTTTGGAATCATGGAAAGCTTTTGTATTTAACACAAATCGTAGTGGCTCGGGATTTGTAAACCCAGCAGTGCTGGCTTAATTTAACCAATGATGGTTTAAACAAAGTGTGGCAAAACCAAACATGGGAAAAAAAAACCCACTATTTTTCCCCCTTTTTCTTTCAGATCTTCTTCCTTTGCTTTTCCCACCAAGCTGGGGGCTTCATGGTAAGTTGCACATCCCAAGTGTTCTGTTTAAAAAAAAGAAAATCTTTCTCCAAATAATGCCGATTAGAATCGGAATAGAGCTGGAAAGGGCCTTGGAGGTCTTCTAGTCCAGCCCCCTGCTTAAGCAAGAAATCTTATACCATTATCAGCCCAGTCTCTTAAAAACCTCCAGTGATGAAGTAGCTACAATATCTGGAGGCAAGATATTCCACGGGTTAATTGTCCTCACTGTTAGTAAACTTCTCCCTAGTTCTAGGTTGCTTCTCTCCTGGATCAGTTTCCACCCGTTGCTTCTTATCCTGCCTTCAGGGGCTTTGGAGAATTAAGTTGACACCCCCGCTCCTCTTTGTAGCAGCCCCTCAAAGACTGGAATCCTGCTATCTGGTCCTACTTTTCTCGAGACTGGCCAAACCCAAATCCTGCAACCGTTCTTCGCATATTTTAAGTCTCCAGGCCTTTAATAATTTTACTTTAGTATTATATTATATATATTCAATTGTATATAATTCAGTCACAGATTCAACCACTTTTCAGGCGTGGTTTAATCCAACTCTGTCCCAAAAGTGCTTTTTTTTTTTAGGAGGCAACTGGACTTTATTTTTCTTTTGAAGACATTTTGCTTCTCATCCAAGAAGCTTCTTCAGCTCTGACCGGATGATGGAGAATGGATGGATTTAGACTCCTTGCAGGCAGCTGGTCATTTGCATCCTTTTTAGAGGGTCGTCGAGGCCACTCGGAGGTTGATCTGAGTCCTCAGGGTCACCTGTGTGGTTCAAATGGGTGTGGAGCCTCCTTGGAACTGTTGAAAAGACTGTGTTGTACACTGGAGATAGACGAGGTCGTATATCTCTCCCACTTTATTGAGAGAGGGGCCAAGCGGCCACAACGACCGTCTATAAAGGATGCAAATGACCAGCTGCCTGCAAGGAGTCTAAATCCATCCATTCCCCACCATCCAGTCAGAACTGAAGAAGCTTCTTGGATGAGAAGCGAAACATCTTCAAAAGGAAAAAAAGAAGAAGAAGAAAATCCAGTTGCCTCCTCAAAAAAAAATAGCACCTTTGGGACAACCAGGACCTGGAGGACTGAGAATCTCTATAAACCCAAAGCTCCAGAGACGACGAAGTCACCCGATCTTCAACGTGGGAAAAATCTCCCTGCCAGAAAATCTTGGTTTTTGTTTTTGTTTTCACGCCTCTCTCATTCGTGACGTTCGTGGTTGTAGTTCCAGCAACTTTGGGGGATTTCCCTTTGTCAAGATTGCTTTGGAGTGATTTTTCCAGTGGTTCAAATGCTTCCTTTTTTTCTTTGGCTTCCAAACAATGCAAACAAAACAAGATGGAGAGGAGCGGGTGGCTGGCTTCACCCTTGCATGGGGCAGCCGAACCCTCAGCTGGTGATTTAATGGCAGGCTATTCAAAGAAGAGAGAGGCAAAAATTCCAGTGTTGCTCAAAGTGAGGACGGAGGAAATCCCCAGGTTTTCAAGCAGGAGGCGAGGCCTGACCTGCTAAAAAAAAAAAAATTGGGCCATTGTGCATTATCTGGAGAAGGACATTCGCCGCCGAGGCCTCTTACAACTGAATGTGTGGGGTTTTTTAAAAAAAAAACTCTCTCGAGGGGAAATTGGTTGCTTTTATTTAATTTTCTCTCTCTCCTTAATTTCCCCCTCCCCAAACTCCAAATTTTATCTACCTCCTCCTGTACGTGGGGGGGAAGTTGGAGGCGTTGGCTTCAAATCGATCAATCTATAATGCCGCATTCGAAATGCGGTACAAATAGACCTTGATTTACGCCCACAATCGGAACCGGCATTTCTGTTGCTAAGTAAGGCAGTTTGAGGGAGTTGTTAACTTGATTTTACAACATTTTTTGCCCATGGTGGCTATTAAGTGAATCATGCAGTGTGTTGGCCTGGGAAAGGGGTTGCCTTCTACAGTATTAACACTTCATTCTCTTTCTCCTTCCTTCCTTCCTTCCTCCCTCCCTCCCTCCCTCCCTTCCTATATTTCCTTCCTTCCCATTCTTTCTTTGCTTCTTTCTTTTCCTTCTTTCCCTGTTTTCCTTGCTTCTCTTTCTCTTTTCCTATCTTTTCTTTCTCTTTTCCTTGCTTCTTTCTCTTTTCCTATCTTCTTTCTTTCTCTTTCCTATCTTCTTTCTCTTTTCCTTCTTTCTCTTTTTCCTTCTTTCTCTTTCCTATCTTTTCTCTTTTCCTTCTTTCTCTTTTCCTATCTTCTTTCTCTTTTCCTCCTTTCTTTCTCTTTCATAACTTCTTTCTCTTTTCCTATCTCCTTTCTTTCTCTTTCCTATCTTCTTTCTCTTTTCCTTCCTTTTTTCTCTTTTCCTTCTTTCTTTCTCTTTTCCTTGCTTCATACTTCCCCTTTTTCCTTCCTTCCCTCCTCTCTCCCTTTCCCCCTACTTTCTCAATTCTCTTTTCCTTTCCTTTCCTCCTCTGCTCTCTTTCCTTCCTCCTCCTCGTTGGCTTCTTTTCCTGTCCTCCTTCGCCCCCTCCCTCAAGAACCCACCCCCAGCAGCACACCCATGGTGGAAATCATCGAGCAGCCCAAACAGCGTGGGATGCGCTTCCGGTACCAGTGTGAGGGCCGCTTGGCTGGCTCCATCCCGGGAGAACGCAGCACTGACACCACCAAGACGCACCCCACCATCAAGGTCAGCCTTCCCTGCTCCCCTTCCTCGCCTGCCCAGAAAGAAACACACACCCCCCCATCATTTCCCAGAAGCCTTTGCAACCGGGTCGCTTTTAAAATCCGGTCCCCCTCCGAATGCCATCCTGGCCAAAGGAAAACTCGGTGTGATGTCACAGCACGTTTGCCACGAAGACGGGGATGGTGGGGCCTTCCTGGGCAGCCTTTCTGCCATCCAGCTGGGTGGAAAAGTTACACCCGGACGTGCTCACTCTGACGGGCAGCCATTTTGCGAAGGCGCCCCCACGAAACCAAACCGTTCCTTCCCCAAACTGTGATGACCCAAAGGGGCGTGGCACAAAGGCAACCCAGTCCGATAATCAGTAGGAGTCCCTTTATTAGCTCCAACTTTGCCCCCAATATCCTGGTTACCTTCTGGGCTGGAGAAAAACTCTCGCAGGAGCAGCCTTGGGCTGCAGGGAATCCAGTCCAAAACGTGGTCAACAAAAACTGGAACTATAAGTCCAATCAAGGGGAAATGAGGTCATTAGTCTGGCAGGGCAGGAGCAAGAATTCCAGACCTGAAGGAATGGCAAGAACTCAACACGGTTGGGAGGACGCCAGGAACACAGATAAGCAAAGTCAACACAAGATAAACTCAAGTTTGCTCCCAGCAGATGCTGCACTCAGCCTGCATCTCTGTTAAACTCTCATTCCCAGCTGTGGCTAATGAAGGGAATCAGGGCCCTTTCCTCCCCCGTAAGCCACGCAACCCCCGTTGCTCCCTTCTCCGTTCCTCTCTGCGTGCCCTAGGATGAAGAGGAGGGTGGGCCTGGGTCTTCCTCTGAATTCCCTCTCCCTCGTTTTACCTCTCCCCTGCTCTGCCCAGCCGGACTTTGCCCTTCCCCAGTTTCCTTCACAGCCAATGGAGCCACGCTCCCACTCCCTGAGTCAGCTGTTCGTCTTCCTCCTCACATTCAGACTCGGACAGGGGTGTGACAGACAGAGAGGAGCCGTTTGGCTGCCCCGTGTCCCAACTCTTTCCCCCCTTTTGCCCCCCAGATTCACAATTACCAGGGCCCGGGAAAGGTCCGCATCTCCCTGGTAACCAAGGAAGCCCCACATCGGCCTCACCCCCACGACCTGGTGGGCAAGGATTGCAAAGAAGGCTATTACGAAGCCGAGTTGTCTCCGGAGCGCTCCATTCACAGGTGAGTCCGGGAATTGGGAGGTAGAAATCGCAAGGACATCGCTTCTTGGCCTCTTTTCCTCCCCGGGTCAAGGCACTCAACGCCTGCCTTTGTCCCCAGCTTCCAGAACCTGGGAATCCAGTGTGTGCGGAAACGGGATCTGGAAAAGGCCGTGGCGAAGCGGATCGAGACCGGGAACAATCCGTTCAACGGTAAGGAAGGCTGAACCTTGCGTGGTTTGTGTGTGTGTGTGTGTAATTGCCATAAAAATGTGTAAAAATGCTTTGTAGCAATCTTGGGCTCAGAGTAATATTTTTCATAACTTTCTTTTCCAAGAGGAGCTGTCAGGCATCAGTTAAATCCGGCTATTTTTCCTCCCTAACTGCTCTATTAACTAAAGCGGCCGATTTTCGCGTTATACAAGGTGGTCCTCGACTTAATGACCACAACTGGGGACAGGACTTCCAAGGGCTAAGCAAGAGTTAAGTGAGACGCGGCCAGTTCTACCTTAAGTCAGTTTTTTTTCAGGGGATATGTTGTAAGTTTGAACAGTGACTAAATGAACTGTTGTGGAGTCAAGGACTTCCTGTACTTCGCCTGAGCTGTATTTTCTGAGCTGTATTTTATATTTGCCTTTTTTTTTCCCCCCCGGAGGACTCATTGGTACAACACCTATTTAATCCGCCCAATAACCATCCTACTGTCAACTCATAAAATACTTCTCTGGTCTTTTCAGAGTTGCCAACAGAAAAGGAGGGGGGAGCAGTGCGACAGCTTGGAAATCGAAAGTGCATTCCATAAATGTTTTCAGAGATAGTAACTAGGTGACTGAAGTTTCTGCCGGGCAAAGTTCTAACTGGAGAGCTTGATTGATGACTCTGGGCTATGGAGGTGTCCCATTGGAGGATATGAATTACGATACACCCAGGGGGTTGGGAAAAACCAGGGTCAAGGGTGACAATGAATGAAGTGCCTCAGAGTCGGCTACGTCCAGGCAGCGCCGGACATGTTAACTCCCAATAAATCCTTTTGAAGTTTTGGAAGTTTGGCTCGAGACACATGATTTAGATGGGGGTTAAGTGTCGGAATCCTGACATCTCTATCTTGGGCTGGGAGGAGGGAGTAGGAGACAGGTGTTGTCCCTGCAATCTTTCAGTGGGCTCCGTGGGGACTCGACCCTTGAAGTCTCCACCTCCCAATTCAAGAGTCGACAGCTTTAATTCTTTAATGGTCTTCTAAATCCCTTGATGTCTTCCTTTCTTTTTTCCTTTCCTCTTCCTCAGTGCCGATGGAGGAGCTCAAAGGAGATTACGACCTGAATGCAGTTCGACTCTGTTTCCAGGTCTGGATTCGGGATACGGGCACGGGGCACTTGATGCAGCTCCCTCTGGTGGTCTCCCAACCGATCTATGACAATCGTGAGTATTTGGCCAGAACCCTTGGTGTCAAACTTAAGGCCTGGGGCCGAATCCGGCCCATGGGGTGCTTCGATCTGGCCCGCAGCTCCGCCAGCGAAGGACTGGCCCGTAGTGCGGAAAAAGAACTCAGCGGGGCCCTGTTTTCGCTGGCAGAGGGCTAGCAAAACAAGCTCAAAACAAAACAAAAAGGAGAAATATTTCCCCTTTTGCATTTGAGCCTGCAAGAAAGGACAGGAAAGGAGAAAGGGAAAGAGGAAAGGGAAAGAAAAAGAAGGGAAGGTGGGAAGAGAGGAAGGAAGGAAAGGATGGATGGATGGATGGAAGGAAGGAAGGAAGGAAGGAAGGAAGGAAGGAAGGAAGGATGGAAGGAAGAAAAGGAAGGATGGAAGGAAGGAAGGAAAGGAAGGATGGATGGAAGGAAGGATGGATGGAAGGAAGGAAAGGAAAGGAAGGATGGATGGAAGGAAGGAAGGAAAGGAAGGATGGATGGAAGGAAGGAAAGGAAGGAAGGATGGAAGGACGGAAAGGATGGATGGATGGATGGATGGAAGGAAGGATGGATGGATGGAAGGAAGGAAAGAAAAGGATGGATGGATGGAAGGAAGGAAAGGATGGATGGAAGGAAGGAAGGAAAGGATGGATGGATGGAAGGAAGGAAGGAAGGGAAGGAAGGAAGGGTTATAATGAGAGTGAGGGGGGGTCTCAGGGAAGTCCTACTTTAGCACTTGGCCACCACAGGTGCCCCCCGACATGAATGATGTCAAGCTGGTCACGCCCATCCTGGCCACGCCATGCCACACCTGCCCTCCCCCAAAATCAAACACAATCCTGATGCATCCCTCAATAAAATCAAGTTTGACACCCCGGTTTAGAGAAATAGATTAAGTTACAGATCCTCTAGCGAGTCATAAGTGGGAGGACCAGGCATAACTCCCTTTTCAGTGTTGTTGTCACTTCGAACAGTTGCAAAACAGAATGGTCATAAGTCAAGAATTGACCTGTCCTGAGTTTTTTGTTTTTGTTTTCCCCTTAATTTTTCTGTAGGTGCACCCAATACAGCTGAGCTGAAAATTTGCCGTGTCAACCGCAATTCGGGGACTTGCCTTGGGGGAGATGAAGTCTTCCTTCTCTGTGACAAAGTCCAGAAAGGTGGGGCTTTTTCCCAACACCCCTGGGAAATGTTTAAAAGTCTTCCAGATCCTATGGAGATTTTCCAAAAGCAACTGGACTTTGTTTTTCCTTGAAGACATTTTGCTTCTCATCCCAGAAGCTTCTTCAGTTCTGACGGAGTAGTGATGAAAGGATTTATATTCCTTGCCGTCATCTCATCGTTAGTACTCTTAGCGTTATGGAGGCCACTTGGATGGTTTTATCTGCGCCCTTAAGAGTCACAGTATATACCAGTGATGGCAAACTTTTCTGCTGGCACCCACAATGCAATGCGCCACCCCGGCGCATGTGCATGCAACACCCCCAGCCCGCTCCTTTACCTGCACTGCGCACGCGTGTGGCCTCCCAGCTGGTTTTCGGCCCGTTTGAGGCCATTTCCGCCCTCCTGGAGGTTCGAAGGAAGCCTCTGCAGTCTCGGGAGGCCGAAAAACAGGCCCGTTTCGTCACTTCTGGTATTTCCAGAAGGCCCGTTTTTCGCCTTCCGGAGGCCGCAGAGGTTTCTCTCGAGCCTCTGGGAGGGCGAAAACGTCCTCAAACGGGCCGAAAATCATCTGGGAGGTGCGTGCATGCGCAGTGCAGGTAGTTTGCCTGGGGCTCGCGTGCCTGCCAAAATGGCTCTGCGTGGCACCTGTGGCACGTGTGCCATAGGTTCGCCATTGTAAGTGTATACTATTGGAACAGTGACGTCTACGCTGGCTTGGGCATGCCGTGAGGATGGCCGATGGGCAGATTCCGAAGGATGGATGAAGAATGGAGAATTAGCGCAGGGAAAGCGCCCTAGAGGGAGACCACAGCTGCGATATAAGGATACCTGCACGAGGGATCTAAAGGCCTTGGGAATGGACACCAACAGCTGGGGAACCTTGACCTCTGATCGTTCGGCTTGGAGGCTGAAGACGCAGAATGGCCTTCTCCAATTCGAAGAAGAGACACTCGTTGGGCAGGTTGAGGCAAAGAGGCAGCCCCGGAACCAGAAAAATCTGTGGGGGCTGGACAGGGGACAGACTGTGTCTGTCCTCAGTGTGGAAGGGATTGCTCCTCTCAAATTGGTCTTTTTAGCCACACTAGGTGCTCTTTTAGGACCTCTTTTCAGAGCACGATGCCATCGTCTCTTGAGACTGAAGGATGCCAATCAACTATCGAGTCACTTGAATAGCGCAAACGGGTGTGGAGCGTTCTTGGAACGGCTGTGAAAAGACTGTTGTAAAACACTAAAACTCCTTTCAACAATTCCAAGAAGGTTCCACACGCATTTGCACTATTTGGGTGACCCTGAGGGCACAGACAAACCATCAAAAGTGGCCTCAACGACTCTCGGAGAGAGTACTAACGACCAGATGACTGCAAGGAATATAAATCCTTCCGTCCTCCACCGTTCAGTCAGAACTGAAGAAGCGTCTTGGGTGAGAAGCGAAATGTCTTCAAGGAAAAACAAAAGAAAGTCCAGTTGCCTTTGGGGAAAAAAAGCACCTTTGGGACTTCCAGAAGGTCGTTTTATTTATTTATTGTGCATTTTCTTTTTCCTGCGTGTTCCCGAGCACCCAGAAAACTGTTTTGTCAGTTCAGGGAGAGGAATGTCCTCTCTTGATGGTGTCATGCCCCTGTCGGAATCCGACTCGGAGGAGGAAGCCAAATAGCTGACGGGGTGGGAGTATCCCTTGGCTGTGGAAGAAACTGGGGAAGGGCAAAGTCCGGCTGGGCAGAGTAGGGGAGAGGGAGAACAAGGGAGGGGGAATTCAGAGGAAGACCCAGGCCCACTCCCCTCTTCATCCTAAGGCACGCAGGGAGGAACGGAGAAGAGAGCAACAAGGGTTGCATGGCTTACGGGGGAGGAAAGGGCCCTGATTCCCTACATTAGGAGCAGCTGGGAAGACAGTTTATAAAAAAAGGCAAGCTGTGTCCGGCAGACTGTTGGGAGCAAACGTGACTTTATCTTGTATCATTGTGGCTTACTGTGTTCCTGACATCTTCCCAATTGTGTGAGTTTTGCCGTGTTTTCAAGTCTGAAATTCCTGCTCCTGCCCTGCCAAACTAGTTACTTCAGTTTGGTTTGTTTGGATTTTAAGTTACAGCTTGTGTGTACCTTGTTTTGGACTGAATTTTCTACAGTCAGGCTGTTCCTGGGAGGGTTTTTCTCCAGTCCGACGGTAACCTGGACATTGGGGGGAAAAGTTGGAGATAATGAAGGGGCTCTTCTTGATTATCTGACTGTGTTACCTTTTGCCATGCCTCGGATCATCACAGGTGGCTTCTCCACCTCTCTGCTTCTGTTCCAGAGGACATCGAAGTCCGCTTTTTCAAGGATTCCTGGGAAGCAAAGGGGTCCTTCTCGCAGGCCGACGTCCACCGCCAGGTGGCCATCGTCTTCAAGACGCCGCCCTATGCGGATCAGACCATCCGTGAACCCGTGACGGTCCAGATGCAACTGCACCGCCCCTCCGACAAGGAAGTCAGTGGCTCCATGGAGTTCCGTTACCTCCCGGATGAAGGTATCCGTTGGTTAAAATGTTTAGTTGTTGCCCTGGAGATCAGGGGAAAATCTCTCTTTTTAGTCCAGGGGTAGGCAACTCACGGCTCTGGAGCCGCATGTGGCTCTTTCATCCCTTTGCTGCGGTTCCTTGTTGCCGGTCGACGCCACAATTGATGGGTCGTTCGGTTAGGATAGGTGGCGGAAACTCTATGCTGGGCGAGGAAACTCTATGGTGGGAGAACGGGACTTCTGGTCAGCTCCAGAATTTAGTTTGGGGGGGGGGGGGGGGTTTGCCGGCCCCTGTCAGTTGCCAGCAGTGGGGGAAAAATATTACAGCTACATCGCAGGAGAAATGCATAAATTGGGCACAATCTATTCAGGGCTATATCTTGGCATGTTCTTGTCTTATTGGCGAGAATATATAATTGCTGATCCTTTGAGTGCCTGCCAAATGCAGGATAATTAAGCGAAATCTTTTCTATCCATTAAAAAATAAGTTTGGTCTAGTAATTATGGCTAGAAACCAGAGTCTGTGAATTCTAGTTCCGTCTTAGTCATGAAAATCAGTTCTGTCCCTTTGGGCGAGTCACCAGGAGACTGTGAGTTCTAGTCCCTCTTTACCCACGAAAGCCAGCTTGATAACTTGAGACCAATCACCCAGCGATGGAGAGTTCTAGTCCTGGCTTAGGTCTGAAAGCCAGCTGAGTTATTTAGGGCCAATCACCAGGGGATGGAGAGTTCTGGTCCTGTCATAGCCATGAAAACTGGAAGGTGTTACTTTGGGCCAGTCACCAGGAGGTTGTGAGTTCTAATCCCTCTTTACCCATGAAAGCCCGCTTGGTAACTTGAGACCAATCACCAGGAGACGGTGAATTCTAGTTCTGCCTTAGATCTGAAAGCTAGCTGAGTGATTTGCGGCCAATCACCAGGGGATGGTGAGTTCTAGTCCCATCTTTGACATGAAAGCCAGCTGGGTGACCTTAGGCCAGTCTGTCTGAGTCCAACCCGCCTCACAGGATTTTTGTGGGAAGAAAAGGAGAAGGAAGGAAGGAATATTAGAGAATTTAAGTCAGTTATAAAACTAATAAAGGCATAATTTTTTAAAAAAATATTATCTATCCTATTTAAATTGATGTTTTCCCTGCCCTTCCTCTCTTTTCTTTGGCAGGCGATTTCCATCGAATCGAAGAGAAGCGCAAACGGACGCTGGGCACTTTCAAGAACTTTGTACAGAAAACACCTTTTGCAGGTAAAAAGGTGGAAAAGTTTAAAGAAACCCCACGCGAGAGAGAAAAGGGGGTCAGCCCCATTTGAAAGAGCTAACCTGGGAAGTGGGGAAGAGTCCCTTTGATTTAGCTGGGGCTGGGGAAAGTGAGCCGCGCATCCTTCAGGGGGCTTGGACTACAATGCCCATCAACTCAGGCCTGGTCTACTATGTCAGGCAAACAAACTCACATTAAAAAGGATGGGACTTTGAGGAGATGCAATGAGGAATAATGTGGTCAAAAGGCTTAAAATGGAGATTTGGAACAGGGGTGTCCAATCTTTGCAACTGTTAAGACTCGTGGACTTCAGCTCCCAGAATTCCCCAGCCAGCTGAGTGATTTAGGGCCAGGGGATGCTGGGGAATTCTGGGAACTGAAGTCCACGAGTCTTTGCCAGAGCTGGACGGAAACAGAGCTAAAAGAAACAGAAAAAGGGAAGCTGTGAGGAATTCTAGATATTTGCCCTTTCAGCCCAAAACAAGAAGACTTCCAAGGTCCCTTCCAACTACGGTATATTATTATTATTGTATGTTATGTTATATTATTTCTATTCAAAATAACCTTGGTTTTTTTTAAAAAAAACAAACCTCAATTTTTCTTCAAAACAACCAGAATTTCTCTTTGAAGCAGCAGGTGTTTTGTTTTGTTTTGTTTTTTAAAGGTGGGCATTTCCAAAGCTGACATTCACGGTTTACCTCTTGTGTTTTCCTTCCTCAACAGTAGGAAGCGCAGAAGCACAATCTCCACGCCGTATTGCTGTTCCGAAACACGGAGCACCCCGGCCAAATACCAGCGGTAAGCTCCTCCTCCTCCTCCTCCCCTCCAAATATTTTTTCTTCCTTTGCTTAGGTTTCTATTTCTTGCTTAGCTTTCTTTTCTATGCGCAGCTGCAAACCTTTATCAAACTATGCCAAGGTCAATGGACAGAAGCCTCAGCACCACCTGAAGATGTTATGATGATGATATTAACAACTTTTAATTGGAAGAACCATTTGAACTATTGGGGGTGGGAACGTTGCCATCACTTTGTATATGTGATTTACGCGCTTATTTCCTCAGATTCAGAATCCTTTTGTTGCTACCACTTGACTTCCAGTAAAAGAGATCTTTTCTCTGATTAAAAAAGTCTAAGTATTTCTTTCTTGGATTTTGAATGGAGCACCAGCTGACAAAGGCTTTGTAAACCTGCATTTTGGTTGAAGTAATAATGCAACCGTACAAGACAATGTTTGTAGCTCGGGTTGAACTGTGAGGTCCTTGGTGCTCTCTGAGCTTGGTTGATTTTCTGGCAGACGTTTCATGACCCAACTAGGGAACAAGATTATTTTCAAGATGAGTGCAGGAAGGGGCAAACCCCACTCCCTTTTAGCAGGGAGAACAATTAACCAGTGGAATGGCTTCCCTTCGGAGGTTGTGGGCGCTCCCATCGCTGGAGGCTTTTAAGAAGAGTTTGGACAGCCACTTGTCTGAAATGGGATAGGGTCTCCTGCCTGAGCAGGGGTTGGACTAGAAGATCTCTAAGTTCCCTTCCAACTCTGGTATTCTGTATTCTTCTCCTTCTTCTTCTCCTTCCTTCTTCCCCTCCTCCTCCTCCTCCTCCTTCCCCTCCTCCTCCTCCTTCCTCTTCTTCTTCCCCTTCTTCCTCTTCCCCTCCTTCCTTCC
>NW_020769393.1:2766541-2779041 GCF_900518735.1 Pseudonaja textilis
GATAGATAGATAGATAGATAGATAGATAGATAGATAGATAGATAGATAGATAGATAGATAGATAGAAAGAAACAGCATTTAGACAGTGCTTCAGAGTGCTTTTACAGCCCTCTCTAAGCAGTTTACAGAGTCAGCCTCCTGTCCCCAACAGTCTGGGTTTTACTGACCTTAAGAAAGACAAGATAATCAAACAGAAAGAAGATACTGAATATTATCAAATGTGGAACTTATTCTGCCAGTGGTTGAAAAAAAAAGGGGTAGTGAGTCAGAATGGAATCTCTATTGTTAAGCAAATTAAATGACCCAGGAAACACAATGCTTATTAAGCACTAAGACATGTAATGAATAGTACATGAATAAAATGTACTTTTTAAAAAAAATCTCGGGCTCAATTGCCGTTGTAACTTTGAACGGTCACTAAATGAGCCGTTGTAAGTCAGGGACTCCTTATCTTGTCCCACAGGCGCTGAGCGACAGAGGTCAGCACAGTATCTCCTACACGCTTTCCCGAAGCCATTCGGTCATTGTCGAATACACTCAAGATGGCGAGACGGACATGTTCCAGGTATTTATCAAGTCCAGAGGAAGGCTGGAAAACCTTTGCTGGGCCTCCTGAGCTGATGTGATGGACAGTCCAAAGGGAAGCTGTTTAGCCCCTATAAAAGGCAAATTTGGGGGGTGTGATGGACTCACAGTGTCAACTCTGGAGCTGACCTGTGTTGTGGTCCGCCGGCAGCCTGCGTAGATGGAAGCAGAATCGGACAGCGGGGTAGAACAGGGACCAGTCCGGGAGTCTGGGCAGGCCTCGGACAAGGGTCCTGTGTCCAATACAGAGGTGGGGCCAGGGTCATCGGGGAGTTATGTGCTAACCCTGGAGCCTCCAGAGTCTGGCAGCAGCGAGGCAGAGGAACAAGGGGAGCCTGTTCCCAGTGCGCGTATGCGCAGAACTGCCTGAAGGCAAGAGCAGCTAAGACAAAAGGGGCGACTTGGGAGAAAGGCTTGGAGGTGATTGGCCCCCCCTATAAGACATAAAGGAGGAGCAAAGGTAGGAAAACCTTTGCAGGAAGCAAAGTCATTCGCTCTGATCGGTTTGGACTCTAAAAGCTCCGTGTGTCAAGCCCGAAATTGTGAATTTGTTCTCTGGTTTTGAAAAGACTAATTGGGACTTTAGTCATTGGCAGCACTTCAACTAAGATAAGGTGCGTTCTCATCAGATGTCTCCCGAAGAATTTTGGCAGACGTCCCTGGGACTATTTTTAACTGGTTAAGACTCATTCCGGCCTGTGAATGACAATAATTCACAGCCATTGAACTAAAATAAAAAGGGTTTTGGATTTTATATGTGTTTGTTGCTGTCTCAGGAAGTCTTGGTCAGAACAGCCTGACTGAGGCCATTTCGAGGCTTCAGGGTTGCCACAATGGAGATGAGGGTTAGGGAGGGGTGAATAGTGATAGCAGGGGTTTGGTAGCCAAAACAAAATTGTTTCTCTTGAAAATCAAGGACATCCTCACAGGTGGCTGAAGAAAGGAGGAGTGATGTTGCCCAAGCAACCAGGTCGAACCCTGATTGGATCATGTGATTGAAGGGGAACAAAAACTCTTACTTTTAATTAGGTGAAAACCACGGGGACATTTAGAGTTGGTTTTTCACCAACCTGTGCCAATATGGTATATCCAATAAAATGATTCTTTGAGGAACCTACCTGCCTCAGAATTGTGTTTGCTATGGGTGTATTACTTGGAACCCTGACACACAGTAGACTGGACAGCACAGTGGCTTAGTGGTCAAAGAGGCTTGGCTTGTCGGCTGGAAAGCCGGCTGTTCAGTTTCGAGACCCGAGTGCCACATGACAGGGCGAGTTCCCGTCCTCACCTCAGCTCCTGCCAACCTAGCATGGCCATGCGAGTAGATAAATAGGTACCACTTCAGTGGGAAGGTCAGAGAGCGCTCCATTGTGATAGTGAGTCGAAGACTTACCTGTACGCTGGCCAGAAACACAGAAATAACTTAAAAACAGCAATTTTAAAAAAAAACCACCTTAGATCAACCGCTAGAGAAAAATAAAACCAGAATTTTGAAAAGAAGGAAAAAAAATGTCTGCTTCATGATAAAAGAAAAATGTTCGCTTCTTGTTAAAAGTTTTGATCACTGAATCTCCTCCTCCCCATCTTGTCAAGATTCCAAGCAATTACCCCAAATTAAATCATGTGTCTCAAGTCAAACTTCCAAAACTTCAAAAGGATTTATTGGGAGTTAACATGCCGGCACTGCCTGGATGTAGCCGACTCTGAGACACTTCATTCATTGTCACCCTTGACCCTGGTTTTCCTCCATCCCCTGGGTGTATCATAATTCATATTCTCCAATGGGACACCTCCGTAGCCAAGAATCCTCAAACATGCTCTCCAGTTAGATTTTTGCCCAGCAAAAAACTTCGGTCACCTGGTTACTATCTTTGAAGAACTATGAATGGAATGCACTTTTGGTTTGCAAGCTGCCACACTGCTCTTTCAAACCCCTTCCCTCCCCCCCCTTTCTGTTGGCAACTCTTAAAAAGACCATAGAAATATTGTATGAGTTGACCCATTTCTTTGTTCCCAGATCGGCCGCTCGACGGAGAGCATGATCGATTTTGTGGTGACTGACACCACGCCGGGCACCAACTCATCCGTGGACGGACAGACAGCCCAAAGTACAATATCCCGCTTTGCCTGCCGGGTCATCTGTGAAAGAAACCCTCCGTACACCGCCCGCATTTACGCTGCCGGTTTCGATGCTTCCCGCAACATTTTCCTTGGAGTGAGTGAGTCACCAAGCAGCTCTGTTTGCGTGCGAGTGTGTGTGTGTGTGTGTGTGTGTGTACAGGTAGTCCTCAACTTACAACAGTTCACTTAGACCGTTCGAAGTTACAACGGCCGTGGAAATAGTGACTTATTACCATTTTTCACAGTTATGACCTTTGCAGCATCTGTTCTGACCCAACCAGTTTCCAAGAGAGCCAACACAAGACAAAGACAGCAACCCAACCTTTTGCTGTTTCATCTATGAATTCTGTTTCTTCACAGATTAAAAGGCTGCTTCCAACTAATTAGCTCCGACAAGAAAGAGCCTTGCCAAGTTTTTGCAAGACTGCCAAAAACCAACAGATAAGAAAATAGTTTACAACACAAGAGTCTTCAAGTACCAACTGTAATGTTCACGAGGCTGAGTTTCAAAACGTCTTTGCCTTCTGCAAAGAATGTTTGCTTCACAGCTGGCTTTTATCTTCTTGAAGGAGGGGCCGTTATGTTGCATCCTTACTCCCGAGTAGACTGTGCCACTCCAGCTGTTCTCTTCTACGAATCATCCTGCGCTCACATGCATTTGGCACAGGCTCCTCAGGAACCTCCTCATCGCTGCTGCCAGCCCACACAATCTCTGAAGGCAGCAGTCCACTCCCTGATGGTCCTGGCCCCTCATCTGAGTCCTTGCTCTCCTCAGCCGTCCGCACCTGGTGCCAGCTAACCACAACAGCATCAGTGATCAAAATTAAGACACTCGGTTCAATTGGTTCATGTTTATGACCATTGCAGCATCCCGGGGGGCACTGTGACGTGATTTCCTTTTGCGACCTTCTGAGAAGCAACGTCAATGGGGGAGCCAGATTCACTTAACAACCGGGTTCCTAACTTATCAACTGCACTGATTCCCTTAACAACGGTGGCACGCAAGTTTTGCCCCATTTTACGAAACTTCCTTGCCACAGTCGCAGCATCATTTAGTGACACAGTTGTGAAGTGAATCTGGATTCCCTTATTGACTTTGCTTGTCATACGGTCACAAAAGGGGATCACGTAACCCCAGGACACTGCAAAGGTTATAAATATGAATCAGTTGCCAAGCATCTGAGCCACGGTGGCGCAGTGGTTAGAGTGCAGTACTGCAGGCAACTTCTGCTGACTGCCAACTGCCTGCAATTTGGCAGTTCAATTCTCACCACTCTCAAGGTTGACTCAGCCTTCCGTCCTACCGAGGTCTGTAAAATGAGGAGCCAGATTGTTGGGGGCCAGAAGCTGACTCTGTAAACTGCTTAGAGAGGGCTGTAAAGCACTGTGAAGCGGTATATAAATCCAAGTGCTAGTGCTATCTGAATTTTGATCCCGTGATTTCAGGGCTGCTACAATGGTTGTAAGTGTGAAAAATAGTCATGTCACTGTTTTCAGTCCCATTGTCACTTTGAGTGGTCGCTAAGTGAACCATTTAAGGACTACCTTTATTTTTCCATGGACCCAACGGGGTGCTTATTGCTTTTGCAACCAGCAACTGACCGAATGCACATTTAAACCCAAAATAGTCTCACCTATGGCAGTGAGAATGTTTGAACATGTGTGGTAACTTCATACCATTGCTAAACGAACAGCTGTAACCAGAGTCTGGTTGTCTTTGACTTGAGTAGGTTTGAGTGAGGGGGGTGGGTGGGTATGGGGGGTGTCCACCCAGGACCTTAAAACCATTTACATTGATGCCACGTCTCTCGTTGGCAGGAGAGGGCTGCGAAATGGAGGACACCCGACGGGCTCATGGATGGCTTGACCACGAACGGTGTGCTTGTGATGCACCCCGACGGCGGTTTTAGCGAAGACTCCACCCCGGGGGTCTGGCGGGAGATTTCGGTGTGCGGGAATGTCTACGCTTTGAGGGACAGTCGCTCGGCACAGCAGCGGGGAAAGCTGGTAGGTTGGCAACTCAACAGAGAAGAGTGGATTGCAAGTCAAGGTTTCTCCACTGAGAGTGTCAGGATTCCAGCAGTTACCCCAATTAAATCACGAGTCTCGAGCCAAACTTCCAAAACTTCAAAAGGATTTATTGGGAGTTAACATGCTGGTACTGCCTGGGTGCAGCCAACTCTGAGACACCTAATTCATTGTTACCTTTGACCCTGGTTTCCCCCCCCCCCCATCCCTTGGGTGTATCGTAATTCATATCCTCCAACGGGACACCTCCATAGCCAAGAGTCATCAACCATGCTCTCCAGTGAGAATTTTGCATGGCAGAAACTTCAGTCACCTGGTTACTATCTTTGAAAAACTATTTATGGAATGCACTTTTGATTTCCAAGCTGCCTCACTGCTCTTTCAAAACCCCTTTCCCCCCCTCCCTTTCTATTGGCAACACCAAAAAGACGATAGAAATGGATTAAAAGTCAAGATTTATCCATCAAGAGGGGGATGATAACTCAAGATTTATAGCGATTGGGAGAAAGAGGAGATTTAAGAGAAAGAGTGCAAACAGCAAGAAAGATAATTAGGGGACTGGAAGATAGAACGTATGAAAAACGGTTGCAGGAATTGGGTCTCTCTAAGTTTAGTGAAAAGAAGGACCACGGGTGACATGATAATATCTTCCAATATTTGGGGGCTGCCACAAGGAAGAAGAGGGGGTCAAGTTATTTTCCAAAGCACCTGAAGGCAGGACAAGAAGCAATGGAGGGAAACTGATCCAGGAGAGAAGCAACCTGGAATAAAGGAGAAGTTTCCTAATGGTGAGAACAATGAACCCGTGGAACAGCTTGCCACCAGAAGTTGTGGGTGCTTCATCACTGGAGGCTTTTAAGAAGAGATTTGATAATCATTTGTCTGAAATCGAATAGGGTTTCCTGCCTAAGCAGGGGGTTGGACTAGAAGGCCTTCAAAGGTCCCTTCCAGCACTTCTATATTTCTATTTCTATATTCTTTATTCTATTTTTTTCTATTATTTCTATTTCTCCCTGCTAGGTGGAAATGGAGTCCAACATTCTGGAGGACGGCTCCCTCATTGACCTCTGCGGGGCCACGCTCCTCTGGCGCACTTCGGAAGGTCTCCTGCGCACCCCAACTTTGCAACAGCTGGAGCTGCTGCGTCAAGAGGTCAACGCTGCCCGGCCCCAGTGCCCGGTGGGCTTCAGCACCCTGGCCTTCCCGAGCCTGGCCCAACGAGGTGTGGTGGAAAAACAGCAGCCCTGGGTCTACATCAACTGTGGCCACGTCCACGGTTTTCACAACTGGGGGTTCCGTAAAGAGAAAGGGGGGCTGGAGCGCGAATGCCCCATGTGTCGGCGGCTGGGTCCTTACGTGCCTCTCTGGCTGGGCTGCGAGGCTGGGCTGTATCTGGACGCCGGACGCCCCACCCACGCCTTCTGCCCCTGCGGCCACGTCTGTTCTGCCAAGACTGTCCAGTATTGGTCACAGATCCCGCTGCCGCATGGCACCCATGCCTTCCACGCCGCCTGCCCTTTCTGCGGCACCTGGCTGACCGGCCAGCAGGGTTTCGTGCGACTCATTTTCCAGGGACCCCTCGACTAAGCCGAAGAGGGGGGGGGGTGGCGGCGCAGCCCGGTGTGAGGGGGGAAACAGTGGGAGAATATAAACCACAACCTCCGCTGGCCGCCGTGGACCGCTCAACCGCGTCATTTGATTGTACTGGACTTCGCATCGGCCGGATGGCCACCGCATCTCTTCCCATCCAAGCATTTTGGGGTGGGTGGGAGTAGGGGGGGGTGGATTCCAATTTGGGGAGACGGATTCTCCTTGGTCCTCCTCCCCGTCCTCGCCCTTCCCCATGGCCCAGTCCTTCCCTTCTTCCCACCTAGAACCAGGTCTCTGAGAAGCCGAGGTTCACACGACGGGGGGACTGCCGGGTTCATTTTGGGGGGGTGGGGTGGGGTGAGGGGCTACGAAAGCCAGCCGATTATCTTCAAACAGGGTATGAATTGACAGAGAAAGCTCAACTCGAAATCCGTTGCTTGGGCATTGTAGGCGATCTGCACGCAGCCGTTGCGATTTCTTTAACCCAGGTTTAGCGTTGTTGTGTGAACCCAGCCTAGATCCGTGTTTGGATCGGTGGGGAGAGCCCAGGAGAGCTTTGCTGTTGCTAACACAGAGATATATAGATATATATATATCCATTATTCGGTGTGGGTCTCTTATTTATCTACTGTCTCCCGCCTTTATTTTGCATAACTCAAGGTGGCACACGTAAGGATCCTTCCTTGTAGCGTCCTCACCACCACCGCAAGATGAATTGGGCTAAGAGAGAAGGCTGGGCCCAAAGTCACTAAACTGCTTTTCACGCCTAAAACTCACAATCGCCTGGTTTCTAGGGCAACACCTTCACCACCCCATCAGAACGTCTCTATTTTAATTTTCTCTTAGTCATCAGTTGGAATTGGGGAGGGGGCCTTCTCTGGGTCTAAATTAAAACTCTCCTCTTCCAACTGAGAGGAACATTTTTTACTTTACAATGCGATGCTTCTCAACCTCCACGACTTTAATATGTGTGGACTTCAACTCCCAGGATTTTCCAGTCAGCATGGGGCCTGGGGAATTCTGGGAGTTGAAGTCCACTCTTCTCAAAGCAAGCTGACTGGGGAATTCTGGGAGTTGAAGTCCTCCCATCTTAAACATGCTGGCCGAGGAATTCTGTGAGGTGAAGTCCACCCCTTTCTCAAAGCAAGCTGGCTGGGTAAGAAGTCCACTTTTAAACAAGCTAGTCGGGGAATTCTGGGAGTTGAAGTCCACGCATCTTAAAGCTGCCAAGGTTGATAAACTCTGTTCTATTTCTCCATCCCAAAAAGGACCTGAGAAAAGAAATGTGCATGTGTTGGGTATGGGTCTTGTAGGATCTCTGTGGATTCCCCTAACATGCTTCCTGTTTTACGCTTCCAATTAACCAGGATTTCTAAGCTGGTTAAGTTATAAGCTCAGCGAAGAGGCTGTGTCAGCCCAACATAGGATATTACAAACCAGAAAGTAACTGGAGATTGAAACTAACTACTTGTTGGACAATGTGTGAAAGCTTTAGTGAGGTTTCTTGGTTATGGGGTGAGAAAAAGGGTTTTTCTCAGCCAACGAGAAAAAGGGTCTTGCCCAGGCCATCTCCCAAGGGGTGCACATGCATCACCCCACCCCAAGAACCTCCAGAAGAAGAAACCAGGAAAAATGCAACATGGATCTCGCCTGAGACTTAATCCAAAGAGTTTCACCATTATCTCAAATGATGAAGATGGGATAGAGTCAAGATCACACGAAGTACTAATACGGCTTTACAAAGCCTTATTAACACCACACTTGGAAAATTGCATCCAGTTTTGGTCAGCTTATTAAAAAAAAAAGATGTCGAGATTCTGGAAAGAGGGAGGGAGGGGAAACTAAAGAGGGAGGGAGGAAAGTGGCACAGAGGAAAGAAAGAAAAGAGAGGGAAAGAAAGAATCAGGAAGGAAGGGACGGAGAGAAGGGGAAATAAAAAAGGAAAGGGAAGGAGGAAAGAAGGAAGAGAATGGAAGGGAGGGAGAAAGGAAAAGAAGGAAGGAGGTAAGGAGAAAGGGAGGAAAAAGGAAAGAAAGAAGGAAAAACAGGATACAAGAAGGAAGAAAGGAATGAAAGAACGGGAGGAAAGGGAAGAATAGGAAAGAGGGAAGAAGGAAGGAGAGAATGGGAGGGGAAGAGGAAGGAAAGAAAAGGAAGAAGGGAGGGGGAAAGAAAGAAGGAGAGAATGGGAAGGGAAGAGGAAGAAAAGGGAAAGGAAGAAGGGAAGGGGAAAGAAGGAAGGAGGGAGGAAAGAAGGAAAGAGAATGGGAGGCAGGGAGGAAGGAAGAAAAGAGGGAAGGAAGGAAGGAAGGGGGGGACGGAGGGAGGGAGGGAGAAAGCAAGAGAAAAAGAGCCAGAAAAAAGGAAGCAAGTAAGAAAGAAACGAGCCAAAAAGGAAAAAGAAAGAAACGAAAAGGCGGATCTTCGGTCTCCCAGCAACGCAGCTATCATCCTCATTGGCTGGATGTGCGCGGGGCGGGGGCGTGGTCCGCCCGATCGCTGAGAGCCGAATGGACGACCCGAGAATGGGGGGGCGTGGCAGGAAGTGGGAAGTCGCGGAAGGGAGGCGAGCGGCCGCAGGTGAGGAGGAAGCCGAGGAGCGGGGCGGCGAGGGCGGTCACGTGGGCACGGGTGCGGGGAGTCTCGTGCGGAGGGGAGCACGCGCGTGTAGTGTCGGTCTGCTGACCTCAACCTGCAATCGGGGCATCCTTCGAAGCCGGTGGAGATTTCAAGGAAGAGGGCGGTCGCCTGGAAAGGAACCCTCTCTGGCTTTGCAGTCCGCCTCGTGTTTTTTTTGTTTTTTGTTTTAAAAAAGCAAGTTTCTAGTCCTCATGGTTTTGAGAGGAAGGTGGGATTAGCAGCAGACCAAGCAAGGTTGCCTCTGAATCTCGGAAGGCCCAATTTAGCATGGCAAGCGTGTTGGAAAGGCAATTCCTTCCCCGCCCCTAACCTGGAAGTGGCTGGGAGGGAAGGAGAGGACTTTGTCCCAAAGGTGCTTCCCCCCCCCCCCCCCCCCCTTCAAGAGTGCAACTGGATTTCCTTGTTTTTCTTTGAAGACGTTTCGCTTCTCTCCCAAGAAGCTTCTTCAGCTCTGAACTGGATGGTGGGGAAGGGAAGGATTGATGCTCCTTGCAGACAAGCTGGTCGTTTGCATCCTTTTTGAGAGATGTTGAGGCCACTTGGAGGTTGGTCTGTGTCCTCAGGGTCACACGTGTAATGCAAATGGGTGTGGAAGGACCCATTTATCTGAGGACACAGCTGGTCATTTGCATCCTTTTAGAGGGTCGTTGAGACCACTTAGAGGTTTGTCTGTGTCCTCAGGATGGACACCTGAGTGGTGCAAATTGATTGTGGAGCCTTCTTGGGACTGTTGAAAGGATCGTGTTGTAGACTGGAGACAGATGAGGTTGTAGATTGATAGAGGATGTTGTAGATTGGAGATAGATGATGTCAATAAGATGATGTTGCACCACTCAGGTGACCCTGAGCACACAGATAAACCTCCAGGTTACCTTAATGATAAGCTTAAAAAGGATGCAAATGACCAAGGGTCTGCAAGGAGCATAAATCCTTCCATTCCCCACCATCCAGTCAGAGCTTGAATGAGAAATGTCTTCAAAGAAAAAAAACCAGAAAGTCCAGTTGCACTGTTGGGGGGAAAAAAGGCACCACTGGGACAACCGTGACCTGGAGGTTGGAGAATCTCCATAAACCACGAGAGGATTTTGTGTCTACAAAGCTGGGCTGGAAAACTGGCCTCTATAAAGCCATAAAAAGTGCCCTCCAAATGACTGCCCCTCTTCAGGAAAAAAGTTAGAATGTTAAAACATGGGTTTGCGGGGTTCCCCCCCACCCTCTTTTCCAGGTTTAAAGCAACAGATTTTTTTGTCTGGCAGTTGTTTCAATTCAGGAAGAATCTGAGGTATTGGGGATACGATAAGGAAAAAGGAGCCCTTCTCTCCTTCCTTCTTTTTGAGTCTCCCTCCTTCCTTCCCTCGTTTCTGTCTCCTTCCTTCCCTCCTTTTTCTGTCTCCTTCCTTCCTTCTTCCTTTATTTATTGATTTGTATCCTGACTTTATTTATAAACTCCAGGCGGCAAACATATCCAACACACATTCCCCTTCCTATTTCCCCCACAACAACCCTGTGAGGTGGGAAGGATTGGAAGGAAGGACTGAAGGCAATGAAGTCGTGCAGCTGGCTTTCATGCCTAGGGCGGGACTAAACTCGCAATCCCCTGGGTGATTGGCCCAAAGTCACCCAGTCGGCTTTCCTGTCTAAGGCGGGATTAGAACTCACCGTCTCCTGGTGATTGGCCCAAAGTTACCCACCCCGTTTTCATGCCTATGGCAGGATTAGAACTCAGTGTCTCCCAGTGTTTGGCTCAAAGTCAGGTCACCCATCTGGTTTTCATGCCTAAGGCAGGACTAGAACTCCCTGCCTCCCAGTTTCCAACCCGGTGCCTTAACTACTAAAGTGGAGACCAAACTGTCTCTCCTTATCTTTATAATAAAGATATTTTTTAATAAGAAAGTACATACCGTGACTGGGCTGAAGGACGACGTCTCCGTTTCTCTCTTGTCCAGGTTGGCATCATGGTGGACTCTCACTACGTTTTACCCAACGACATTGGGATCGCGACCTTGGATTGCGTCGAAGCGTTTGAGCTGCTGTCCCCGGAAGAGAAACTCTATGCTCACTACTTGTCACGAGCCTGCTGGTATGGAGGACTCGTGGTCCTGTTACAAACGTCCCCGGAATCTCCCACCATTTACGTCCTCCTCTCCCGCATCTTCCGAACCCAGGACCCGAGTCAGTTGCAAGAAGTGGCCCGTTCGCTCGGCGTCACAGATGAAGAATATCAGGTAATCAATCGGAATAGAGCTGGAAGGGACCTTGGAGGTCTTCTAGTCCAACCCCCTGCTCGAACAGGAGAACCCTATATCATTTCAGACAAAATGGCTGTCCAATCTCTTCTTTAAAATCAATCGGTCAATCAGAATAGGGCTGGAAGAGACTTTAGAGATCTTGTAGTCCAACCCCCTGTTTGAGCACCATTTCAGACAAGTGTCTGTCCTAAGGCAGGACTAGAACTCACTATCTCCCAGTTTCTTCTTAATATCCTCCAGTGATGAAGCACCCACAACTTCTGGTGGCAAACTGTTCCACTGATTAATAGTTCTCACGGTCAAGAAATTTCTCTTTAATTCCAGGTTGCTTCTCTCCTTGATTAGTTTCTATCCATTGTTTCTTTTTCTGTCTTCATAGCTTTGGAAAATAGATTTAACCCCTTCTTCTTTGTGGCAGCCCCTCAAATACTGAAATGCTGCTATTGTGTCTCCCCTAATTCTTCTTTTCTCTAGAATAGCCAAACCCAATTCCTGCAACTTTTCTTCATATGTTTTGGTCTCCAGGCCTTTAAGCATCTTATTCGCTTTTTTGGCTGGTGCCTCACACTGCTGACTCATATTTAAGTGATCGTCTGCTAGGACTCTAAGATCCCTCTCACAGTTACTGTTTTTGAGCCAGGTTTTGGTTAATCCGTACTTGTAACTTTGGTTTTTCTTGCTTAAGTGGAAACTTTTCCTTCTTTTCCACATTAAATTTCATTTGATTGGATAGAGCCTAGTGGTCAAGTCTGTCAAGATCCTTTTGGATCCTGAGATTGTCTTCTGAGGTATTGGCTATTCCTGTTAGCTTAGTGTCATCTGCAAATTTGATGAATTTCCCTTCTATCCCTTCATCTAAGTCATCTATGAAGGAATTGAAGAGTGCTGGACACAATTTTGTGGTAAAATACAGGAGATTGTTTTTCTTTCTTTTCCTGCTTTCGGTTGGACAGCAGTTTGTGTAAAAAATTAAGCTCTGGTTTCGTAAAAATTAAGGCAAATAAAATGGAATTCTCCCTTTACAGGCATTACTGGTTTACACGGCGGCCATTTATGCCAATATGGGCAACTACAAATCCTTCGGGGACACCAAATTTGTTCCCAGCCTTCCCAAGGTGAGCGCTGAAAAACAGTCTAATGGGTGGGATCAGCTTTTGAACTACTGCCCTGCAGCCAATCAGAAAGCTCCATGGGCCTCATTGGGCAAGGGGGCTGATAGAGGGGGTGGAGTCTTAGGAGTGGCTCCGCCCCTCTTGGGCCTTGAGCATTTTTACTTCGATTTTTTTT
>NW_020769393.1:2784041-2787866 GCF_900518735.1 Pseudonaja textilis
TACCCCAGTCAGAATTGATGCTGGCTGGGGAATTCTGGGAGTTGGTCCACTCGGAGTATTCTGGGAGTTGAAGTTCACCCATCTTAAAAAGACTTAGGTCTGGAGGAGGGAACTTCAACTCCCAGAAGACCCCCACACTAATTCTGGCTAAGGCATTCTGGGAGTTGAAGTCCACCCATCTTAAGAGATCTGACTTTTAGAAGCAGTGCCTGGCAGCCTCTTTGTTTCTTCACCAGAAACATACCGCCAGGCCTGTTCAGACGGAAATGTTGGAGCACTACATAACCAGTTTCAAGCAGGGATCCATCCCGGCTCACAAAGAGGGGTCTCGCTGCTGGATTCGCGACAAAAGTCCCATTGTGGAAAGGTGAGCTTTGGGCCCAGGTGAGCTTGGAAAGAAATTGATGTCCTTCCTTGGGATGAGACCGGATAATTGCTTAATTCTCCAAATCTCATGTCAGCTGGTGAAATTTATCGTTAATTCTTAAATTAGTTACCATTCAAAGTTAGAACAGCACTGAAGGAAGTGACTTATGACCATTTTTCACACTTAATGGCCATTGCAGCATCCCTATGGTCACATGATCAAAATTCAGGTGCTTGGTAACTGGTTCATACTTATGACGGTCTCAATGTCCCAGGGTCCCATGATTCCCTTTTGCGACCTTCTGACCAGCAAAGCCAGTGGGGAATCCAGATTCACTTAATGACTGTATTCCTAACTTAACAAATGTAATGATTCACTTAACAACTGTGGCAAGAAATGTCGTAAAATGGGGCAAACTCAATGAACAAATGTTTCACTTAGCAACAGAAATGTGGGCTCAATTGTAACTCGAGGACTACTCGTATAGGATGGACCGCCATGATCAGACTTAAAACTAAAAACTAAAATTGAATTGAAAAATTGAATTTACAAAATGAAATTCAATCAAACTGAAATTAAATAAAAAAATGAAATTAAAATTAAAATGAAAAGAATTAAAAAATGAAATTCAGTAAAAAGGCAAACTCAAAATAAAAAAATATAATGAAATAAAAATTAAAATGAAATGAAATTAAATAATGAAATTCAATCAGAAGGCAATTAAAACAAAATAAAAAGTGAATAAAAATTGAAATGAAAATAAAATGTAATAAAAAATTAAATGAAATAAAAATTAAATAAAATTAAAAAATGAAATGAAATGACATTAAAAATGAAATGAAATTATAGAAAAATTAAGAAAATAAAATAGTATTGTACGTATATGTTAATTTGTGAATTGATTAAGAGCCATGGTCGCGCAGTGGTTAGAGTGCAGTAATACAAGCTACTCCTACTGCAATTTGGCAGATCGAATCCCACCAGGCTCAAGGTTGACTCAACCTTCTGTCCTTCCGAGGTCAGTAAAATGAGGACCCAGATTGTTGGGGGCAATATGCTGGCTCTGTAAACCGCTTTGAGAGGGCTAGAAACTACGATAAAGCGGTATATAAGTCTAAGTGCTAAGTGCTATTGCTACATGTCTGTTGATACTTGTCTAATTTGCTTTCACAGCTACATTGGTTTCATCGAGAGCTACCGAGACCCGTACGGTTCCCGGGGAGAGTTTGAAGGTACTTCTGTTTTGCCATGTGGGAATCTTTGGATCCAATCCATTTATTTGGACTTGAAGGGGGAAATTTGGAGGCGATGGTCAAGGAACCCACGGAGTGCGGAAGAAACGTGGTTTGCACCCAGAGCAATGGTTCCGTTTCCCACAAACCAGCTGAACCTCGATTCTCCTCGCTCGAGCGACACAACAACGAATCCGGTCTAGAGAATTTGCGAGAAGTTCCTCCCCTGTCTTTGCTTCACCCGATCTTCGTCTTTTTCAGGTTTTGTGGCTGTGGTGAACAAAGCCATGAGTGCCAAGTTCGCGCAGCTAGTGGCCCAGGCCGAAGACCTCCTGGAAGAACTGCCTTGGCCCCGCGCCTTCGAGAAGGACCACTTCCTGAAGCCGGATTTCACCTCCCTCGATGTCCTGACTTTCGCAGGAAGCGGGATTCCTGCCGGCATCAATATCCCAAATTGTAAGGCTGTGCTAATATTTTGATTTTTCTGTTTTAATTCATCAGAGCGGTGTTTCTCAAACTCGGGTGGACTTCCGACTCCCAGAATTTCCCCCCAGCCATTGCGCTTTAATGTCTGGACTCGGGGCAGAAAAAAAATGAGGCTTTTCTCTGCTCTCAGCCAGCCCGGCTTCTATTGGCCCGAGGATGATGGGAACTGTACTCCACCCTTTCCTCCTCCTCCTCCTCCACAGATGACGACATCCGCCAGACGGAAGGATTCAAGAACGTCTCGTTGGGGAACGTGCTGGCGGTCGCTTATGCCACCCAAAAGGAGAAACTGACTTTCCTGGCAGAGGAAGACAAAGTACGGCGTCCTTTTGTCTGTGTGTGTGTGTGTGTGTGTGTGTGTGTGTGTGCGCGCGCGCACACATGATAGAGGAAAGCGGGACCCAGTGGGAGGAGGAAAACTTGAATTACAGTCCTTTAAAGAAAAGCCACAGGGCGTAACAAAAATCAGTCCTTTCAATCTATAGAAGAATAATAGAATAAACGAGTCGGAAGGGATCCTGGAGGTCATCTAGTCCAACCCCCTGCTAACGTCAACGGTGTCTTTTTCCAGGATCTCTACATCCAGTGGAAAGGACCCTCTTTCGAAGTCCAAGTTGGCCTCCATGAACTTCTCGGTCATGGCAGCGGGAAGCTGTTTGTCCAAGTAAGAATGTTAACCAGACCCCAAATCTACAGTTGACTAGAATAGAAATAGAGATGGAAGGGGCCTTGGAGGTCTTCTAGTCCAGCCCTCTGCTCAAGCAGGAGAACCCATGCCATCTCAGACAAGTGACTGTCCAGTCTCTTCTGGAAAACCTCCAGTGAAGGAGCACCCACAACTTCTGGTGGCAAGATATTCCATATTAATTGCTCTCACCGTTAGGAAATTTCTCCTTCATTTCAGGTTGCTTCTCTTTGACCAGTTTCCAACCATTATTTCTTGTCCTGCCTTCTGGTGTTTTGGAGAATAATTTGGACCTCTCCCCCGCTTTTTTGTGGCAGCCCCTGAAATACTGGAATATTGCTATCATGTCACCCCTGACTCGTTCTTTTTTTTAGTCTAGCATGACCCAGACCCTGCAGCCATTTGCTTTTCTAGTATTTTTAGCCTCAGGCCTGGATATCTTCCAGGTGTTCAGGTGCCACACCTGTAAATCTCTGCGGGTCCTCCTTTTCCCAGTTTTTTTTTTTTTCGCGACAACATTGCTTTAACATTAATTTCCCATAGGGTGGGGATTTTAACGGCCTTTTTCCCCTTCTCTTCCTGCATAGGACGATTCGGGGGCTTTCAACTTTGACAAGGCTGCTGTGATCAACCCAGAGACGGGAGAATTGGTGAGGATGAACAGAATCGAAATAGAAATAGAATTCTTTTATTGGCCAAGTATGATTGGACGCCCAAGGAATTTGTCTTGGTGCAAATGCTCAGTGTACATAAAAGAAAAGATACATTCGTCAAGAGTCAAGAATAGAATTTAATTGAATTAGAATAGAATAGAATAGAATAGAATAGAATAGAATAGAATAATTTGTAGAAGAATAATATGTAGAATAGAATAGAATAGAATAGAATAGAATAGAATAGAATAGAATAGAATAGAATAGAATAGAATAGAATTCTTTATTGGCCAAGTGTGATAGGACACCCAAGGAATTTGTCTTGGCGCAAATGCTCTCAGTGTACATAAAAGAAAAGATACATTTGTCAAGAGTCAAGAATAGAATTTAATTGAATTAGAA
>NW_020769393.1:2791644-2810474 GCF_900518735.1 Pseudonaja textilis
TCTTAACTGTGAAATAATTAACAGGAAAAGCAATAACAATAAGCATCTTATATGAAAGTAATAAGAATGATGAATAATAGTTATATGGAATTAAAATAACTTTTGGAAAGTTTTTGTTTATATCAAAAAAATTAGATAAAATAAAAAATAGAAATATATTTGTTTTTATCGTCTTTTCCTCCCCCGTCTTAACTGGAGTGTTTATTTTCTTTCCGGCTTTGTCAGGATCTTTGAACTGAAAGGGGAAGATGCTGAAAATGTAATCTATATTAATTGGCTAAATATGGTCCGGGCGGGACTCCTGGCTCTGGAATTCTACACTCCTGAATCTGGGACTTGGCGCCAAGTAAGGGTCCAATTTAGGAATTGTATTTCCTTGGTGTTTCAGTGTATCCCATTTGCAAAAGACAGAAATATTGGCTTTATTATTATTACTTGATGATGATGATGATAACAATTTAATGCACTGTTTCTCAACCTTGGCAGCTTGAAGATGAGTGGATTTCAACTCCCAGAATTCCCCAGCCTGTCAGCTGGTGCTCCATTCAAAATCCAAGAAAGAAATACTTAGACTCCTTTAATCAGAGAAAAGATATCTTTTACTGGAAGTCAAGTGGTAGCAACAAAAGAATTCTGAATCTGAGAAAATCACATATACAAAGTAATGGCAACGTTCCCACCCCCAATAGTTCAATTGGCTCATCCAATTAAAAGTTGTGTATATCATCGTGTGGGCGTCTCCAGGTGGTGATGAGGCTTCTTTCTGTCCGTTGACCTTGGCATAGTTTGATAAAGGGTTGCAGTTGCGCATAGCATAGGATAGAAACCTAAGCAAGAATGTACCCCCCCCCCATAGCTTATACGGTTCTGGTTTGTAACTCCTCCAGCTCACTTCCCACAATCATTTCGCCCCGTTACTTATGACAGCCGAAAGAAGCAAAGCGAAGGGAGAAAAATCTTGAAGGCTGACATTGTCAGCCTAGCTGGGAAAACCTCCACTAATGATAATTTGTTTTCAACTTCATGTTTCCTTTATTTGTGCCTATCATTTTTGCACCCAAAGCGGAAGCACCAAGTTCTTTCCAGGTTGAATAATACCAATCTTTGTCTGAAGGGGTGCAGGGTTTCCTGACTAAGCAGGGGGTTGGACTAGAAGACCTCCAAGGTCCCTTCCAACTCTGTAATTCTATTCTATTCAATCTTATTTTTATTTATGAATGTGTGAAACATAACGGCCCCCAATAAGCACAATGCTCTTAGGACACTTTTTGAATTGCGAATAGTACAAAAGTTGCATTTTGGTTTCTATTGTTATTTTTTTCTTTATTGCTCATGTTATTTATCTATTTCTATTGTGATTTTGTTCAACATTGGCTTTATCATTTACTGAGTCATGATTATTCCTCCTTCCCCCGTCCGTATTGGCTGGGCCATCTTGGGAATCAAAGTCCACCCATCTTAAAGCCTGCTGGCTGGGGAATTCTGGGAGTTGAAGTCCACCCATCTTAAAGCCTGCTGGCTGGGGAATTCTGGGAGTTGAAGTCCACCCATCTTAAAGCCCGCTGGCTGGGGGATTCTGGGAGTTGACTGCCAACATTGAACCCCTAAAGGAAATCTGGAATTTGGCTTTGCTCTCTTGGAAATAGCACGCTGATTCTACTTTTCCAGTCTTGTAAGATAGGGCAGAGCGTGCAAAGCACCTTACACCCATTACGACTCTGTCTTCCTTCCTGACCTCCCCTGGACTCTCCTCCAGGCTCACATGCAAGCCCGCTTTGTGATTTTAAGAGTGCTGCTGGAGGCTGGCGAGGGACTGGTGTCCTTAAACCATACCACGGGGACCGACGGCAAACCCGACGCAGTTGTCTTGCTGGATCGCACCAAGATCACCACCGTGGGAAAACCAGCTCTGGAAGGTTTTCTCCGGAAGTTGCAAGTAAGTGATGGGGGCGGGGGGGGGGGGCGCCTTCCCTCCCTTAGCAATGGAAAATCTGCTTTCTAATTTTATAACAAGGGAGCCAATGTCAGGATTCTGGCAATTCATGAGCCTCAAGCCAAGCTTCAAAATAATTCCAAAGATTTATTAAGAGCGACATGCTGGCATTAACCTAAATGAAACCAACTCTGGCATATGTAATTTACAGTCACCTGTGACCCTGTTTTCCCCCTCCGTGTATCATAAATCATAGATCGTGGCATCCGTCCCTCTCCATTCCTGGCCAATAGAAGGGGAAGAAATGGAGGTAGTGACAGATTTTATCTTCCCGGGCTCCACTGCAGGTGGGGACTGCAGGCAAGGAATTAAAAGGCGCTTGCTCCTGGGGAGGAAAGCTGTGGCAAATCCAGACGGCCTACTCAAAAGCAGAGACAAATCCCCCTGCCAACAAAGGGGCGTAGAGTCAAGGCTGTGGTTCCCCCAGTGGCAATGTATGGCTGGGAAAGTTGGACCGTAAGGAAGGCTGAGTGCCAAAGAATGGAGGCCTTTGAACTCAGGGGCTGGAGGAGGCTCCAGCGAGTCCCTTGGACTGCAAGGCCATCCAACCGGTCAGTCCTAGAGGAGATCCACCCTGGCTGCTCTTTAGAAGGCCGGATCCTGGAGAGGAAACTCAAAGACTTTGGCCAACACATGAGAAGGAAGGACTCGCTGGAGAAGAGCCGAATGCTGGGAACGATGGAGGGCAAAAGAAGAAGAAGAAGGGACGACAGAGAAGGAGGTGGCTGGAGGGAATCCCTGAAGCAGTCGGTGTGAGCTTCAATGGACTCCAGAAGAGGGTAGAGGACAGGAAGGCCTGGAGGAACGTTGTCCATGGCGTTGCAATGGGTCGGACACATCTTCGCAACTAACTAACAAACTAAAAGGTATGATTATTTTTCCTTTCTTTACAGATCCTGAAATCGACCGCCGACGTTGAAGGGGGCCGCAAGCTTTATGAAACCTATTCAGCCGTGACAGACAACAAACCAGAACGCTTTCTAACCCTACGTGAAACGGTACTTTTACGCAAGGAAGCACGGAAGCTCTTCGTCCAAGCCAACACCCGGCTGGAAGGTAGGAAGGGCAGGATTTGAACCTGGCTTACTATCCCTCGTGGTGTCCAACATCACTGAAGTCACTTGCTGTGTAAAAACCTCAATGCTCTTCCCAGAGATTTCCCTTTGTTTTAAAGGGGTTTAGCGCTGATCTCCGTTCAGGAAGGGACACCTGATCGCAGTTCAGTCACCTGGCTCGCATTTACAACGGTCACAGCATCCTAGGGAGGGTGTGTGTGTGTGTGTGTGTGTGTGTCACTTGATTGCCAGTTGCGACCTTCCCAGTGGTGCAGTGGTTAGAGTGCAGTACTGCAGGCTCCTGCTGCTGCCTGCCGGCTGCCTGCAATTTGGCAGTTCAAATCTCACCAGGCTCCAGGTTGACTCAGCCTCCCGTCCTTCCGAGGTCGGTAAAACGAGGACCCAGATTGTTGGGGGCAACAATCCTAAACTGCTTAGAAAGGGCTGTAAAATACTGTGAAGTGGTATATAAATCTAAGTCCTTCCCCTCCCCTCCCCTCCTCCCTCCCTCCCTCCCTTCTTTCCTTCCTCCCTCCTTCCTTTCCTTCCTTCCTTCACAGTGATTAGTACTGCAGGCTAACTCTGCACACTGCTAACAGTTTGATCCTGACCAGCTCAAGGTTGACTCAGCCTTCCGTCCTTCCGAGATAGGTAAAATGAGGACCCCAAATTGTTGGGAGCCATAGGCTGACTCTATAAACCGCTTAGAGAGGGCTGTAGAAACACTGTAAAGCGGTATATAAGTCTAAGTGCTATTGCCATCCACATTAAACATTGTCCCCAGATAAAATTTTGGTGTCCCGCAACCAAGGAGAAAGGACGATTGGCGGAATTGAAATCTAATCAGAGAACTGGGGAACAGAATAAATTTTGCAATTTTTGCCCGCTGACTCGGCCTCTTGCTCTTCCCCCTTCCTCGCCCAGGTGGCAAAGTCCGACTGACTCAGTACGAAGCCAGCGCCGCGGGTCTGATCCGCTCCTTCTCCGAACGCTTCTCCGAAGACGCCGAGATCCTCGAAAGGGAATTGCTGGAGCTCACTCACGCCGATGCTCGTTTTTGGGAAAGTTAAGGCTGTAGGACGGGTAGGAGGGTGGGCGGGCCTGGGTCTTCTCCCCCCCGGCTCCCCCTTCCCAGCGAGCCCTCCTGACGTGTGCGGTTCTCTCCGAATCACTTTCATTAATGGGAGAATTGCCGCGGTAGCGATATCGTGCCGTCACATTCGGCACGATCGAATAAAGCTGACTTTTCTACAGTTTGTGGGCTTCCGTTTGATTTGCCCTTCCCACCAACCAGTGGTGGGATTCAATTTTTTTTACTGCTGGTTCTGTCGGTGTGGCGTGATTGGTGTGGCATGGTTTGGTGGGCGTGGCAGGGGAAGGATATACTGCAAAATCCCCCTTCCCTCCCCGCCCCACTAACCTGCTTTCCAGCTCCGTTCTCCTGGACAGGACAACCAAAGAAGACCCAGCCGATCAGCTAGGTAGGACTCGGGAAGTGGAGAATAGAAGGGGGTGGAGCCCAGTGGTGGGATTCAAGTATTTTTAACCGGCTCTGTGGGTGTGGCTTGGTGGGCGTGGCACTGGCAGGGGAAGGTTACTGCACAATCCCCCTTCCCTCCTCACTCCACTAACCTGCTTTCCAGCTCCGTTCTCCTATGCAGGGCAACCAAAGAAGAACCAGCCAATCAGCTGGGACTCAGGAGGCGGAGAATAGATATGGGGGCGTGGCCAGTCAGAGGCGGGATTTGCTGGTTCTCTGAAGCACTCAAAATTTCCGCGAACGGTTCTCCAGAACCAGCTGAATATCACATCTGCCACCAACTCAGTGGTGGCCACAATTCGTGTCCTGCTGGGGCTCCAGCGGTTGGGAGTTTGGTAGCACTGGGAGGAAAGGCCTTGAAAACCGAAGGGAAGGGAAAGAGCAGGCTTGGGGAGGCAGAATCTGGATCCAAGGGTTGCTTACTCTTTTGTGAAAATGCCTTGTCATAAGGACAGAGAACATGGGCACGATACAGAGATCGTAACTCTTATTTCTTCCTGGCCTAGACAGTGGGGTGAGGTTCACCCCAAATGCTTTCAAAGGTTTGGTGTGGGGGTAAGAAGGCTCAGTGACTGCATTTGCAGGTTTGTTTCACAATCTTGGCAACTTTAAGACAGGTGGACTTCAACTCCCAGAATAGAATAGAATAAAATCAGAATTAGAATAGAACAGAGAATAGAATTAGAATAGAATTCTTTATTGGCCAAGTTTGGTTGGACACACGAGGAATTTGTCTCTGGTGGTTAAGCTCTCAGTGTAGATAAGAAAAAATAAAAATGCATTATAAGAATTGTAATTGTAATTATAAGATACAACAGTTAGTGATAGGTTACTATAAGCAACCAAATCATCCATAGGTTACTAATACGCAATCAAAACCTACTAGGAAAACAAAACAATATAAATTGTAAAGATACAAGCAACATGGTTATAGTTATAAATGGGAAGAGCTGGTAATAGGATGAGAATGATAGTTTATTATAAGAATTATAATTAATATATAATTAATATTATTATAAGAATAATAATAGAAGAACAGAATAGAATAGAAAATAGAAATAAGAGTAGAATAGAGAATAGAATTAGAATAGAATACATTATTGTCACTTTGTACACCAATTGGCATACATTAAAATGAAATTTCGTTGTATAAAGTTCTCAAAGGATCACCACCTTCAATTTACACTACAAAAACATGACAAAATAAATACAAAATTATGCACATAAACACACTCTAGTCCGAATATACGTGTACATGGCAAGGAAAACGAATCCTGTGAATTTACTTCAACTCCCAGAATCCTTGCGCGTCGGCCGACTGAGGAACTCTGGGAATTGAAGTCCACACTTCTGAAACTTC
This sequence comes from Pseudonaja textilis, assembly GCF_900518735.1. Next base: position 2,797,593 of record NW_020769393.1, read on the forward strand.
CCCAGCTTGGGAAAGAACGCCCCGGGTGTCAAACCGCCCCTCCTCTGCCTCGGCACCCTCCTTTCCCCGCATCCCCGCCCTCCCTTCCCCAAATCCCGGGCGCACTCCACTGGGATGGACACGGATGGCGAACCCGCCCTTTCCCACAGGCCCCTTTCGACCGGGTTTCGTGAGGGGGCGGTCCTTCGTTCGGGCCCCGCCCCTACCCGGAACGAAGCTGGAGGTCGCGCCACGTCGCGCGTAGACGCAGCCCGAGGGGGCGCGGCGAGAGAAGTGAGGGGCGCATGCGCGCTCGGACAATCCCGGGAGCTCGCGCCTGGGGAAGCGGAGAATAGTTGGAGGTCGGTGAGGTGTTTGCACTCGTGCAGAGCGCGATCGCGGGAAAAGAGGGTCGTGTGAACGTTCCAACCCAACGGTCCAACGGTCCTGGGTGTGATCTGAGCCCCGAAGGGCCGGGGTCGTTGGAAGAACCTCAACCCCCCCCCCCAAGATCAGCACCGGGGTCGTTTGGACACCCTCTCCCCAAATCAGCCCCGGGGAAGGCGAGGGTCTCCCTCTTGCACCGTTCCCATGTGGCTGCCTGCCCTGCTGGGTCCTTGGGCCGTGCTGCTGGCCCTGTCTGCCGGCCGCTGCCGTGGGCTCTCCTTCCACCTGCCCCCGCTGAGCCGCAAGTGCTTGAAAGAGGAGTTGCACCGGGATGTAATGGTCACCGGAGAATATGAAGTGTCCGAAGCTCCTGCACCGGGCATCCGAACAGACTTAAAGGTAAGAGGCATCCCCTTCCTCCTCCTCCTCCTCTCCAACCCTTAATGCACTCTGCGCTCTGCAAACTGGAGCTGACTTGGTTTTGCACTCTGTGTATGCTCATGGGTTCTCTTGTTCTGCCGGCAGGTGACCGACTCAGCCGGACACCTGCTCTACTCCAAAGAGGAAGCCAAGAAGGGGAAATTCGCTTTCACCACCGAGGATTACGAAGTCTACGAGATTTGCTTTCAGAGTCACGGACAGCCAGGTAAGGCTCAGGGTGTGGGGCATCCACCTGCCTGACTACAGGTCCCATCGTCCCCATCAAGGGCCTTCCTGCAACTGGGCAATGGGTCTTTTGGGAAGAGAGAGAGGTACAGTAGGTTATATGTTGCTTTTGACTCCCAAGCACAAACTTTTAATTACTTCGTTGTGAGTTTTCCCCAAATTTGTGTGAATTTTTTTTAAACGGTCAGTTAAAGCAAACACGAAATCTTGCAGCCCCATAAATCACCCCAAAGCTAGGATTAAAAAGTCAAATTACTGTAACATGTTGCACAAAGGCAAAAATGGAAGAAATATTTAACTGACGTGGTTTAACGGGGTTTGCCACACTAGTTACTAAATTTACTTAGATCATTTAAAATATCTTCGCTCATGTTGACCAAAAGCACTTTAACTTTAGATTTATTTTTGGAGGTTTCTTATTTTGCTTCAGGACTGAAAGAAGTTTCAGAGAAATCTGAACCCCATTTTTATTACTGTTGTTATGGTTTGTCATACAGTCAGCCAGATGCTTAAACTTAAGGGCATTTTTCATCCATGTATCAAATCTTTCCCTAGGACCTTTTGATGTTTGTTGTTGAATAATATTAAAGGTCTGGCCACACTCACAAAATGTCAGCTGTGCCAACTCAAACTGCCTTTTGCAATTGACTGATGGGGATTTTGTCAATGCCAGTGGTGTTCAAGTGTGCTCCAGATGTTTTGGATTGCAGCCACGGCACCTATCACTCTTGATTCTATCTTTGCTTTCTTTAGCCACATTTGCACTAAACCAGGGTCTCCAAACTTGGCCAACTTTAAGACTTGTGGACTTCAACTCCCAGAATTCTCCAGCCAACTTGGCTGGAGAATTCTGGGAGTTGAAGTCCACAAGTCTTAAAGTTAACAAAGTTGGAGACCTGTTCTAGATACAAGTTTTGTATTTTGGGATTTTGTCCAGCTTTTTTCTTTATGTTTATTAATTTATTATTACCGTTATTGCATTTAGCTAACCTCACTTAATACACTAGAACATAGAAAATATTAAGAATATTAAGAACATACTTTATTATTATAATCTATGGTTCATGGCACAGTCAGCCAGATTGGATCTGGCCTTTTTAATCCACTTATTGAGTCCTTATATTGCTATTAATATAATTAATAAGAACATACAAAGCTGCTGTAGGCTTTCTTAGCTTGGCTTTGTTATGTTTAGTAAAATCACATATTACAATTTGTAAACCATGATTGGCGACTTAGTACGCCGTGGGAACCCAGCCATTTCAAATAGAATGGAATCTTGGGTTAGACGGGTGCGGGATCAACCTTGCCTTTAGCTAACTGGATTTTTCTCCTTGTGTTTTTCATCCTATACACAAACCTTTCCTTTTTTTTTTTCAGGGAACTTTCGGCTGCCGGACCAACTGATCACCCTCAATGTTAAACATGGGGTAGAAGCCATGAATTATGAAAATGTAAGTCAAATTTTTGTAGCTGTGAATATTCTTAAGTTCAGATCATGCTGTGGCGGGTTCAGAGGCTGCTTTCAAAACACAGATTTAACATGGTTGCTCAGTTAACTCATTTTCTAGGTTTGCAAAGCGGAAAACCTAGTTTATGGTGCAGCCCACTATAAAATAATCTAACAAACAAAAGCCAATAGGGGGAAACAGATTTGCTTATGACCCACAAAGTTCACTTAACAACTGCAAGGATTCGATTAACAACCATGGTGAAAAATGTCATGAAATTGGGCAGGACTTCCTTAATCACTTTGCTTGGCAAATGAAATTCTGATTCCCAATTATTGGACGTAACTCGATAAGCTGGATAAGCTCATTTATGGAAAAAAAACACATTATGGAAATATTCTTTGTGGACTAATAACTTGATTAGGACGACAACCACTCATGGTGGCGGTACTTAACTTTTCACTTCTCCCTGTTGGCACCTGGGAGGGATCAGGATGACATCACAAGCCTGATGATGTCACTGCAGACGTGAGGTCACTCGGCCCTCTTCCCCGCCAAGCTCTATGGTTCTTTTCCAACTCTTCTGCCAGGTCGCAAAAGCGGAGAAGTTGAAACCGTTGGAGATCGACCTCCGTCGCCTGGAGGACCTTTCCGAATCCATTGTCAAGGATTTTGCCTTCATGAAAAAACGGGAAGAGGAGATGCGCGATACCAATGGTGAGGCCGGGCTTTCTAATTGGGGGGAGGGGGGTTTACCCCTGCTTTTCTGGACAGCTGACCCCCATGTCAGAATGTTCCATCTTCTGGATCAGCTTCCCCTTGCTTCCAACCTTCTCTAGTTCTTCTGAACTCCCAGGGAAGCCAAAACTCAGTGTTCCTTAGCCTTAGCCACTGTGTGGACTTCAATTCCCAGAATCCCCCAGCCAGCATGGACTTTGATTTTGAGGTTAACAAGCAAGGTGTTAGGGTTCCAGCGATAGCCCTAATTAAAGCATGAACCTCGAGCCAAACTTCAAAAAAAACCCTCAAAATATTTATTAGGAGCAACATGCTGGCATTAAACCACTTAGGGCTGTAAAGCACTATAAAGCATATATAAGTCTAAGTCCTATTGCTATTAACCTAAATGAAGCCAACTCTGGCATACGTAATTCACAGTCACTTATGGCCCTGTTTCCCTTCTCCCCCCTGGGTGTATCATAAATCAGATTCTCCAATGAAGCACATAGGCTGGGTGTCATCAATCACATTCTCCAATAAAGGATTTTCCCGGCCAGAAGATCCAGTCGCCTAGCTACAATCTTTTTAAGATAATGGTGGAATGTACTTCTGGTTTTACTGCTGATTCCCACTCCCCCTTGTTTATGGCAACTTGAAAACAGGCATAGGAATGTTTTACGAGTTGACATAAGGAGATTCAAGCTATGATGTCAATATGCCAGTTCTTCTAACAAGGTCTAGATTAGAGATTCTCAATTTTGGCCGCTTGAAGATGTGCACATTTCAACTCCCAGAATCCCCCAACCAGCAAAGTATTGACTTAGATTGACAATTTGGAGTTAACAAACAAGGAGATTCCAACTAGACTTCAGTCATTGTCAATATGAGCCATCAACCAGTTGTACAAGCAGGCTAGATCAGAGTTTCTCAGTCTTGGCTAGGGAATTCTGGGAGTTTAGGTCTATTCATCTGAAGCATGCTGGCTGGCAAATTCTGAGAGTTGAAATCCATCCATCTTAAGCGTGCTGGCTGGGGAATTCTGGGAATTGAAGCCCACCCACATTAAAGTATTCTGTCTGGGGAATTCTGGGAGTTTGAAGTCTACATATCTTCCAGCTTCCAAACTTGAGAACTACTGAGTTGACAAGAGAGATGAATTGGTTTAACTCACTTAACAATCCCATTACTTAGCAACAGAAGTTCGTAGTCCAAGGACTATCTCTATAGTCAAATTTAGTATTTTGGGTGAGTTTCCTAGTGAAGGATTTGCAAAGAAACTGGTGAAGCCAATGATGATTTGGAATAATGTGAGAATCTAGTTTGCTGCATTCAGGACCAGAAGTTGGGGGGTGATCTTGGTCAGGGGGCCCCAAACTTGGCCAGTTTAAGACTTGCGGACATCAACTCTCATAATTCCTCAGCCAGCCATGTTTAGTCCCCAAAGTCGGCCACTTTTAATACTTGTGGACTTCAACTCCCGGAATTCCTCAGTGTTCTTCTCTTAGACTTCCCAAGATCATGAAGCCGACTCCTCATCCCGATAAAACCCCTTTTATTTAGGTTAAAGACCTTTATCAGGGTTGGAGAGTTACCATGCCGATATCTTCCAAACGCTACGCTGTAGCAGCAATTATTTGTCAAGAAGTCAGGAACAGATCTTCACCCTAATGAATTGAAGTAATTGTCTCCTGCCAACACCACTCTCCTTGCTCCTTTTATTCCTATGGTAGAGGCCATTCACTGTCCACCGGTGCCCTTACTCCCAAGTCAACCCTTATTCCTTAACTATTCCCTTCTTCTGGCAGCTCTGCACATAGTCACACTGGGAACAGGCTCCAGCTGTCCTTCTGCCTCACTGATCTCTGTGTCCGAAGGCAGCTGATAACTGTCAGACATCTCTGGCGCCATCTCTGCCTCAGACAAAGAGCCCTCATCAGAGCCTTCCCCAGACTCCAGGACTGGCCCATGTTCCACCTCAACTGCCTCACTGTCCGAGTCTGCCACCAGCTCTGCTGGCCACTGGCGGGCCACAATTCCCATCCCGTCATGTTGGCTAGGGAATTCTGGGAATTGAAGTCCACAAGTCTTAAAGTCACCATGGTCTTAATAACTGCCATCACTATGTTGTTGATCCTTCCTCTGCTTTCTTTTTGCAGAATCCACCAGCACTCGAGTTTTCTACTTTAGCATTTTCTCCATGCTGTGCCTGGTCAGCTTAGCATCGTGGCAGGTGTTCTACCTACGACGGTTTTTCAAGGCCAAAAAACTCATCGAGTGACGGAGACCCAATCCAGGATCCCTGGTCTCCTTACCTGATTGTGCCAAGATCTCAGGACAAACCACTTTTATCCCCTCACTGGCCCACTGATGGGGGGTCAACACAGAAATTGGACCGGATCTCTTTCGGGGCAACAGATTGGTTTGAAAAACGGCCCGGCCTCTCTGTTTTGGGTGTGTTTCTTTTCTCTTGGACTCATCTGGGTGATTTTTCTCACCTTCTCTTTGGGATGGGGTTGTGGGGTAGGCATCCAATCTGACTGTTACACAATTTGAGCACACTGGATAATATTTGGAAATAATAAATCTTGGTTCCTAGACTGGTGGCTATTGGTGGGGAGAACTCATTTGAAACTCAAGCTGGGAAGAAAATTCTTCAAGGTCAGAAATATTAGATTGAGGGGGGAAAAGATAGCTATTACTTAACCCACAATGTTGGTCAGTTTACTCATCTCCCTAGCTTATTGTTTCTCCAACTTTAACCCGCCTGGACTTCAGCTCCCAGGATTCCCCCAGGCTGCCTGGGGAATTGTGGGACTTGAAGTCCAGACATCTTAAAGTTGCTAAGATAAATACTGCTTTAAGCAGTAATGCCATTGGATTTAATTCTGGCTTAGGATGTTGTGTGAGCCTAGCAGTTTACTGTTTATAAACCATGGCTTGATGGCTTTGTGGTTTATGATTAAGTGTGAACTCAGCCAGTTGTCAGAGCTGGCTTATTAGCAAGTCTTGGTTCCCATCCTGTGGTTTGAGAGAGCAAATTATGATTTTATGCCACGGGGTGTGTTTATACAAATATGTGAATATGAGCTGTTGGATTTGAAAAATAAAAGGGCTCACTGTTGCAGAGTTGATTACCAATCAGGCATTGAAGATGCCCTTGCATTGAAACAACAGACCCATCCAAGTCCCTGCTTGCTGTGCTGGGACTACAACACACCTAATTCCCAACCAGGGTCGATACAGGTAGCTCTCAACAACAGTCCATTAAGTGACTCAAGTTACAACAGCACTGAAAAAAGTAATTTATGACTCATTTTCAGACTTTTGCAACATCCCCAGAGTCATGTGATCAAAATAGTCTCTTGGCAAGGGACTCATAACTGTCCCATAGTCCTGTTGATTCCTTTTTGTGACCTGACAAGCGAAATCAATAGGGAACCCAAATTCATTTAACAACTGGGTGACTAATTTCCCAACTATAGTGATTCAATTAACAACAGTGGCAGGACAAGTTTTAAAATGAGAGGTTCATTTAACTGTCTCACTTAGCAACATAAATTTTGGGGCTCAGTTCTGGTTGTAAGCCGACTACCAATATTTGTTACCCAGGATGAGAAAGAAATGGGAGTCAAGTTGTTCCCATATCTCAAAGGAGCTCAGCTGGAGAAATCAGAGCTCTACCAGGAGGAGGAAAAAAGGCACTCTGTGCATGGACAGAAGCCCCCTTTTTATTATTATTCCATTGTTGAAGAATTTGCCATAAAGATGAGCAGATGGATTCCCCGAAGGAGATATGTAGCATATGCACCAAACACAGCATGTTTCTATTGACTTCATTCTCTGTGTGGCTGGTTTTGTGGGTCCCCCGAGAATTGTGCAAATTGAGAAAAAAGGCTGGAAATGCAACTAATTACTTGCAAACCTTTATTTTTAAGGGGCTAACCCCTTGCTAAGCTGTGAATCCCAGGACTGACCCTGTGTGTGAATCACCATACCACCCCCCAATAAATGTTGGGCTATCCCAAACCCAAAACAATCAGAATAAATAATCTCTCCACTGTGGACTAAATTCATAATATCCCTTATTTCAATAGCTGGCAGAGAAGACGAAAGGAAAATTTGAAGTCGGTCTCGGAAGCTTGCTGGCGTGGGTCACTCTAACTTTTGGAAGTTTATGAGCGCGCCGAGAGGGACTCATTTTCGCGTTGCACCCATTTCCCGCCGTGGGGTTTCCAAGATAACGGGCTTCGCAGGCAGGGACTCTTTTTTGCAGTACACCTATTGCCCACCGTGGGGTTACCATAGCAACGGGCTTTGCGGCCTTGCTGGGAGGACTTGCAGGGCCATGGCGATGGCGGCGTCTTCAGGAGGTGCCGGCGACGGGTAAACAAACACCCTGGAAGCAACGGCATCTAGCCAGAAATATAGCGACCACAGCCTTTCAGGGCGGGAAAGTGTGGGGGACGAAAAAAGGAGCGATTTCTCCTTCATTCCTCCTCCTGGGTCACCTTTTAGGGGGAGGGATCAATTTATATGGAAGGGGGAGCGCATGGAAAGGAGAATATTTGGGAATTTAGCTCTGGATTGAAACTACCTTTTTCAACCTTTGGCAATTTGAAGATCGGTGGACCAACTCCCAGCCTGCATATTTTAAGATGGATGGACTTCAACTCCCAGAATCCCCCATGTAGCAATTGAAGTCTTCCTATCTTAAAGCACGCTGGCTGGGGAATTCTGGGAAATGAAGTCCACCCATCTACAAGCTACCAAGGTTGTGAAACGCTGATTTGCCGTGTTAATTTGCCATATTCTTTTCAACTTTTCAACTTTATTTCCTGTGGTTGCCAACAGTGTTCGCACCAGTTCCAAATGGCTGGATGCCTACTATGATCCAGTAGCCAATTTGCACACCTTTTCCTCATGTGTCAGTAAGTCTGAGCTCCTTTTTCCCCCTCCTCTTTCCTCCTTTTTGGGGAGGGGTGGTAGAAGTTGTGGGTGCTCCAACATTGGAGGTTTTCAAGAAGAGACTGGACTGTCCGGAATGGTATAGAGAATCTCCTGCTTGAATAAGGGATTGGACTAAATGATCTCCGTGGTCCCTTGTAGCCCTATGATTCCATGTGTCTAAACTGGCAGTGCGCGCTGTTTTTAGTCTCACAATGAAGGTCCTGGCTTAGAAACCAGGAGACCGTGATTTTTAAAACTCACTCTGTCTCATAGCCCAATCAATCTCACAGGGTTGTTGTGGAGAAAATAGGAAAAGGAAAAAGTATTAAACATGCTTGCTCCCTTGAGTTTTAAAAATTCAGAAAGGGTGGGATAATGGAATGGAACATAGAATAGAATGGGAAACAGAATAGAAATAATAGATTAGAACGGAAAACAAAGCAAAAGAAAAAAGATAGGGATTAGAACCCCACACTCACTTGTGCTGATGATGTTACCTACTTCGGTAATAAAATATCCGCAAGGAAAGAACTAACCTCAGAGAGCACCAAGGCTGCATAATTCAACCCTCAGGTCTAGAACATATTCCAAGATTCCCTCTGTCAGTTCTTGGTAGGCTTTGATAATAAAATTGTCCTCCCATTGACTGTTTATTTTCTTCCAGCTCTGGCTGACCTACATGGGGATGGAGACCACAAGGTAAAGAAAATGCCCCTACCAGAGAGAAAAAATGCCTAGCCAACTTTCCTCATTTCAACCCCGGATATAAATCCGCAGCCATTTTTAGTGCTAAACGGTTCAAAATCAAGGACTACCTGCACTTTTTGGGGGGGTCCATCATAACTTTAAACAGTCATTAAGCACCCGGTCATAAGTGGAGGACTATCTGTATCCACTTGGTGATGATTTAAACAAGTCAATCATGTTATCTCTCTTACCTGCAGCTAGTGGTGGGCAATTTTGGCTCGACGGGCCATGAGATGAAACTAAAGGTCTACCAGGGTACCACCCTTTTGAGTGAAAACACCCTGCCGGATTTACCCACAAGCGTGGTTTCCTTTCTGATGGAGCTACACGAGCCCTGCATGCCAGCCCTGGCTGTGGCTTCTGGGCCGTATATCTACGTCTACAAGAATCTGCGTCCCTACTTCAAATTTACTCTGCCACTGATGGAGCCCAACCCAATGGAGAAAGTGGTCTGGGACCAGGCAAAGGAGGTGAGGAGAGGGAAGGAACAGGTTTTAAATGAGAGCATTTGAGTGGCACAAAGATGCCAAGTGTTGAATCTCATGGTCCTGCTCTTTGGGGAGGTAGGGGTATCTTTTTTCTCCTTCTTAAAAGTGTCTGTTGATCACTTATGTGCTGGCATCTCTTGATCCATGAGTGAGCCAGCTTGGTCTGGTGTCAGTTCTAGTCCTGCCTTAGCCATGAAAGGTGACTTTGGGCCAGTTACTGGGGAATGGTGAGTTCTAGTCCTGCCTTAGGAATGAAAGCTGGCTGGGCGAGTTTGTGCCAGTTACTAGGAAATGTGTGTTCTAGTCTTGCCTTAGGTGTGAAAGCCAGCTGGGTGACTTTGGGCCAATCACCAGGTGATGGCGAGTTCTAGTCTTGCCTTAGGTGTGAAAGCCAGCTGGGTGACTTTGGGCCAATCACCAGGTGATGGGGAGTTCTAGTCCTGCCTTAGGAATGAAAGCCAGCTGAGCCTGACACTCTTTGCCAGCCCAACCCACCTCACAGGGTTGCTGTTGTGGGGAAAATAGAAGGAAAGTAGGTGTGCTAGTTATGTTCTCTACCTTGACGACTCCTCCTCGTTGTGCTCCTGTTTCTTTGCATGTACACTGAGTACTTCTGCACCAGAGACAAATTCCTTGTGTGTCTAATCACACACTTGTATCCAATTCAGTTCAGATTATTTCTTTATCCAAAAAAAGAGACTTAAATAACCCCTAATCCTGGGGGTCCTTTTCTCTCTCTCTCTCTCTGCACAGGACAAGGTTGATCTTCTGTCAATGAAAGAGATGCTGGAAGCCATCAGGTAAGAGAATCTCGACCCCACAAAGGGTGAATTGTTGTTGTTCTGAGCCATTTAAAAAAAAAACAGCTTTAAAACCTTCTTTTCTGGGAGGGAGAGAGGGAGGAAGGAATAACAAGGTTGGAAGGGTCTCTTCTTAAAAACATCCGATGTTGGAGCATTCACAACTTCTAGAGGCGTCCAGGTTCAGGTTGAATCTGAGCTGGAAATCCTCTTGGCTCTTTGCTGTACCCGTAGCTCATTCTGATGTGTGTCTTCTCTTCTTCCTTCCCAGAGAAAATGCCGAAATGCCCCTCTCGGTGCAGTCTTTGAGGTGAGCGTCTCACATTGGAGGGGTTGGCTTGCGTGGGACATCCCACCGGTTGTGGGAAATGTTCTCTCTTTTTTTGTGGTAGTTCTTGACTGAGAATCTATATCGGTAGTCCTCGACTTTCAACCGGGACTGCGCCCCAAACGTCTCTTGCTAAGCAAGACCGTTGGTCGCATGAATGTTGCTCCACTTTTACCACCTTCCTTGCCACTGTTGTTAAGTGAATCGCTGCCATTGTTAAGTTGGTAACGCGATTGTTAAGTGAATCCAGCTTCCCTGTTGACTTTGAAAGTCTCTTAAAGGGTATCACGTGACCCCCCCAGGGCACTGCGACCGTCGTAAATATGAACCAGTTGCCCAGTGTCCCAATTTTGATCAAAGGGATGCTACTACGGTCGTAAGTGTGGAAAAAAATAACCCAATCGCAAGTCACTTTCATCAGCACTGTCGTAGCTTCGAGTGGTCACTAAACGAACTGTTGTAAATGGAGGACCACATATATTTCTCTCACCATCTTTTCTCTTCTCCATAGGTTCCTGACCCTTGAGCTCTCTGAGATGGAGTCCTTTGTGAACCAGCATAAGTTCCAGCCCATCAAACGTCAGGTCTGTACCCCAGAATCCAATAGTGCAGTTCGTTTAGTGACTGTGTGAAGTTACAACGGCACTGACAAAGATACAGAGTATTTTTCGAACATGGGGTTTGTTTTAGAATAGAATAGAATAGAATAGAATAGAATAGAATAGAATAGAATAGAATAGAATAGAATAGAATGATTTATTGGCCAAGTGTGATTGGACACACAAGGAATTTGTCTTTGGTGCATAAGCTCTCAGTGTTCATAAGAGAAAAAATAAATATATCCGTCAAGAATCATAAGAAAAGAGAGAAGAGAAATAGAAGAAAAGAGAAATAGAAGAGAAGAGAATTCTTTTATTGGCCAAGTGTGACTGGACACACAAGGAATTTGTCTTGGTGCAAATCAGTATACATAAAAGAAAAGAGACATTCGTCCAGAGTCAAGAATCATAAGGTACAACACAATAATAGTCATAGGGTACAATAAGCAATGAAATCATCCTAGGAAACAGTTAATAATAATCGTAAGGATACAAGCGACAAAGTTACAGTCATACAGTCACAAGTGGGAGGGGATGGGCGATAAGGAGTGATGAGAAGATTAACAGTAATAATAATGCAGACTTTGTAAATAGTTGGACAATGTTGAGGGAATTATTTGTTTAGCTGAGTGAGGGCATTGTGGAAAAAACTGTCCTTGTGTCTAATTGTTCTGGTGTGCAGGGCTCTATAGCGTCGTTTTGAGGGTAGGAGTTGAATCAGTTTATGTCCAGGATGTGAGGGGTCTATAGATATTTTCACAACCCTCTTTTTGACTCGTGCAGTATACAGGTCTGCCATGGAAGGCAGATTGGTAGCAATTGTTTTACAAATGTTTGGATAATAGAGGTAGGAATTAGGAACTGGAAAAGTATTGTTATATAAGCAAAATGATCCAGACAATATGCTGTTCACTAAGCGCATATGTATGTAATGTGAAAATGTATAAACTGTTTTTAAAAAATAAAATTAAAGTTAAAAAAGGAGACTTACAACTGTTTTTCACAGTTATGACCTTTAGAGCGTCCCCCCTGGTCGCATGATCAAAATTCAGGTGCTTGGCAACTGGTTCATACTTATGACCGTTGCTGTGTCCCAAGGTCACGTGATCCCTTCTGCACCCTTCCAACGAGCACAGTCAGTGGGGTAGCCAGTTTCTCTTAGCAACTTCATCACTAATTTAATAGCTCCAGTGATGCATTTAACAACTGTGGCAAGAAAGGCCGTAAAATGGGGGAACATCCACTTGGCAAATGTTTCGCTTAACAACTGAAATGTAGCGCTCCATTGTGGCTGTAAGTCGAGGATTACCTGTTATTTCTGTTGGCTGATTTAATGGAATAAAATGCCTTCCTTATTTTCCTGGGCTACTGTGGGTGTTTTTCAGACGGTGATCACCTGTATGGCCACTCTGAAGAAGAACCGTGTGGAAGAGGACGCGATCAGCTGCTTGGTGGTTGGGACGGAGAACATGGAAATCCTGATCCTGGACCCCGAAGCCTTCACCATCTTGTCAAAAGTGAGGCTCTATACCAGAATTTTGCATACTGTGTTGTACCCCCTTTGCGATATGGTATGCTCTCCTTCCTTCTCAAACATATTGACAAAAATAATATCCCAAGACATAGAGAAGGTATATGTCCATATTCAGAAGATTCTGGCTTTAAGACTAGATCTTGTCGGGTTACAGGGCAGGGATGTCCAACCTTGGCAACTTTAAGATGGGTGGACTTCAATTCCCAGAATTCCCCAGCTAGCATGCTTTAAGATGT
>NW_020769393.1:2810484-2826107 GCF_900518735.1 Pseudonaja textilis
GTGGACTTCAATTCCCAGAATTCCCCAGCTAGCATGCTTTAAGATGTCTGGATTTCAACTCCCAGAATTGCCTGGTCAGCATCCCTTAAGGTGGGTGAACTCCAATTCTCAGAATTCCCCAGCCAACATACTTTAAAATTTCTGACTGGTGGGGAATTCTGGAAGTTGGAAGTCCACCGGTCTTAAACTGCCAAGGTTGGACCTCCCTCTTTGATGAGGAGCCAAGACCTTCCTTCCCAAACCCACTTCCTTCTCCCTCCACACAACCCCCCCCAACCTGGTTACACAATTAACCCACTCTCGAGATCCCTACCATCTCTTAAATCCAGTTTTGTATCAACCCAACAGGCCAGGTTAGAAGAAAACAACAACCCTGAATTAACACTAATCCAGTTTAACAGGCTGTACGAAGGTAACCACTGAAGGCTAAAATGACTTGGTTGGATGCAGTGTGAGAATTCAGATATTGTGTCCAGTCCTTCCTTGCAGGTTTCACGGGCAGAAGTCCAACCATGACCCAGGTCTCTCTTTTTCCCTTGTAGGTGGCCATACCAAGTATGCCCGCCTTTCTGGACATTGCAGGCCAGTTTGACGTGGAATACTATCTCACCGTGGCGTGTCGGAATGGTAGCGTTTACATTCTTCGCAGGTATGTGGTCCCACCAGTGGCAAAAGGGCTGTTCTGCAGCAGACAGTAGGTGAAGCACATTCAAGCCAATGCTCAGAGCATCCCATAAGAAGCATGACATTTCAGAAAAAGTCATAACTGGCCATATTGTATGAGATTGTGGCAGACTGGGAAAAGAATGGAAGGGAAAACGGACAATAAATCAAGAATTTCACAACCTCAGCAGCTGGAAGATGGTTGGACTTCAATTCCCAGAATTCCCTAGCCAGCCATGGAATTCTGGGAGTTGAAGTCCACCAGTCTTTAAACATGCTGGCTGAGGAATTCTGAGAGTTGAAGTCCAGGCATCTTTTAAAGTTTGTTGGCTGGGGAATGATGGGGATTGTTGTCCAGATATCTTAAAGCACGCTGGCTGGGGAATTCCATGCGTCTTTAAAGTTGCAAAGTTTGAGAAACTTTGACTTCTAGCCTCCTTGTCGATTGATGAGAGGTGCTTGGATAGATTTTTTTTTTTTTGCATTTTCTGCCCAATTGGAACCGTGTCCCCTGTTCTATTCGGGTCTTCGGGCTGAATTTTTTTCTTGTTTTTTTTTTTCTCCTCCACATAGGGATTCCAAACGGCCCAAATATTGCATCGAACTGAGCTCCCAGGCTGTGGGTTTGGTTCGAGTCCAGAAGAACATCATGGTGGCCTGTTCAGATGAGACACTACGAGGCTACAACCAGAAGGTTAGGGGTAGCGAGTTGTGCAAGTTGTTGCTGCAAGGGTGCATGTTTGCGCTGAGCTTGGCGGCTCTCTTAATCCGACGTACCGTGTGAAAAGCAAATCAAATCTCCCATCCAAACTTATCCAGAATTGATGGCAGCTCGATTCCCTTGTAATTTAATTTAATTTTTCCTCAAAAAAAATTGGAGTACAAACTTTAAACAGGAAAAATGTTCACAAAGACGAAACAAAACATTAAAAGGGGGACATATACCTATGCAAAAACAGATAGACATATATTGTGCTGCCTAGTTGAATCCTGATAGATGTATTACAACAATAATAGTTTCCACCCCCACCACCCTTGCAAAACAGGCTCACAATTTATAAACTTCTACACCTCTGTTTGCAGCTATGCACGCAGCTCGATTTCCAAGAAATAAATCCAGATAGTCCTCAATTTATGACCAGTCGCTAGTGAGGATTTTAAGTTATGGTGGACCTTTAAAAAGCTGTTAAAGACCCATCCTCGAAGTTATGACTGAGACAGACACACACACACACCTGCGGTCGTGTAATGGTCTGTGGGGCACTTGGCAACCGGCTTATCTTTTTCAACTAGTTGTAGCCTTCCTCAGTCACATCACCACAATTTAATAATTTCCTTGCCAGTTTCCTATCCTTTTCTGCCCATTTTCTAGGGGAGGAAACCCCCCCCCCCCCACACACACACCATTCAGGAGAATGGATTAACCGAAGGACTGCATGGACTGGCTTTTCCACTCTTGCTGTAAAATTGAGTGCACTGGTGGATGGCTCAATTCACGACCACGACTCAACCGATGTCTCACTTAACGGCAGAAATCCGGGCTCCGTTGTGGTGGCGAAGTCCAAAGACTGCCTGTTATATTCTCCCACAAAGCCTTGAACGAGCCTGCAGAGGGCAGCATCGCTCTGCCCAAACTCCTCCCGGAAGCCAAGGAATATAGAGTAGCAGAGTGAGAAGGGGCCTCGGAGGTCATCTAGTCCTAGCAGGAGACCCTATGATTTTCTGACATTTCCTCACCCCCCACCCCGTCTTCTCGTTCCAGGGAAAGAAGCTCTGGGCAGTGACGTTGTCAGCGGCCCCCGTCACTTTGGGACTCATGGATGAGAAATTGCAAAGCTTCCAGGCTGTGTTGGTGTCGCTGGCCAACAGGGAAATCCATGTTTTCCGGGACAAAAACCTTGTCAATGTCATCCAGGTGCCGGTAAGATTCCAAATTTTGTGGGAATATTTGTCAAAATCCTGTCAAGCTAATGCTAATCCCCACTTCCTGTGCTGCAGCCTAGCCTTCCTTCCATTTCTTTGCTCATTTCAGGAATTAACATTACAGGTTGTCCGAACCAGGCCTCAAATTTATATACTGCTACTCATGAGCAGTATACTCCTTGACTCCTCATTTAGTGACCATTTGAAGTTACCACTGAAAAAATGACTGGCAACCGTTTTTCCACTCTTAAAAGACAGTTGTAGAATCCCCTGTGGTGCCTGGATCAAAATTCAGACCCTCGGCCGCTGACTCGTATTTACGACGGGTCCCGGAGGTCACACGATCCCCTTTTGCGACCTAACAAGCAAAGTCAATGGGGAAGCCAGATTCACGTAACAACCTGTTGCTAACTGAACAATGGCAAGTGAGTCACTTAAGGACGGAAGGAAGGAAGTTGGTGAAATAGGGCCCAATCCATTGAACAGATGTCTTCATTTAGCGACAGAAATGTTGAGCTCAGTTGTGGTCGTAACAGGTTGGCTTAGCGATCTTCCGATTCACTTAACCACCGTGGTGATTCGCTTAAAGACCACCAGAAAAAACCAAAGGTTGCATTTGAATTGTATCGGGATTGTATTTACCCCAAATTGGAAGAGTAATTAAAATACCGATAGAGGGAAAGATAATTGGAAAAATATTTGAATGTGCAGAAATGAATAGATTGACACTAGAAATTAAGGAAAAAGAAGAAACTGAATATTACATGGTATGGAATATGTTCTATCAGTGGATAGAGAATAGAACAACCTACAAAAAAGATTTGATGTATTTATAAAGCAATTAGAGAAATTTAAGCAAAGTGATAATGTGTGATATTATTATGTATATGTGTCAGAGTATATTCATGAACTGGAACAGAGCATGGTAACAAGGTCAGCCAATGAATAGACAAAGCAACTAAGTCAGCCAATGAGGACAGTTTGGAAACTGAAACTAGAAATAGTCTAGGCTGGAAACAGAAACTAAAAGTAGCTTAAGCGTGGCTCTATATTAAGTTCTGCAACTCGGAAGCTGTGTAGAGCTTTGAGTCCATTGAAGATAATTTGACTGGAGCTCTGCTCTGAATTTGCAACATATTTCTGTTTGAGTTTGCTCCATGTTGGAGAAATCTACAGCTGGTTTGTAAAATCTACTTATTATGTTTATAAAGATGTTAAATGAAGCATCAGCCATCTGTGTTTATTTTTCTGGTGCTGAATTATCGCTGCAACACTCAATAATATGGGAATATATATGGGAACATTGATGTATTGTTAGATTTGATCAGAAGACTTTCATTTATAATGCTTAATTGAAATAGGTACCCAAGTCGACGCACAATTGAAATGGAATGGTTTGTGTTGTGTGTGTCTGTGTGTATATTTGTTTTCTTAAGATATATATATATATATATATATATATATATATATATATATATATATATATACACATACACACATATACATATATATATATACACACACACACACACACACACACACACAAAAACAAAACAAAACAAGGTTGCGAAATCGGTTCCAATGTGTGAGATCCCGTTTTATGAATATCGCAAGTGATGGCAGGCTCCATGACGGTCGTAAAGCAAGGATTACCGAGAAAGTGTCTCACACATACAGTGGCCAGCTTCGGCTTGGGAGGCTCCGGCACAAATACCCCCTCTCGAGGTTTCTGATTTCGCTCCCTCATTGCTGACCAATTTTACTTTGTTTCTTTCCCAATTCTTGGCAGGACGTTGTCACCAGCATCGCTTTCGGCCACTACGGACGAGAGGACAACACCCTCATCATGACAACCACAGGTGTGAATGTAAACAACCTAGGTTTGGGATCCGGTCCGGGTTGCTCACCAGGACTGGAGCTCTTGCCTTCCGAGCTCTCGGACTTGTACTGGAGAATGTCTCTCTCGCCAGAATGTAGATGCTGTTGGCCAAAGATAGTCTCTCATTTGTTCCTTGGCCTGGTTAAGCCTTTTTATCATGCATGGGAGCAGAACAGCTAGCCTTCCTTTAACAGATTTATCTAACAGAGTTGGAAGGGACCTTGTAGGTCATCTAGTCCAACCCCCCACGCCCGAGCAGGAGACCCTACACCATTTCTGACAGAGGGCAGTCCAGTCTCTTCTTGAAAGCCTCCAGGGATGAAGCTCCCACAACTTCCAAGGGCAACTTCTGTACCATGGGTTGATTGTTCTCACTGTCAGAAAATGTCTCCTTATTTATAGGTTGAATCTCTCCTTGTTCAGTTTCCATCCATTGTTCCTTGTCTGGCCTTCGGGTGCCTTGGAAAATAGCTTGACCCCCTTCCTCCTCTCTGGGGCAGCCCCTCTAATATTAGAACACTGCTGTCCTGTCTCCCCTGGTCCTTCTCTTCACTAGACTAGCCAGGCCCAGTTCCTGCAACTGTTCATCCTATGTTTTAGCCTCCAGTCCCCTCATCATCCTAGTTGCTCTTCATTGCACTCTTTCTAGAGTCTCAACATCAGTCTCTGTGCTGCCTTGCATCCATCCATCCATCCATCCCACTTCCAACTTTTCTATTGTCTCCAGGTGGGGGTCTCATCATCAAGATCTTGAAACGCAACAGCACTTTCCATAAGGGGGACGCCACAGCCGGTGTTCCTGTGACCCAGAGCACCAAACTCAACGTGCCCAAGAAAACAAAACTCTACGTGGACCAGACTCTGCGGGAACGAGAGTGTGCAGTGGGTAAGCGGAACGGGCCAGGAATCCAGTTCACCGTCTCTCAGGTCTATTCTCTACCTTAAAATACTGTTTGGATCTTGACAGGAGAGCAAGCTTGGTATCGAGGGGAAGATGCTAGACTAGAAACTGGGAAATGCGGAGTTCTAGTCCCACGTTATGCATGAAAGCTGTTGTGGTTTGCCAGCAACCTGTGCAGAATTGGACAGTGGGGAAGAACAGGGACCAGTCCAGGAATCTGGGGAGGGCTTGGACGAGGGTCCTGCGTCTGATACAGAGATGGGGCCTGGACCATCTGGGAGTTATGTACTGGCTCTGTAGTCTGGCAGCAGCGAGGCAGAGGAACAAGGGGAGCCTGTTCCCAGTAAGCGTGTGCTCAGAACTGCCAGAAGGCCAGAGCAGCTGAGACAAAAGGGGCAACTCAGGAGTAAGGCTTGAAGTGATTGGCCCTCCCATAAGGTATAAAGGACAGGCAAAAGTAGAGAAACCTTTGCAGGAAGCAAAGTCATTCGCTCTGTTCAGATTAAACCTTGAAGCTGTGTGTGGAGTTTGTACTCCATTTGGCATTTTACAGTTAATTTGACAGTACTTGTTGGCAGCAATTCAAAGGAGATAAAGGTGAGTGCTTATCTCGAGGGACTATTTGGGACTCATTTCGGGCTGGGAATGAACATAATTCCCAGTGTTGAAATAAAACGAGCTGTTTGGACTAAGCGTGTGCTTAATTATGGTTTCAGGAAGCCTTGGTCAGAACAAAAGCTCCTGACAATCACCAGGAGATGAGGAGTTCTAGTCCCAACTTACGCATGAAAGCCAGTTTGATGACTTTGGGCCAATCACCAGGAAACACTGAACAGCACTGACAAGAGTGACTTATGACCATTTTTCACCCTTTGTGATAGTTTTTCAGTCTCCTGGGGTCACGCGATCTCCTTTTGCAACTTTCTGACCAGCATAATCAACAAGGGAGCCGGATCAACAACCGTGTTACTAACTTAACAACTGCAGTGTTTCGCTTAATAATAACTCTGGCAAGAAAGGTCATAAAAATGGGACAAAAGTCCCTTAACAAATGTCTCCCTTAGCAACAGAAATTTTGAGCTCAGTTGTGGTGGTATGTCATGGTAAGAGGGGGTAAAATCGAAGGGCTCCTTCGCTTGCCTTTCGTTCATCCTCCTCTCTTCTTCCCTTTCCCAGCCATGCACCAAGTCTTTCAGACAGACCTCAGACGCATCCGTCTCACGGCGGCCCGTGCTTACGTCCGGGCGCTGGAGTGCAGCATGGCCCCCGTCTCGGAGTCCCTGCAGGAGCCGCTCAAGCTGAACGCTGTGGTGAGTAAACCATTCCGAGACCAGGGAGGAGCTCATGAACGCCCCGGGCTTCAAATGCATCCTAATATTCTCAACATTATCCAGGTTTTATGCCTTTGCTTCCATTTGTGTGGATGGGGAATTCTGGGAGTTGAAGTCCAATGCTTCTTAAAATGTGCTCTTAGAACAATGTTTCTTGAATCTTAGATTCAGATTCAGATTCGATTCAGATTAACAGAGTTGGAAGGGACTTTGTAGGTCGTCTAGACCAGGGGTCTCCAACCTTGGCAACTTTAAGCCTAGAGAATTTCAACTCCCAGAATTCCCCAGCCAGCATGCTTTAAGATGCATGGACTTCAACTCCCAGAAGCTTTGCTGGCTGGGGAATTCTGGGAGTTGAAGGTCCTCCAGCCTTAAAGTTGCCAAGGTTGGAGACCCCTGATCTAGACCCACCCCCCAAGCAGGAGAAACCCTAGATACCCGTGATGGCGAACCTATGGCACGCAAGCCAGAGGTGGCACGCAGAGCCCTCCCAGTGGGCGCACGCGCCATCACCAGCTGCTGTTCTGGTTTCTGGTCAGCTGGTCTTGGCAGGCATTGGAACGCTGGAAAATGGCCTGAAAACCCTTTTTCTGGGCCATTTTCCAGCTGCTTTTCTGGCCCTTTTTCAGGCTGTTTTTGAGCCGTGTTCAGACTATTTTCAGGCCGTATTTCGGGCAAAAAGAAGCCTGAAAACCAACCAAAAAACAGCCAAAAACAGCCTGAAAATCCCCTGAAAAATGGCCTGAAAATGCCCTGAAAAATGGCGTGAAGATGGCCCCCAAAAGGCCTGAAAACTGCCCAAAAAACAGCCAAGAAAGGTTGTTTTGACAATGGCTTGAAAAACAGCCAAAAATGGCCTGAAAAACGGCTTGAAAACGGCCCCCCAAACGGCCCCAAACTAGGCCTGCGCGCACCGGCCAGCTGGTCTCCAGTTTTCCGGCGCTCTGGCACGTTCCAGTTTGGGCACTTGGTGCCAAAAAGGTTCACCATCACTGCTATATATCATGAAGCTTAGCCACTTCAACTCCCCAAATTCACCAGCCCGCCCTTCCCCTGCCTCCTGGAGAGATTTCACACACTGACTGCTTAAGGCTAATTCTTATTTATTTTAAGCAATTAAGTTTAAAGGAATTCAACTCCCAGAATTCCCCAGCCAGCGTGCTTTGAGACGTGGGGACTTCCAATCCCAGCATGCTGGCTAGGGGATTCTGAGCACTGAGCTCCCCTCATCTTAAAAGCATGCTGGCAGGGGAATTCTGGGAATGGAAGTCGATCCATCTTAAACCAGGCCAGCTAGGGAATTATAACTTAAAGTTGCCACAGTTAAGAAACACCGGGTTTAGATGGTCTCGGTTGCTAGAGGTAAAAAAGATTTGTAAAAAGAGGTTAAAAAAAACATGTAAAAAGATTTCCAAAAGAAAATATCCATTTAGGACAATTGAGAATATATTCCCCCTCTCTCTGGCACTTCCAGAGTTGATCTTTTGGGCTTAGGAAGAGAAGCTCTCCATTTGGGGGATCTCTCTCCTTGTCCCGTGTCCTTTGTCCTCATTTAATGCTTCCTCCTCCTCTTCTTTTCCTCCCTCCTCAGGTGCAGGGCATGGGCCCCACTTTCAAACTGTGTCTTAATCTCCAGAACATGTCCGAGAATCGCGCGATAGCAAATCTCCTCGTTTGCTTCATTTACGACGAAAACCATTATTCTGTCGAACGTCCGTTCTTCAAGGTAACACTGCACCCTTCTCTGTTGTTGTTTTTTTCCCCCTTCATTTTCCTGGTTGGAGCCGTCCGGGAAGTTTGCAAATGGCAATCATGTGACCCCAGGATACTGCAACTGTCATGAATACACACCCTAGTTGCCAAGCACCTGAATTTTGATCACAGGACAGTAAGGAGGCTGCAACAGTCTTGAACGCAAAAGGACCAGTTGTAAGTAACTTCTTTTGAATACCATTGAAATTTGGGATGAACAGATCAGACATCCAGCCCTTATCCACGGAGACCGAGTGGAGCAAGTGGCCAGTTTGAAGTTTCTGGGTGTTACCCTAAAAGAGGACCTGACCTGGGGGGCCCACATTGCAGCCCTGGTCAAAAAGGGCCCAGCAGAGATTATACTACCTGAGGCTTCCCAGGAAACAACAACGGAATGGAAAACTGCTGGTGACCTTCTACCGCTGCACCAGAGAGAGTATCTTAACTCACTGCACCTCTGTAGGGTTTGTCAATTGCACGGGGGCAGATAGGACAGCGCTCCAGAGGGTGAATGTCATGGCCCAGAGGATCACGGGTTGCCCTCTCCCCTCTTTGGAAGAGCTTTATAGCTCCCGCTGCCTTAAGAAAGTTCAAAACATCCTCAAAGATCCATCTCATCCTGGGAACCCTTTTTTTGAACTATTACCATCTGGCAGACGGTACAGGATAATAAAAACAAGGACAAATAGGCTGAAAAACAGCGTCTATCCCAGGGCAGTGGCTCTTTTGAATTCTGCTGTAGAGTGCAGGGTTGGTGCAGTGTCGGGGGTTTCCGGTTCAATGTGTGGAGGGTGAAGGATGTGTGTTTGTGTTTATTTTCATGGTCATGATGTGCACTGAAGATGGTGTCTGATTTTGTTGTATGAGGTGCAATGACAATAAAGTAAACTAAACTAAACTAAGTAAATGGTTGTAAGTCGAGGATTACCTGTATGTCTCAGTACAATACAGGTAGTCCTCGACTTATTAACAGTTCATTTAGTGACCATTCAAAGCTACACCATCATTGAAAAAGGGACATGACCATTTTTCACACTTCACGACTGTTTGCGGCATCCCTATGGTCACATGATCCAAATTCAGGTGCTTGGTAACTGGTTCATACTTACAACGGTCACAGTGTCCCTGGGTCCCGGGATCCCCTTTTGCAACCTCTTGACAAGCAAAGTCAGTGGGGAAATCCAGATGCACTAAAAAAACTGTGTTACTAACTTAACAAATGTAATGATTTGCTTAACAACCGTAGCAAGAAATGTCGTAAAATGGGGCAAGCTCACTTAAATGCTTCACTTAGCAACAGAAATTTTGGGCTCAATTGTAAATTGAGAACTACCTGTAATTTGATTCAGGGCGCAGGATATGCTCGACTTCAAATCACCCAGGTCGACTTTAGTCTGTCTTCTGTAAGCTCCAGATCCAGGTGTTGACTATACAGGTAGTCCTCCGTGTTAACGACTGCAGTTGAGCCTGCAACTGTCATAAATACGAGCCAATGGCCAAGTGTGAAAAATGGTCACTTTTTTTCAGTGCTGCTGTAACTTCAAACAGTCACTAAATGAATGTCGAGGAGTATCTGTATTTATTTCCCCTTTTTTCAATTTTCCTTTCAGGCTCCGATGTTGATCCCGGGACTGAATTATCGTTTAGCCACCTTTGTCGAGTGTCTCAGCGACCAAGCGATCTCGGATGTTATCAAGGTTGGTGGCCTTAAGTTGGTTTTTCCCACTGTTCAAGCCCCCAATCCTTTAGTTTAATGCCAGGGTCTTCAAACTTGACAAGTTTAAGGCTTGTGGACTTCAACTCCTCCAGAATTCCTCCTCCTCCAGTCATGTTAGCTCAGGAATTCTGGGAGTTGAAGTCCATGAGTCTTAACCTTGCCAAGTTTGAAGACCCTTAGTTTAATGAAAAGAAGGACTCGGCGTGACCTGATTGCTGTCTTCCAATATTTGAGGAGTTGCCACAAAGAAAAGCGGGGAGGATTTCAGTCTATTCCCCAAAGATCAAAAGGCAGGACAAGAAACAATGGGTGGAAACTAATCAAGGAGAGAAGGAATCTAGAACCAAGGAGAAATGCCCTAATGGTGAGAGCAATTTATATGGAATACCTTCCCTCCAGAAGTTGTGGATGCTTCATCCCTGGAGGCTTTCAAGAGGAGACCGAACAATCCCTTGTTTGTGATGATATAGGTTCTCCTGCTTAAGCAGAGGGGTGGACTAGAAGATGTCCAAAATCCCTTCCAACTCTGTTACTCTGTTGAATCTAGAGGGCCAAAAGATTGTGGGTGTGTGGCTTGATAGCAGTCTTCCAATACTTGAGGGGCTGCCCCAAAGAAGAGGAGGGGGGGTCAAGCTATTCTCCAAAGCCCCAGAAGGCAGGAGAAGAAGCAACGGGTAGAAACTAATCCAGGAGAGAAGCAACCTAGAACTAGGGAGGAATTTCCTGACGGCGAGAACAACGAACCAGTGGAACAACTTGCCTCCAGAAATTGTGAATGGTGAAAACACTGGAGGATTTTAAGAATAGATTTGTTTGGAATGGTTGCAAAAGGTGATCACATGACCTTGGGACACACAGCAGGATCGAACTGCAGGCAGTTGGCAGAGTTAGCCGGCAACATGGCATTCTAACCATCGCAACACCACGCTAACCCGCCAATCACCCTTTCTCCCCCATTCCCCATTTTGCTGTTTGGAGAAATCTGGTATGTTTACCTCGGTACCCCAATTCCCACTGCGGGATCCCACCTGTCTTTCTGTCTTCCAAAACATTGCAGGGTTCCCTTCCTCCAAAGGAAGCAATTCCATACCCCCCCTTCCCCCTTGAACCCCCCTCCCCAGTTTGGCCTTCAGCTGGGTCTTCTCTCTTTCCCCTGCAGGTGTTTGTGCTCAAGGAGGGCATCAGCCAGCCGCTGCTCACAGCCCACATTAGCATGCCCGTGAGCGAAGGCTTGGCAGCTACGTGAACCACCTTCTGAGGGGAGATCCGAGCTCATCCATCTCGGCACACTCTTTCTTGACCGGCACGGCGACTGGAAACTGGGGAGAGAGAGAGAGAGAGGAATCGCGATGCTGGAACGAATAGCTTCTTCTCAAATGTAGGAAGAAGATTCCCCGTGTGCTGCTAAGAAGCAACAAGCCACACACAGAGAGAAGCCAGGTTAGAATTAGCTACCAAACGGCAGTGCGAGGCTAGGAGGCCAAAACAGCTCAATAAATTATGTTTATCCTGCAGCCTAAAAGGAAAGGAACCATCCCTGTTTTAACAGGAACAAACGGTTCTGCAAGGGGGAAAAAAATCCCTTGAACTGTACTTTCCTGGAGAGGGGTGTCCAAACTTCAACCACTTTTAAGACCCATGGACTTCCAACATCCCAGAATTCCCCAGCCAGACATTCAGTGTCAGAGCTTTGGCTTGGTGCCTCGTTGATATCCCTCCATCAAACCACCGGGGAAAGGAGGTATCCGACTGTTCTGACCCAGGCTTAGCCGAACCAAGAAACAGACTCCTTATCCCGAAAAACCCCCTCTTTGTTTAGTTACTGTGAATTCATGGCATTCACACACAGAAAAGTCCTGGCAATAATCCTTCAAACGATTAATTGCAATTTATCAGTCCTTGGAGAATTGCCAGGCCCAGAGCTTCCAGTCACAAAGCTATAAATTAATTCCTGGCAAGGAGTCTCTGAGGCACGAACTAAGCAAATCTTCATAATAATAAGCGAACTATTGTCTCCTGCAACCACCACTCCCCTCTTGCCTCTGTTTATTCCCCAAAGAGGGGCCATTCAGCGTCCACGTGTGCCCCTCCTCCTGAGTTGGCCCCTGTTCCTCAGTTGTTCTCCTCTCCTGACAGCTCTGTGCATACATACATCTGAACAGGCTCCAGCTGTTCTTCTTCCCCACTTATCTCCAACTCCAAAGGCAGCTTGGAAATATCAGACGGTCCTGGCCCCAGCTCTGCTTCCGACGCAGAGCATCCATCGGAGCCTTCCCCAGACTCTGGGACTGGCCCAAGTTCCTCCCCAACCTCCTCATTATCCGAGCCTGTCGCCAGCTCTGCTGGCAGCTGGCAGGACACAACACAGACTTGGGGGGTTCTGGGAGTTTTGAAGCCCACAAGTCTTTTAAAGTGGCCGAATTTGGACGCTCTCTGGGTTTAGGTCTTGCAAACAACTCCAGCCTTGTGCTTCTTAAAGCTAGCTTTACGGTTAACGTAACGGCCACCATTTCCGTTCATCAGAAGCCAGCTGGGAAGGTCACAAATGGCGATCACATGACCCCCAGGATTGTCATACATCCATGCCAGTTGCCAAGCCCCTGACTTTTGATCAGATGACCTTGGGGATGCCACAGTTGTCGTATGCGCGAGTCACTTTTTTTCGGTGCTGTTGAAACTTAACAAACAGTCGCTAAATGAATGTATGTAAGCCGAGGATTTCCTGTATATGGGAAGTTCCCTTCCTCCCCTTGATTTCCTGAAAGCCAGGCGCTGTATTTCTGCTCCCTTGCCAGCTGGCCCTTTCTGCCACCTGTCACTTGAAGCGTTCTCTTTTTCCCCCCTTCCTGTTTTCTACAGCTGGCTTTCCTCCTCCTCCTCCTCCTCCTCCTCCTCCTCCTCCTCCTCCTCCTTTTCTTCTTCTTCGTCTTCTTCCTCCTCCTCCTTTTCTTCTTTGTCTTCTTCCTCCTCCCCCCTCCTCCTCTTCCTCTTCTTCCTCTTCTTCATCCTCCTCCTCCTCCTCTTCTACTTCTTCTTCCTCCTCCTCCTTCTCCTCCTCCTCTTCTTCGTCTTCGTCTTCTTCCTCCTCCTCCTTTTCTTCTTCTTCGTCTTCCTCCTCCTCCTCTTCCTCCTCCTCTTCCTCCTCCTCCTCCTCTTCTTCTTCTTTCTCCTCCTCCTCCTCCTCCTCCTCTTCTTCTTCTTCTTCTTCCTCCTCCTCCTCCTCCTCTTCATCTTCTTCCTCTTCCTCCTCCTCTTCTTCTTCTTCTTCTTCCTCTTCCTCCTCCTCCTCCTCACAGCAACCTTCACCAAAAGCCTGACAGCTGTGTGGGCTAAAAAAAATTCACACCCTTTTTCACACCATGGTGTGAACTCGAAGCTGACAGTCATATTCTTCCTAGCAGTAGCCGAGTGGTTTATAAGAAGAGGCCTCATTTCTCTTCTCCAAAAGCCTCTGATTTTTCTTGCACTTTCTGGGTATTTATTCAGCCTCCCTTCTCCTCCCCCTTCCCCACATTTCAACCCCTTTAAAACTGAAATGGTGTAGAGTCTCCTGCTTGGGCGTGGGGGTTGGACTGGATGACCTCCAAGGTCCCTTCCAAATCTGTTAATCCCAGTTGGGGGTCTGGGCCCCAAGAGCAGCCTGAGGCTCACTGCCTTAAAAGTGTCCTCATGACAATCGGCCTCCAAAAATACTCGAGAAGATCAGACGTTCTAATCTAGGTAGAATGGGCAACTCCTCCTTTCCCCTTTCCCCATTAAATGGAGTTGGATTTTAAGACTTATTTTTCTTTTGAGAGTCTTGGGGAAGATTTAAGGCAGTGTTTCTCCAGTATGGCAACATTGAAGGTGGGTGGGCTCCAACTCCCAGAATTCCCCAGCCGGCATTCTTTAAGAAAGGTGGACTTCAACGCCTAGAATTCCCCAGCAAGCGATTGATCATCTTAGTTGCTGTTCTCTGAACTTTTTGCAAAGTCTTTTTTATAGTCTGTTAACCAAAATTGGTTGCAGTATTGGAGGTGTGGCCTTAACTAAGGTTTAATAAACTGGTCGTTCCTCCTGATAGGCCTGGCAGCCTCAGACCTGGGAATATTCAAGTCTCTACAATATATACTCTTGTTTTTGCCTCCCCCTCCGTTGTGTATGTGTTTAGGTTTAAATATGTGTTAAGTTAAAGAAACGCGGGGATGCGAGGTGGCCCCATCAGATCAACCAGCCACAGTGGAAATGAAGCGAAACTAAGAAAAAATAAAGCAATAAAGATAACCAAAACCCAAAAGGCCTTGTGACTTTGGAGGTGTGAAAAAAAATACATCCACGCAGGTCTAATCGGAATAGAAAAGGCAGGGGCAGAAAAGCCAAATTTCTTCCTTTCTTAGCCGAAACGGGCGGGAAATTTTGCTTTTTTATGGCTCATACATAACGAAAGACGGTTTTGATTCCAGAATTGGAAAATAAATATATAAATACACACACACAAACACACACACACACACACGGCTGTTTTGATGAGAATCTCTTTTCATTCATTCCGTATGAAGATTACCAGCAAGGTTCACTGTATTTTCACAATCTGCTTTCTTTATTTGGATATATAATATTCTGTCCATGCGTTTTGATTCCGTTTCCATTCAAATATTCCTTTCCACACCCCTCCTTACCCCGCCCCCCACACACACAGAAAATAGCCAGGTTTTTCTACACAAAGATTTTGCACCAAAACTGGAGATTCGGTCCATCATTTCTCCAAGTGCTGTACTTAGCAATTCTGAAAAGTTACACTACTCATCGGTTGCTGCTCTTAAAATTAGGAAAAATTCGAGAGACCCTGCATTTTAAAGAAACTGAATAATTCAGAGGAAAATCAAGACGTGTCAGGCCGCCAATACTGGAGGGCACCAGGTTGCAAAAGCTTGAAAATTAATAGGGCTGAGGGCTCCAAAGCGGTTGCCTTAAAGGCAGACAGATGCACGCACACCATCATCTAGGACAAACAGCCGGCTTCTGTCCTCCCAGATCTTTGAGGGTGGCTGTTGTGACAGACATGGCAATCCCACAGGTGTTCGAATCCCTGTCCATCCGGAAATAGCCCTAAGAGAAAATACAAAGAGTTCTGTTCAACTGTCAGATAGTCTTAAGACTCTCAGACTCTCTTCTTAAAAAGTTCCAGTGATGGAGCACTTCTGGTGGCAAGTCGTTCCACTGGTTAATTGCCTTCATTGTTTGGTTTCTGCTGCATTTATGTCAATTTATGCCAGTGATGGGGACTGATGCGTTCCCTGCCCCTGAACTGGGTTTTGGTTTCCCCAAACTCACTTCCCCACGTGATCCAAGTCGAAGCCAGTTTTTCTCAAGTTTAGCAATTTTCAGATGTGTGGACTTCAGCTCCCAGAATTCCCCAGGCAACTTTCCTGCCTAAGGCGGGACTAGAACTCCCCGTCTCCTGGTGATTGGCCCAAA
>NW_020769393.1:2826117-2846104 GCF_900518735.1 Pseudonaja textilis
GTCTCCTGGTGATTGGCCCAAAGTCACCCAGTTGGCTTTCCTGCCTGAGGCAATACTAGAACTCACCATCTCCTGATTTCTGGCCTGCTATACCTTACCTTAAGAGACTGGACTGCCATTTGTCAGAAGTGGTGTAGGGTCTGCTGTTTGGGCGGTGGGGTTGGACTAGATGACCTACAAGGTCCCTTCTAACTCTGTTAATCTAATCTAATCTAACCACTAGAGCAAAGAGGCACTTCCAATTCCATTCTCTTTTCCCACCAATCAGTGAAAACTCAACCCACCTCTTCTCCCCAGTGTTTTCCCCACGAGTTCTGGATAATCCAGTATGATCCACTCCAGGTACCGCGTCGGATTTTACCTGCAACCCAAAAAGCACACCAGTAAACCCTAACAGCCTGGTCATGGGTGCTCATTCCCTCCTAACCCCTCTCAAGAAAGCTATCGTGTTTTTGAAGGTCCATCTTTGCTAAATTGGACTAAAACATGAGCGTCCCAACAACTTTGTTAGCTGCTCCCCAAATTCGGAACCTGAACTTGGAACTTGAATTTAGGTAGCCGCAAAACTTCAGCCTAATTCGGCGCATTAAAACTTTCACCTTGTTCTAGGTTTGCACCGGACTTTGGATCCCGGTTAACGGGTTCACTCTCGTTAATAAAACGTTGTTTCAGGCAACAGAACCGAGTTCGCTTATTGCATCCCATCATCAACTAAGCAATTGTAGGCAGTCCCGGGTTTACGACCATTCTCGGAAGCAGAATTTTGGTTGCGAAGCAAATGTCTGCGGAGATTCCTCGTCATCCAGGCCCTGGTTGTCTCAGAGGTGCTTTTTTTTCCCCCCAGAAGCAAACGGATTTTCTGGATTTTCTTTGAAGACGTTTCGCTTCTCATCCAAGAAGCTTCTTCGTCTCCGAAGAGTTCAAGAAGCTTCTTGGATGGGAAGCGAAACGTCTTCAGACAAAAAACAAGAAGTCCAGTTGCCTCTTGAAGGAAAAAATAAAAGCACCTTTGGGTGTTGCTAAGCAAAGTAATTTTTAAGCAAATCTAGCTTTTCTCATCAGTTTTGCTTAGGCAACTCACAGTTGGCGATCGCCTGACCCTGGGACTCCGCAGCCTCTGTAAATCCATGCCAGTTGAATTTTGATCACATGACTGGGGGGGGGCTGCAATGGTCATAAGTATGAGGACCAGCCTTGCCACTTTTCTCTGTGCCAGTCTGACTTTGAATGGTCCTTAAACAAACAGTTGTAAGCCAAGGACTGACTTCTGAGATTCACTCAGTAAGCTAAACATTCTCTCTCTCTCTTTTTTTCCCCTCTGTCTTTCTCTTTCTTCTCTGTCTTGGTTTCTCTCTGTCTCCCTCTTCTCTGTCTCTTTCTTTCTCTCTGTCTCTCTCTCTCTCCGTGTCTCTCTCTCTTCTCTGTCTCTCTGTCTCTTCTCTTTGTCTCTGTCTCTCTGCCTCTGCTTCTCTCTTTCTTCTCTGTCTCTTTCCCTCTCTCTCTTCTCTGTGTCTGTCTCTCTTTGTCTCTTTCTCTCTGCCTCTGCTTCTCTCTTCTCTTTCTCTCTGTCTCTGTGTCTCTCTCTTTCTCTCTCTCTCTTGCACATACTGATGTTCCTCAATTTACGACTGTAATGGAGCCCCAAATTACGATTGTTGATGCAGCTGTTAAGCAGGTCGACTACATGACCGCATACTGATTTTAGGATTGTTTTAGAGGAAATCATTAGACAACTGTGGTCATTAAGCAAACACTGTGTTGTTAAACAAATCAATTTTATCTGATGACAAAACCTATTGAAAATTCAGTGATTTTGAAGATGGGATTCTGCAAATCGCCATAAATGCAATCTGGTTGCCAAGCTCTCACAGTGAGATCCTGTGACTATTGGGGGGAGTGGGGGCATCAGAACTTTGACATCGCATCAGGAGTACCTTCTGGTGGCCCTGTCATAACTTCAGACAGTCGCTAAGCGACCGGTCATTGAACGAGGACTACCTGTATGGACTAAATCGGATTAAGATTCTAAGGTTAGGATGTTGGGAGATTGCAACCCTTCACAAACAACCCAACTGCCTTCAAAACTGGCGGGATACTGAATGGGAGAATCAAGCCAGGATCCACGAACCCCAACAAGCAAGGAAACACAGCTTACCTTCACCGAAGCCAACAATAAGGACCGCGTGGTCACGCCAGTTAGGGTCACAGCTCACCTTGGACCTCTGAATGATGCCGTTTCGGTAATGCTGCCCCACGGAGAGAATCCAAACAGACCACAATTAGCCATAGATGGATGGTCATTAAATTTCTGTTACCTCTCTAGGCGTCTCTTTGTTTCTCTGAGTCTTCCGGAATTAGTTCCAGTGGCCAAATTTACATGTTTCATCTGTATTTTGACCATTTTTTTTTCTTTTCCTAAAATTGAGCCACAAACTAACCCCGTGGCCTAGGTTTCTGCAATACAGGTGGTCCTCTACTTACGACCACAATGGAGCCCCAGATTTCTGGCGCTAAGCAAAACAGTGGTCAAGTAAATTTTACCCCGTTTTTACAACCTTTCTCCCCACAGATCCCTGCAATTGTTAAGTTAGTAACACGGTTGTTAAGCGAATCCACCGTAAACATGAGTCTGTTGCCAAGGATCCGAATTCTAATCATGGGGAAGCTGGAAATGTCATAAATGTGAAAAGCGGTCGTAAATCCTTTTTTTTTTTTTCAGTGATGTAACTTGGGTCACTAAATGAGCTGTTGTAACTGGAGGACTACCCGTCTACAGGAGCTGGCCTGAGTTCAAATTAACCCAAGTTAGGGAATCTGGGAAAATTCAGCCACAAAAGAACCTCGGCAGCGAATCGGGAAGGATGTCAGCTAATGAAAACGTTCCTTTTTTCCACCTGAATTTTACCCCCGTTCTCACCTGCAGGTTTTTTCCGTTTATCAAAGCCGTCACGGGACCCTGGGTGGCCACCATATTAGCAATATCTGGGAGAAAAAAACATCACAAATTAACCTGGAAGTTTGGATAAGCAAAAACCTAGAAGAGCAAAATTAGGATTTTGGAGCGAAATTCATTTCCCCTCTCAAATACAGGTTGTCCTGGACTTACAACGGCCCGTTTAGTGACCAAAAAAAGGGACTTGTGGCTGTTTTTCACACTTAACGACCGTTGCAACATCCCCATGGACAGGTGATCAAAATTCGCTTGGCAACGGGGTCATATTTATGACGGTTGCAGTGTCCCAGAGGGGTCATGGGATCAACTCCCATCAAGTGCCGTGGGGAAGCGTGATAGCAACGGCAATGATTCACTTTAACAGCTGAGGAAGGAAAGGTCGTAAAACGGGGCAAGCCCCACTTTTAACAAAGGTCTCAATTAGCAACGTAAATTTTGGGCTCAATTGGGGTCATAAGTCCAGGTAGTCCTCGACTTACAACCATTGTCATTGCCAAGCCAGGCGGACGTGACATGAGTCACACCACCACCACCTTTTATCTCTTTGCCAAAGCGGTGAAGCAAATCAGCCTGGTTGTTAAGTGAACCACCCAGTTGTTAAGCGAGTCAAGCTTCCCCCATTAACTTGGCATGTCAAGACACCCGCTGGGAAGATCCCCAAAAGGGGATCCCAGGATCCCAGGACGTTGCAACGGTTGTAAATAAATGCCGGTTGCCAAGCGCCCCAATTTTGATCACGTGACGGTGGGAATCCTACAACTGTTGTAAATGTGAGGATTGTTTGCAAGCCAGTTTCCAGTGCCGTTGTAACTTTCAATGGTCACTAAATGAATGGTTGTAAGACAATTACCATCCTCTTTTAACGGCCCCATAATCCCCTTGCGGGGTGGAGTCCAAACAACTGAAAGGAGCTAACAGAGTGTCCGAATGGCCGGATGCCCTTCCTGTCGCCAATGTGGAGTTTTGTTCAGCAGAAATATTTTCATCGTGCCCAGAGAGAGAAATATCTACCTCTACCTAGGATTGAACTCGCAGCCTCCTGATTGTGAGATGAGAGCTCCAGCTCTAGGCCACCGCACCACAATGGTTGTAACACAATGACTTACCTGTATTAAGCCACAATGTTGTTTGGGGTTTTTTGGGGGGGGCGCGGGGGGACATCATATAACTGCACCTCTCGCATTTAAATTGGTTGAACATGTAAAAAGAGACTGTCTACTTACAGATAATGTTTTTATTCTTGCTCCAATTTTTCCAAATGCAAAAAGACACAACCTTACATTAAAAAAAAGGGGGGGGATCTTGAGTCAACCTGCTAATTTTTTTCAGGTGCCTCAAGCGGCTTATAATTCAGACGGGCCAGTCCAGCCCTTATCCAAAGACTTACATTTCTCATCCCTTGGAAGTATGCTGTAACCATCAATCTTGGTTAGTTTTTGCTTCTTGAATTTCAGGCAGCGGTGGTTTTCCCCAATGTAAGGGTAAAATGTGCTCGGTGCCAATCCACCTGGAAAAGAAACCGAGGATGGTTCACGAAAGGGGGTGGAGGAGAAAGACTTTAAAAAAAAAGTTTTATTACCGTTATCATTTTGGAATTTTCCTAACGTCGGCAGTTAAGTAACTGCCTTGAAACTGTTCTAATGACCAGGCAGATAATTCGCTAACCACCTGCTGCACGAAATCCAGCCTTCAGCCTGCAAGCAAGCCGAGTTGATCATCAAAGAACAAAATATGAGAAGAGCTGCAGGAATTGGGTGTGTCTATTTTAATGAAAAGAAGGACAAGAGGTGACTTGACAGCAGAAGTTCAGCATTTGAGGGGATACCCCAGAGAAGAAGGGGGTCAATCTATTTCCCAAAGCACCAGAAGGCAGGACGAGAAGCAACGGATGGAAACGAATCCAGGAGAGAAGCAACCTCGAATTCTGGAGAAACTTCCTGACAGGAAGAATAATTAATCAGTGGAGCAACTTTCCTCCAGAATTTGGAGGTATAATTGGAGGTTTTTAAGAAGACATTGGACAGCCATTGGCCTGAAATGGTATAGGCTTTACTGCTTGAGCAGTGGGGTTGGTCTAGAAGACCTCCAAGGTCCCTTCCAACTCTGTTATTCTGTAATTCCAAAGCAACTTAAGGACAGGCCAAGAAGCAATGGATGGAAATGAATGAAATAGAGAAGCAACTTAGAACTAAGAAGAAACTTCTTGACAGGGAGAACAATTAATCGGTGGAACAACTTGCCTCAAGAAGTTGTTGGGCTCCATCACTGGAGGCTTTTAAGAAGGAATTAGACACCCATTTGTCTGAAATGGTATAGGGTCTCCTGCTCGAGCAGGGGGTTGGTCTAGATGACCTCCGAGATCTCTTCCGACTCTGTTATTCTCTTATCTCTGCCTCTCGGTTCACAACTCACTCACCTGCTCGCACAGAGCCCACCTTGATGGGTTGTTGTGAGGCTCCAACATGGGTTGAGCCATCACAGCCCGGGCTCCAGCGAGGGGGGGAAAGAGTTGTGTGAACTCACTTAAAAGCTACCACAAAAAAATGCAACAAACTGGGATGTTCACATACTGTTGTTGACGACGTACTGAAACGCGT
Organism: Pseudonaja textilis; assembly: GCF_900518735.1. The sequence continues at coordinate 2,831,668 of NW_020769393.1, forward strand.
CCCAGACATAGCCCCCTACGCAGCCTCCTCGGGGGTGGTATGTGCAGTCGATGACTTCTAGAATGAAAGAGAGAGAGAGAGAGAGAGAGAGAGATTATTTCGAAGAAGATTGTCGGACAGTGATGGAAGATGCTTGCCTTCCTCTAGTTCCCAAATCAGTCAGCCCTCTCTGCCCCTCAACCTGTCCCCACTTCCCAATCTGAGTTTGCAGAAGACCATTGAGGGAACTACCCAATATGCCTCAATCTTGGCAAAGTTAAGATGCATGGACTTCAACTCCCAGAATTCCCAGCCAGCCTGCTTTAAGATGCATGGACTTCAACTCCCAGAATTCCCCAGCCAGCCTGCTTTAAGATGCATGGACTTCAATTCCCAGAATTCCCCAGTCAGCATTCTTTAAGATGCATGGACTTCAACTCCCAGAATTCCCAGCCGGCCTGCTTTAAGATGCATGGACTTCAACTCCCAGAATTCCCAGCCGGCCTGCTTTAAGATGCATGGACTTCAACTCCCAGAATTCCCAGCCAGCCTGCTTTAAGATGCATGGACTTCAACTCCCAGAATTCCCCAGCTGTCAGGTTTTAAGGGGCGGACATCATGTCCCAGAATTCCCCAATCAGTCTGCTTTAAGAGGGATGGTCTTCAACTCCCAAAATTCACTGGCCAGCAAGGAATTCTGGGAGTTGAAGTCCACCCGTCTTAAATAAATTTCTGGGATTGAGAAACCACTTGAATGAACCCTCCTTTGTCACCTACCTTCCCGTCATCTGACATACCTTGCACGGAGAGGCTGCAGTTAACATTTCGGTGAATCTTCCACAACGCCTCTATGTTGGAGACGGCTGCAAAGGCCCAACAGGACGCGCACTCTCCCTACGGAAGAGATCGGAAACATTAAACTAGGATCTGGCCCGTGTCCTCTGATTTCTAACCACATCTCTGGTATCCTAGGGCTGTTAACAGTGCAGGAAAATTCACCCTGCAGCATCAGTAGCATATAGCAGGCGCTGCAAATTTCACGGAAGAAAGGAAAAGCCATTCTTTATATAGTTGCCAAGAGAATTGCATGAACTACTCCGGGACACCACTAGCCTTCATCCTGGCCCTAGTCCAGCATTCTTTTAAGGTGGGTGGACTTCAACTCCCAGAATTCCCCAGTCAGCATTCTTTTAAGAGATCAGCTTGCTGGGAAATTCTGGGAGTTGATCTGGGGGATTCTGGGGATCGAAGTCCACCCCACTTAAACTGTCTAAAGTTGCAAAAATAACTACTCCAGGGACTTCGATTTAGTGGTTCAAGACAATGTCACTCAACAAGGCAGGACAAATCCATCTTTCCCCTTCAACATCATCAAGGCTGGAAGATCTCCCTAAAATTTATGCTCTGCGTAAGTCACATCTATCCCCACCAAAAGTCCCTGCTGGTTGAGAAGACGGAAATCGGCGTCCGATGTGACATTAGTTTGCGGAAGATAAGTCGGCAGCTCTCTCTGTCCACGCTCACCTGGTCCATCACTGGAGACAAGCCCTTTTTTCTCCAGTCGCAGAATCGGGGTGCCCCCATGAAGCTACGGGGCGGCTCCATTGGCCCAAACGGCACAGCCTTCAAAACCGGGTTTCCAAACTTCTTCGCAAACTCACTTTCTGCGTAGGGAAGAAAAGACATTCTGTATCATCCGCCTGTGGCTTGGGCTTATGACTCCAGTCTTCTCTAACCATCCTGAGTCGTGAAGGCGGGGGATGAGGGGTATTGTAGTGGAGGAAGCATCCGGGAGGAGGTTGCAGAGTTTGGGCAACCTGGTTAATTTACTAACTTTCACTTTGCCAAAAGCGCTGAAGCTTAAAAAGGAGCCTAAGCGTGAAAACTAAGATCGTGAGCCCTCTCAGTTCCTGGCCAATAGATGGGAAAGAAATGGAGGTAGTGACAGATTTTATCTTCCCGGGCTCCACTGCAGGTGGGGACTGCAGGCAAGGAATTAAAAGGCGCTTGCTCCTGGGGAGGAAAGCTATGGCAAATCCAGGCGGCCTACTCAAAAGCAGAGACAAATCCCCCTGCCAACAAAGGGGCGTAGAGTCAAGGCTGTGGTTCCCCCAGTGGCAATGTATGGCTGGGAAAGTTGGACCGTAAGGAAGGCTGAGCGCCAAAGAATGGAGGCCTTTGAACTCTGGGGCTGGAGGAGACTCCAGCGAGTCCCTTGGACTGCAAGGCCATCCAACCAGTCAATCCTAGAGGAGATCAACCCAGACTGCTCTTTAGAAGGCCGGATCTTGGAGAGGAAACTCAAAGACTTTGGCCACCTCATGAGAAGGAAGGACTCGCTGGAGAAGAGCCGAATGCTGGGAACGATGGAGGGAAAAAGAAGAAGGGGGTGGCAGAGAAGGAGGTGGCTGGAGGGAGTTCCCTGAAGCAGTTGGCGTGAGCTTCAATGGACTCTAGAAGATGGTAGAGGACAGGAAGGCCTGGAGGAATGTTGTCCATGGGGTCACGATGCATTGGACACGACTTCGCAACTAACAACAACAAGAAGTGTAAAAAATGGTCATGTCACTTTTTTTCCAATTCTGATTTAAGTTTGAACGGTCCCTAAATGCACTGATGTAAGACGAGGACTACCTGTTGATGCTGGAGACTTTCCCGGTTGGCCATCTGCCTAGCCGCCCTTCAGCAATTCAAACCACACCGGCCAAACATTTATTAAACAGACCAAGGAGAGGTGACCCACCACAGGCGTGGGGTGGGAAAACCTGCCTTCTTTTTTATTAAGTTTTCTATTTTTACTCTTCCCCAAGAGGGAGACGTCCGTGTGGAATTTTCAGCCTCGGCTGCCAAAATAATTTGGCCGGCCTTGGGTGTTGTGTACCTACACACACACACACACACAAAAGGAGTAGGAAGAAAGACGGGAGGAGCGGGGAAAGCCAATTCTTTTGATCCTGCGCGATAGCCTTGCGAGACTCGGGCAAAATTCCCCAGGAATTCAACTTTCTTGGACCGTTTGCTTGGTATTCCACCAAGTGCCAGCCAAATTGTCCCCCCTTCCAAGCTCACCCCTTCAACCGGGGTGAATAAAACACACTGCTTAAACACACAACGCTTGCAGTGCCCAAACAAAAGGACCATTGTGTGACCTGGCCGTCCCAAGCTGTTTCCTGCGAGCCACTGAGATAAGGGCAGCTTCCTACAACATGCTTCGCTGTTTCAGTTTAACAGAATTACAGAGTTGGAAGTGGACCTTAGAGGTCTTCTAGTCCAACCCCCTAATCAGGCAGGAAACCCTATGTCATTTCAGGCAGGTGACTGTCCAGGCTTTTCTTATAAACTTCCAGTGGTGAAGCACCTACAAGCCATTCCACAGGTTAATTGTTCTCACTGTCAGTAAATGTCTCTCTTTGTTTAGTTTCTTGTCTCGCCTTCTGGTGCTTTGCAAAACAGAAAACTGGACAAGAAGCCCAGCTGCTTTTTGAAAAAAATAAAAAGAGAGAGAGATTTAGCCATTGTGTCGATGCAACACGGCTGAAACTCCGCTGGTTAGATCTGCAACGGAGGTTGGATTCTGTGGTGGGCTCATCTCTAAAACATCCTGCTTACCACAGCGACACGGAGGCTTGCCCACCTCTGCAGGACGGGAACGCTCAGCTCACCACCAGCCCACCGCAAAGACAACTCGGGGTCTTTGTTTGCACAGGCGGTTCAACAGCAACACTTTCCAATGTGCAAACCAGGGCTGCGCGGTTTATTCAACTCATTTCACTTTATTGGGCCGCTGGCTGCTTTGGGAATGTCCCCTCCCTTCTGCCTCTTGGGCACCGCCTCCCCATCGCCATTTCATAGAATCCTAGACCTGGAACGGACCTTGGTTTGGACTAGAACAGTGGTCGCCAACCAGTGGGCCGGGGACCGTTGGTGGTCCGTGAGAAAATTTTGGTGGTCTGCAGAGAAAAAGCACCCGCGAAAGCAATTAATCCAGACTGCACAGGAACACAAGGCTTGCGTCGCTTGCATTGTGAACAACATGAGGTAGTGAGGGGAGGGGGGAATTTGCCCCACTCGCCTGGCCTGGCCACCGGGCTGCTTCTTTCCACTTCTTTCTTCTTCTGCAGGCAAGGAAAGCAGCCAAAGTCTTTCTTTCTCTCCCCCAAACTCTGCCAGAAATGAGTCTTTGGGACCCTGCAAGGCCTCCTGCTCCTAGAGGCTGCGCCGACAAAGACTCATTTCTGGCAGAGTTTGCGGGAGAGAAAGAAAGACTTCGGCTGCTTCTGCTGTTTTCCTTGCATGAAGCCAAAAGTCTCTCTCTCTTTCTCTACCCCTGAGAACTGAGCTGGAAATGGTATCCTGTTCCCAAATAAAAAACGATCGATCAGTAGGAAATTGGGGTGGAGAATTTTCCTCCAGACTTTTTTGGGGATTTCTCAGGGTCTCTGGTCCACAGGATTTAAAATTATGGGTTTGGTGGTCCCTGAGGTCCAAAAGGTTGGCAACCCCTGGACTAGATGACCTACAAGGTCCAACTCTGTTTATTGCGTGACAGGTTGTCCCTGACTCAACAACCATGATGACGCCCCAAATTTTCATTGATAAGCGAAGCATTTCTTAAGCTACTTTTGCCCCATTTTACAAGCTTTCTCATCACCATCGTTCAGAGTATCCCTGCAGCAGTTAACTTGGCCAGCTGGTTGTTAAGCGAATCCGGCTTCCCCATTGACTTGGCTTGTCAGAAGTTCGTGACCTCGGGACACTGTCATAACTATGAGTCAGTGGCCAAGGGTCTGAATTTTGATCACGTCACCGTGGGGATGCCACAACAGTTGTAAGAGTGGAAAACGGTCGTAAGTCACTTTTTCCAGTACTGTTGTAACTTTGAACAGTCACAAAATAGATAGTGTTGGAAAGGACCTTGTAGGTCGAATCCAACCCCCCCCCCCGCCCCCCAGGAGAAACTACACCATTTCTGACAGGTGGTAGTTCAATCTCTTCGTGAAAGACTGTAGACTAGGTGAAACCAGGTTTAATAGCAGTAACTGTGAGAGGGATCTTGGAGTCTTAGAGGACAACCAGCTAAATATGAGCCAGCAGTGCGCAGAACCGCCAAAAAAAGCTAATGCAATCCTAAATTGTATTAACAGAGGGATACAATCAAGATCAAGAGAGATACTAACACCACTCTATAAAGCCTTAGTAAGTCCACACCTAGAGTACTGCATCCAGTTTTGGTCACCACACTATAAAAAAGATGTTGGGACTCTAGAAAGAGTGCAGAGAAGAGTAACCAGGATGATGAGGGGACTGGAGGCTAAAACATACGAAGAACTGTTACAGGAACTGGGCCTGGCTAGTCTAGGGAAGAGAAGGACCAGGGGAGACAGGAGAGCATCTTCCAATATTTGAGGGGCTGCCCCAGAGAGGAGGAAGGGGGTCAAGCTATTTTCCAAAGCCAGACAAGGAATAATGGATGGAAATATACAAAAATCAAGGAGAGATTCAACCTGGAAATAAGGAGAAACTTTCTGACAGGGAGAACAATCAACCCATGGAACAGAAGTTGCCTTCAGAAGTTGTGGGAGCTTCATCCCTGGAGGCTTTCAAGAACAGACTGGACTGCCATTTGTCAGAAATGGTATTGGGTCTCAACTCTTGGGCAGAGGGTTGGACTAGATGACCTACAAAGTCCCTTCCAGCTCTGTTTATCTGTTATCTGAAAGCTTCCAGTCACGAAGCTCCCACAACTTCTGAAGGCAACTTCTGTTCCACTGGTTGTTTGCCAAACGAACGGCTGTAGGTCGTATTCTGCATTCTGTTATTCAGCATTCTTGAATAATCGCCCGCATGGATCAAACATTCCATTTCCCTTCCATCTTACCTGTCAAGTCACTGAAAGGGGTGATCCCATATTGTGCAGTCCCCAGTTCAGTGTCCTGCAAGACCTGGCTCGTTTCCATGTTCTGTGCGAAGACCTTGAAGCGGTAAATCATCTCTAGGATGAAGAAATCAAAGGGGCAGGAAACAGAAAGCCCCATTTAAGTTACAAACATGGAACGCTTAGCTGATGTTAGACCCTACTTCGTCTGCTTCTCCTCTTCCTGGGTAGCTGTGGTTTTAATATTTTTAGATTGGGAAGTCAGGTAACCATTCCAGAAAGAGAGAATTGCAAAGTCTTGTAGCCAAATCCTTTTCGTGTCCCTGTTGTTTTAACACCTCAGGAGTCAAAATAATTTTATTTTAGCTCATGGAGCGCACTGAAATGCTTCAAAATTTGCAGCTGGACAGATGAACATTAACACAGCCAAAATTTAATACTTTTAGAAGGGTGTTTTTCAACCCTGGCAACTTGAAGATGTGTGGTGTGGACTTCGACTCCCACAATTCCCCACCTGGCCTGCTTTAAGATGGGTGGACATCAATCCCAGAATTCCCCAGCCAGCAGTTTGGCTGGGGAATTCTGGGAGTTGAAATCTCCGAATCCTCCAGCTGCCAAGATTGAGATACATACTGCTCTAGAGAGCATCCACTTGGTGGTCTCAGATCTGCTTCTCTTCTAATTCAAGTTGCATTCACACATAATAAAAACATGGCTAGATTCAACTTCTTCTGCGATTTATCAGAATCCCATTTATTGGGCTAGGTTTAAGATGCAGGGTGCAGAGGGGGAAAAAATTCATATATATTGCTTACCTTCTTGGCTGTTGTAGGTTTTGCCAAACTTCTCCAAAAAATCCTGGAACTTCCCAGCCAGTTCCATCTGGAACAAACAACAGCACGTTAAAAAGTTAACCCGCTTCAGAATAAAAACATTGCAAAGACAAATTTCCACTTGCAGCCCAATTTTTGTTTTCTACCAACGCAATGCTGTCCGTAGCTGTTCCGTCCATGTTAGCCTTGTTAACTTTCTTTTATATATTTAGGAAAAAAATTTAAAAAAGGAAAGATCAGTTGAATGCAATTCCTGAAGCATTTCTTTCCTTGGCCAAAGAAGTTTCTATTTTTCTACTTTATTTTCAGGCTGCTTGAGAATTTTGATTTATTTTTAGATTTTTCTCAAAGAGGTTTTCTGAAGCTGGTGGCAAACTTACAGTAGCTTTCCCCGTTATTCTATCAACTTTGTAGCAGTCTGCAAAAATATATAATTTCTCTCCCCCAATAATATGGAGAATAATCATTTCTCTCCCCAGAATAATATGGAGAATCACCGGAAAGCTGGGGAGAAAATTAAAGACTTTGATCGATAATTTATCAAGCACCTCTATGGGTCCAAGAGAGATTTAGAACTGGAACCAAGAAGAAATTTCCTGACAGTGAGAACAATTAATGAGGAGCCAGATTGTTGAGGGCAACAGGCTGACTCTGTAAAACCGCTTAGAGGGAGCACTATAAAGCGGTATATAAGTCTTAAGTGCTATTGCTAGGTGCTAGTCAGCAGAACCACTTGCCTCCACAAGTTGCGGGTGCCATATCAGTGGAGGTTTCTAGCAAAAGATTGGACAGCCATTTGTCTGAAACGGGATAGGGTCTCCTGCTTGAGGAGGGGGTTGGACTAGAAGACCTCCAAGGTCTCTTCCAACTCTGTTTTTCTGTTAGGGGCTGCAGGCTAAACCATACAAGGAATGGTTACGAGAACTAGGTATGTCTAGTGAAAAGAAGGACCGGGGCCGACATGATAGCAATATCCCAGTATTTGAGGGGCTGCCCCAAAGAAGAGGAAGGGGTCAAGCTATTCTCCAAAACACCTGAGGGCAGGACGAGAAGCAACGGACGGAAAGTAAGTAAGGAGAGAACCAACCTAGAACTAAGAAGGAATTTCCTGGCATTGAGAAAAATTAATGCGTGGAACAGCTTGCTCCATCACTGGAGGCTTTCAAGAAGAGATTGGACAACCCATTTGTCTGAAATTTTGTGGGTTCTGCTGCTTTGAGCAGGGGGTTGGACTAGATGACCTACAAGGTCCCTTCCAATTCTTCCGTTGTTCTGTTATTTTCTGCACAGCAAATGATTAAGCTGTTATCTAAAGGCAAGTTGCAACAATGATCAGAGATGCGGGGGGGGGGGGGGGGGAATTTACAGCCGTTTTCCTCCCTTCTTTCGACCGCCCCATTTCCCTTCCCCTATTTAGGGGGGGTTCTCCTCACCGTGGCCGGATCCGAAGGGAGAGTAAAGTTGGCCCGAAGAGCAGGCATCCATGCCGCCCATAGCGTCAAGCCAGCGGCGAGTCTGGCCAGCCCCATCGCTGGTGCGTCTTGTCGCAATCTGGGGTTTGTGGTGAAAGTATCGACAAGGGATGGAAAGAAATATGAAGAGCTGGGGGAGGGCATGGAGGGGAAAACCACAGCGACAGGAAAGCGAGGTGTGAATTTGAGCCCTCGCTGTCAAAAGCAGGCAGCCTGTTTTTCTCTCTCTCTCTTTAAAAAAAAAAAAACCAACAACTTTTTGGAACTTTTGCAGTCATGGCTAAATAAATCGAACAACAACAACAAAACATTTATCTTTACAAATTCTCAGTCATCCAGATAGCGTTGTCGTCGCAACTGGACTCGTTTTTTTATGATTTAGTTTGAGGCGTTTGGCTGCTCTTCCGTAGAACATAGAAGAACAGAGTTGGAAGGGACCTCGGAGGTCATCTAGTCCAGTGGTCACCAACCAGGGGGCCGGGAACCACTGGTGGTCTGTGAGAAAATTTTGGGGGTCCGCAGAGAAACATCACCTCCAAATCAATTAATGCAGGCTGCGCGAGAACACAAGGCTTGCAACGCTTGCATTGAGAACAACACGAGGTAGTGAGGGGAGGGGGGAAAGGGCGGAGGGAGGGAACTTGCCCCACTCACCCCACACCCCTGGTCTGGCCACCGGGGTGCTTATTTCCGCTTCTTTCTTCTTCTGATTTTGGCTACACGCAAGGAAAGCAGCCAGTCTTTCTTTCTCTCCCCCAAACTCTGCCAGAAATGAGTCTTTGGGACCCTGCAAGGCCTCCTGCTCCAAGAGGCTGCGCCGGCAAAGACTCATTCCTGGCAGAGTTTGCGGGAGAGAAAGGAAGATTTCTGCTGCTTCTGCTGTTTTCCTTGCATGAAGCCAAAAGTCTCTCTCTCTCTCTCTCTCCCCAAGAACGGAGCTGGAGACAGTATCCTGCAATCCCAAATAAAGAATGACCGATCTGTAGGAAAACGGGGTGGGGGATTTTCCTGCAGACTTTTGGGGGGGAATTTCCAGGGTCTCGGGTCTGTGGGATTATGAGTTTGGTGGTCCCTGGGGTCCAAAACGTTGTCGCCCCCTGTTCTAGTCCAATCCCTGCTTGAGCAGCAGACATTATATCATTTCCCTGGACAACAAATGGTTGGCCCATCGCTTTTTGAAAGCTTAACACCTTTTGGAGGATGCTGTTCCACTGGAGAATTTATCCTTAGTTCCAGGTTGCTTCTCTCCTTGGTAAGTTTCCATCCGTTGCTTCTTGTCCTGCCTTCAGGGGCTTTGGAGAATAAGTTGACACCCGCCACTTCTTTGGGGCAGCCCCTCAAATATTGGGAGGCTCCTATCGTGTCTCCTCTTCATTAGACTAGACCTGCCCAATTCTAGCAACCGTTGTTTGTACGTTTTAGCTTCCATCCCCGGAGGTTTTTTTTTTAAAAAAAATCGCCTGGACATCCATTTGACCAGGATGGTAAACAGGGCAAGGGGTGTGTGTGTGTGTGTGTGTGAGTTGGACTAGAAGACCTCCAAGGTTCTCTTCCACCCCTTTAGGGTTCTGTACTCCCTGTTCTCAAAGACGCACAAACAATTCGCCTTGGCCGCAACGGGCTGCACATTCCTACCTGGGCGAGGTTCCCAAAACATCAAAAGGGCCAGAGAACGGCCCCACCAACGCTCCGGCCTGAATCGGGGCTGGGCTCTTTTTTTGGTTGTTTGTTTTAATCTTCAAAGGGGGGACGCCCCACATCCCTGGGACCGCAGCTCACCGATGCGCCCCTCCGCTTTGGAAAAGCCTTTTGATGTGAAGACCTTGGGTGCAGGTGTGGAAAGGCGCTGTTTGTGAACCGCTAATCTCCTCGCCGGCAGCGAGTGGCCCCACGGCCGCCTGGGCTTTTTCCGTCCTTCCTCCCCAGAGGAACATTCCTCCCCACGGAACTGGGGTGGGGGCTCTTCATAGCGGATGGACAAGGGGTCTCTATTAGAGGAGGAAGGTCAGGCCAGAGGGGGGCAAGGGAGGAGGAGGAGGAGAGGGACCTGCAGGATTTCTTCTCCAGGGTTTACTCCCTGAATTTCAGAAATGAAGGGCAAGTAGTCCCACAACAGCGCAAGAACAGAGTTGGAAGGGACTTTGGAGGTCTTCTAGTCCAGCCTCCTGCTCAAGCAGGAAACCCTGTTCCATTTCAAACGCATTTTCCTTTCTTCTCTATCTTTTTCTTCCTTTCATCGCTTCCTCAATCCCTCTTTTATTTCTTTCCTTCTTCCCTCCCTCCTTCCCTTTTGTCCTTCCCTGCTTCTCTCCCTCCATCCCTTCCTCAATCCCTCTTTTTTTCTTTCCTTCTTCCCTCCCTCCTTCCCTTTTGTCCTTCCCCACTTCCCTTCCTCCCTTCCTTCCTCAATCCCTCTTTTTTCTTTCCTTCTTCCCTCCCCTCCTTCCCTTTTTCCCTTCCCTTCCTCCCTCAATCCTTCCTTTTCTTCTTTCCTCCTTCCTTGCCTTGCTTCCTCCCTCCCTCCCTTCCCTAATCAAAGGGAGAAGCAACCTGGAAACAAGGAGAAACTTCCTAAGAGTGAGCACAATTAACCAGTGGAACAGCTTGCCACCAGAAATCGTGGGTGCTCCATCACTGGAGGTTTTTAAGAAGAGTCGACTCTAGACAGTCACTTATCTGAAGTATTGTAGGTCCTCCTGCTTCAGCAGGGGGCTGGACTAGAAGACCTCAAGGTCCCTTCCAGCTCATTCGTTCTATTCTAGCCCTTTCTCCCTCCTCGTTTCTTTTTTTACCCTTTCACTTTGGAAGCTATAATCGTTCTGCATCCTCTCAGAAGCTTCTAGTCCTCATGGTTTCAAGGATCTGGACAGAGACATGTTAGATTGTGGGGGAAGATCAGTCGATAAAATAAATTCAACAGGCACAAACCAAATCAGTTTTCCCCCCCATGCATCTTTGACTCGGATGAAAAAAATAAGTGAGCAAGATTGTGCGTATGTGTTGGTTTTCACTGTACTCTGCTTATGCTCAGAAAAAAAATTCCCCTTTTATTAAAATTGTTCCGATTCCACTGAAGATAAAATGCTGAAGACAAGATGCATCGGGGAGGACACCCTTGGAATATTGCAACCAGTTCTGGTCACCACAGTGCAGAAAAGAGAAGAGCAACCAAGATGATTTAGAGGACTGGAGGCTAAAACATGCAAACAACGGTTGCTAGAATTGGGCAGGTCCAGCCTAACGAAGATAAGGACCAGGGGGGACACGATAGCAGCCTCCCAATATTTGACAGGCTGCCAACCTCTTCTCCAAAGCCCCAGAAGGCAGGACAAGAAGCAACGGATGGAAACTTATCAAGGAGAAAAGCGAGCTGGAATGAAGGAGAAATTTCTTGACAGTGAGAACAATTAACCCGTGGAATTGCTTGCCTTCCGAAGTTGTGAATGCTCCAACACAGGAGGTTTTCAAGAAGAGATTGGATAGCCATTTGTCTGAAATGGTATAGGGTCTCCTGCTTGAGCAGGGGTTGGACTAGAAGACCTCCAAGTTCCCCTCCAACTCTGTCATTCTCTATACATTCCCCCGTGTGCTGATGCTTCCTTCAGGGCAAAGTCTGTAGGGATTCTCAGTCACCCAGGTCCTGGTTGTCCTAAAGGTGCTTTTTTCAAGAGGCAGCTGGACTTCCTTGTTTTTTTCTTTCGAAGACGTTTCGCTTCTCATCCAAGAAGCTTCTTCAGCTCCTTCCATTCCCCACCAACCTGTCAGAACTGAAGAAACTCCTTGGATGAGAAGTGAAACGTCTTCACAGTTATAGAGGTGCAGACAGTTATAGAGGTGCATGTGACAGACTCAATCATTCCTTCTACAGAGGAATGATTGAGTCGATCATCTGCACCTCTATAACTGTCTGGTTCGGTTCTGCAACCCAACAAGACAGACACAGACTTCAAAGAGTGATTAGGACTGCAAAAAAAACAATGGCCACCAACCTGCCTTCCATGGAGGACCTGTATGCTGCAAAAAGAGACAAAAAGAGAGCTGTGAAAATATCTAGAGACCCCTCACATGCTGGACAGAAACTGTTTCAACTCCCACCCTCAAAACGACACTATAGAGCCCTGCACACCAGAACAACTAGACACAAGGAGTTTTTTCCCCGAACACCATCACTCTGCTAAACAAATAATTCCCTCAATACTGTTTAACTATTTACAAAGTCTGAAGTACTATTACTATGACTCTTCTCATCACTCCTTATCACCCATCCCCTCCCACCTGTGACTGTATGACTGTAACTTTGTCACTTGTATCCTTATGATTTATATTGACTGTTTCCTAATATGATTTAATTGCTTATTGTACCCTATGACTATCATTAAGTGTTGTACCTGATGATTCTTGACTCTGGACCAATGTCTCTTTTCTTTTATGTACACTGAGAGCATTTGCACCAAGACAATTCCTTGTGTGTCCAATCACACTTGGCCAATTAAGAATCCTATTCTGTTCTATTCTATTCTGTTCTATTCTATTCTATTCTATTTCTGTTTCTGTTTCTGTTCTATTTCTATTCTCTTATGATTCTTGGCAAATATACTTTATTATTTTCTTTATGTACACTGAGAGCATTTACACCAAGACAAACTCCTTGTGTGTCCAATCACACTTGGCCAATTAAGAATCCTATTCTATTCTATTCTATTCTATTCTATTCTATTCTATTCTATTCTATTCTATTCTATTCTATTCTATTCTATTCCAAAGAAGAAGAAGGAAAAAGGAAGTCCAGTTGGACCTTTGAGGCAAGGCTTACTCTGCGCTCTGCTCAAGCTCAGGAGCACCTTCTCCACCTCCCTTCACCCCACAATCCCACTCAGTCTTTTCCCCCAAATCCAACCGCTCAGACTTGAGAGCCTGGCAAATCCTGGGCACGAAATCCTTATCTTGGTCCTTGCAAGCAGGGGCCACTGTTTGGAGGGATGGATGAGGGGAAGGAGGGAGGGAGGGAGGGAGATAGAGAGGGAGGGTCCCAAGGGGGTGGCAAGAATGCCTGGCTTTGCCCCCGGGTGGACCGTAGCGCTGGCACCCGACTCTCCTTCTGCAGTTGCTGTCCTCGGGGGATGAGGAGCCTGAAAAATGCCAAGGTCACCGCCGGCCTGGAGGAGAGACAGATAAAAGCCTGTTCCCAGCGTCCCTTCGCATCCCCCCTTCAGAAGGCAACCCCTCAGCGCTGCTTGCTTTCGGTGCCCACCTGCGCCCATTCGAACAGCCTGGTGCCATGTTCACCCTGTTCCTCCTCCACCTCTTGCTGGCCGGGGTGCCCTCCGTTGGCGCCTCTGACCTCCGGGAGGGAGACCCCACGGGGCAGAAGCCCCCTGAGTTTTCTGCCCTGACTCTCAACGCAAGGTAAGGCTTTCCAGGGGCCCCTGCCCAAATGTCGGGGAGCCCAGAGAATGGCAGGGTGGTTGAGGGGCTGGTTGGGAGGAGCTGGGGTCAAATCCCCACCTGGCCTTCGCAGTCCTGCAAAGCTCCGTTGCAAAGACAGAGACACCCCCACCTCTCTCCTCGAGTGAGAAGGTGAGCCACGTAGTCTGAACGGGGCAGGGGAGAATTGGGTGGGGGGTAAATACCACGGGCCAGCTCCTCAAGGGTTTTTTGGGGGGGAGAAGCAAGGAGGTTGGGACAGATCTGCTTTTGGGGGGATGGGGGGGGCGGAATTTCTTGGGAATGTTTGGGAGGATGTCGAGATGGCAACGTAATGATGAATAAAAGGAGAGGAGATGAAAGGTGCAAGAAGACAGGTAACTTTTCCAGAGGATTTTTGAGGGGCTGGGGGCATTGGGGAGCTGCCAGACTATACCTCCCATCAGGCACAGGTGGGGAAAGGAAGCCCGCGAGGGTGACCATTTGGAAAGGCTGCTGGGAGAGGCGGTCCCCGCGCCCGTCCCTTTTACCTGTGCCCCTTTTTGATTCCACCCCCCGGTTGCCGGGTTTCTAAAAAGCTCTTTGCTCCCGCATCTCTCCGCCAGGATGCAGGAAATTAAAATTAACTTTTAACATTGTACTTTAATCATCCGTGCCTCTTTTACAATTTTTATCTTCTGGTTTTATGTTTTCCTATTTTGTCTGTACGCTGCCCAATTGTCTCCCGGTGTGAGGGAGATGGGTGGTTTCAAAATTTGATGGATGGATCAATAAATGATGGATGGAGATACAGATGAGATAAAAGAAAGATAGATAGATAGATAGATAGATAGATAGATAGATAGATAGATAGA
>NW_020769393.1:2846114-2861129 GCF_900518735.1 Pseudonaja textilis
GATAGATAGATAGATAGATAGATAGATAGATAGATAGATAGATAGATACATAGATATTGATGGATGAATGGAAATATAAAAGATAGTTGGATAGATAACAATGGATGGATGGAGAGATGGGTGGAAATATAAAAGAGACAGATAGATAGCGATGGATGTATAGATGGTGGATGAATGGATAGAAATATAAAAGATGGATAGATGATGAATGGATAGATGATGGATTGATAGAAGATAGCTAGGTAGATTCATCATCATCATTTGGAGCAGGATGGATGGATGGAAGAAAGGAAGGATGGAGAAATGATGGACAGATATGGATGGATGGGTGGGCGGACAAGTGGGTGGACGGACAGACAGACAAATACATAGGCAGATAGATAGCTATCCCCATTTATTCCTTTCTGCCTTCGAGGCAGGAACGCCTTATTTAGCAGCTTCCAGGAGAAAAATTGGGGGGGGGGGGCAGCTTCTCCCCCTCTTTTCCATTACCCCACATTTCGCTCCATCCCTGCGGCTGAGCTCGTGTGTCGATTGTATCCCCCTCACAGCTGTCGGGAGCACATCCTCCAGCGAGCAAGGACGGTGATGTGCCAGCTGCTACGATTAGACCACCCACCCCGGCTGACAGCCAGCGTGACTCGCCAGGTGCAGGAAGACTGGGCCAGAGAGGGAAGGCGGTCTTTGGACCCCTCCGTCGGAGGACGGCATCTCAGTAAGTGTCCTTCTGCACCCTCCTTTCTGTCTGACATCTCCCCTTCCCTGAGACCTCCAGTGAGATTCAGAGGGAAGGATAAAACATACAATGGACGGTTGCAGGAACTGGGCCTGGCTAGTCTAGGGAAGAGATGGACCATGGGTGATAGGAGAGCATCTTCCAATATCTGAGGGGCTGCCCCAGAGAGGAGGAAGGGAGTCAAGCTATTTTCTAAAGCATCTGAGGGCAGGACAAGGCATAATGGATGGAAACTGAACAAGGAGAGATTCAACCTGGAAGTAAGGGAGAATTTTCTAACAGAACAATCAACCCATGGAAGGGAAGTTGCCTTTGGAAGTTGTGGGAGCTTCATCCCTGGAGACTTTCAAGAAGAGATTGGACTGCCCTCTGTCAGAAATGGTGTAGGGTCTCCTGCTTGGGTGGGGGGTTGGACTAGATGACCTACTAGGTTCCTTCCGACTCTGTTAACCTGTATCTATCTGTATCCTGTGCCAGGGTTCACTTCTAAATTTCAGAGACAATGGGTTCCCCAGGTCTCCAAAAGTCTTAACCAAGGGTCTTCAAACTTGGCAAGTTTAATGACTTGTGGACTTCAACTCCCAGAATTCCTGAGCTAACATGACTCGAAGAATTCTGGAGGAGTTGAAGTCCACAAGCCTTCAAGCTGTCAGTTTGAAGTTTGAAGACCCCTGGTCTTAACTAATGCAGTTGCCCAGCTGTATAAATCTTGTATCCAAGTGGGATTAAACCAAGCATGGTGAGCTACAGGTGGTCCTTGACTTAACAACAGTTCAATTAGTGACCATTCCAAATTGCAACGGCACTGAAAAAAGTGACTTAGGACCGTTTTTCACACTTACGACTGTTGTAGCCTCCCCAGGGTCACATGATCCAAATTCGGACGATTGGCCACTGCTTCATATTTATGACGGTTGCAATGCCCTGGGGGGGGTGTCACATGATCCCCTTTTGTGACCTTCTCACAAGCAAAGTCCATAGGGGAAGCCAGATTAATTTAACAACTGCATCACTCACTTATCAACTGCAGTGATTCACTTAACGACGGTGGCAAGAAAGGTGGGAAAAGGGGGCAAAATTCATGTTCTGTTTAGCCACAGAAACGTTGGGCTTAACCCAGCATTCGTAAGTCAAGGACTACCTGTATTTCACGACTCCCAACTACTGGACAATGCAAACCCAGAAAAGGTGACAAAATTCAGTCCCAA
Source organism: Pseudonaja textilis (assembly GCF_900518735.1). The sequence goes on from NW_020769393.1 coordinate 2,848,059, forward strand.
GGCAGTTAAGCATGTCGTAAGGATGTTGAGTCACAAGAGTGCGCATGGGCTTACCAAGAGCGCCCTTTCTCATACCAGAGAATTCCCTACACTTTGCTGGCTGTTTGCTTGAGGATTTAAAAATCATTGCCATTCATCACTCACCACAGCCATCTGTTCCATTTACGTCAAATAGTTGGTACGAAATACTCACTTCTGCTTTTTCACTGCATAACGGATCCAGCTTTCACGTCTATCCGGTTTTTAAGCTGCAATTCAGCCTGGGAAAATCTTCTTTTTTTCTTTTTTTAAATCCGTGTTGCGCAAGCTGTGTGGCCTTGCATTCCCAGAATTCCCCAGTCAGCAAGTTCGCTGCAGAGAATTCTGGGAGTAGAAGTCCACAGAGCTGGAACTGCTCCGATGAGGAAACCTGAAGATGGCAGAACCGCATTTCCCAGGGTTCCTGGCCAGTTTGGTCTCTAGCAAGGGAACTCTGGGAAATTGCCGTCTTGACCATATCTATGGCGATCAGGGTTTGTGATGATCTCAGCTGGTATCGCCAGGGAAGCGGAGAAAATCCTTGCCACTTTGCGTTTGAAACCGGAGATTTCAACACAATAATTCTAAGGAATTTCCTTGGCAACCTATAGAAAACTTAGTTTGGCCATCCATAAAATGAATTGAAAAGCAGCGGTTGATGCTTGCAGTCAGAAAAATCAAATGCACAGGTATAGAATAGGTGGTTCCTGGCTCAAGATGATTTATTATTTATTTGTTTGTTTGTTTGTTTGTTTATCAATCATGTTTTTATACTGCCAATCTCACCTGTGACTCTAGGCAGTTTACAATAAAAATGTATTATTACAAAATTGACTAAAAGAAGCTCCTACAAGGTTAAGCGCCCCAAAGAGAATCTTATGATTGAAAACCGAAAACTGCGATTAAAATGAAAAACTTCTAACGTACATACACATGACATTTGTTTCTGAGCATTTGGAATTTTAAAACCCCTCCTACTTAATAATAAATAATAATAATGTCCTTACGGGCATTTGGAACAGGAATGAACAGTTTACAACTTTTCTCGCTGTAGGAATTTGTACATCTTGAAACGGATCAGTCAACGAGAGATAACATCTGAACCTAATATTTTGACGAAAATATTTAAATCCCATACTTTAGTCAAATTCAAGCCAACTACATACAGTACATAATTCATACAAGCTGTCCTTCTCATCCTTGGCTACTCCTAAGGCGTATTTAACTATGAAAGGGATCTCTCTGGTGGATCACCCCTCCTGGATGAGTGCCAGAAGACGCCGATGCAATCCTAGGCTGCATCAACAGAGGGATAGCATTAAGATCACAAGAAGTGTTAATAACTTTTATCATGCTTTGGCAAGACCACACTTGGAACATTGCATCCAGTTTCGGTAAGCACGATACAAAAAAAGACGGAAAGAACGCAGAGAAAAGCAACAAAGATAATTAGGGGACTGGAGACTAAAATATATGAAGAACGGTTGCTGGAATTGGGTATGTCTAGTTTAATGGAAAGGAGGACTAGGGGGGACACGACTGAATAATTGAGGGGCTGCCACAAAGAAGAGAGATTTGGATTCTCCAGAGCACCTGAAGGCAAGACAAGAAGCAATGGGTGGAAACTAAGCAAGGGGAGATCTAACCTAGAACTAAGGAGAAATTTCCTGATAGTAAGAACAGTTAATCCTGCTCCAACAGTCCTGGAGGTTTTTAAGAAGAGACTGGACAGCCATTTGTCTGAATTGGGATGAGGTCCCTTCCAACTCCGTTAGTCTGTTATTTCCTGACAGGGAGAACAATTAACCAGTGGAATGAATTGCCTCCTGAAATTCTGGGTGCTCCAACACTGGAGGTTTTTAAGAAGAAACTGGACAGCCAATTTGTCCCAAAGGATATACAGATTCTCCTACTCAAGGGAGGGGGAGGGTTGGACTAGAAGACCTCCAAGGTCCCTTCCAGTGCTGTTCTATGAAACTCACCAATAGTAAATCATGCTGGCCGGGGAATTCTGAGCACTGAAGACATCTGCCCATCTTAAAAGTAGCCAAGATTGAGAAAGCCTGCTAGACTCTACATTAGATTCACCCTTCCTGGAAAACCCAAACTTTGCACGGATCCCAAACCTTGTCTAATAAATTCCCTGGACAATCTGACATTGTATAGGAAACTCTGTGAATTCTTTCAGCTCTCGCCTGGAAGGGTACGATAGGGTGCCTATTTATCCTCGCTCTGTGTTTATTGCCAATCCTCAGGGTTATTCTTATTTCAGAAACAATTTTTTTTTACTCCTTGCTGGCTTTGAAGGAGAACAGCTGGTTAGAGAAATTTAAAAAATAAACCTTGCCTGGTGTTATCTGTACCAAAAAAAAGGACATTTCTAATTCAATATCTTTTCTAGCACAAAGATTATACCCAGCGCACACCTGCTGCTTTCTTTTTTTCTCTCGCTGTCGGCTTCAAGGATTTACTCCTCCGGATAGCTTCAAGTGAAACGAGAACCATTTAAATTCCTCTCTTCCAAATAAACATAGCTCGTCCTCAACCTTACGACCACAAACCAAGCCCCAAATTTCTGCTGCTCAGGGTAGGCCTTTGTTTTGCCCCGTTGGATCACCTGTCTTCGCCCAGTAGTTAAGGGAATCCCAGCAGTTGTTAAGCAAGTCACACAGTCATTAAATGAATTGGGCTTCTCCTTTGCTTGGCAGAAGATTGCGAAAGGGGCATCCCATGCCCCCGCCCCCCCCCGTCATAAATATGAGTCAGTTGTCAAGCACCTGAATTTTGGTTAGGCAACCATGGGGATGCTGCAACTGTCATAAGTAATACACCAATAAGACCAAGGAGCCGATAGTGGACTAGAGAAGGAACAGATCAGGCCTCCAGCCCTGGCTTATCAACGGAGACCGAGTGGAGCAAGTGGCCAGTTTGAAGTTTCTGGGTGTTACCCTAAAAGAGGACCTGACCTGGGGGGCCCACATTGCAGCCCTGGTCAAAAAGGTCCCAGCAGAGATTATGCTACCTGAGGCTTCCCAGGAAACAACAACCGAATGGAAAACTGCTGGTGACCTTCTACCGCTGCACCAGAGAGAGTATCTTAACTCACTGCACCTCTGTAAGGTTTGCCAATTGCACAGGGGCAGATAGGAAAGTGCTCCAGAGGGTGAATGTCATGGCCCAGAGGATCCTGGGTTGCCCTCTCCCCTCTTTGGAAGAGCTTTATAGCTCCCGCTGCCTTAAGAAAGTTCAAAACATCCTCAAAGATCCATCTCATCCTGGGCACCCCCTTTTTTTTGAACTATTACCATCTGGCAGACGGTACAGGATAATCATAAAAACAAGGAGAAATAGGCTGAAAAGTAGCTTCTATCCCAGGACAGTAACTCTATTAAATTTTACTGTATAGTGCAATATGAATGCAATATCAGGGGATTTCAATTCAATGTGGAGGATGAAGGATGTGTGTTTGTGGTTGTCTTCATGGTCAAGATGTACACTGAAGATGGTGTTTGATTTCGTTGTGCGAGGTGCAAGGACAATAAAGTAAACTAAACTAAACTAAGTGTGAAAAATGGTCCTAGGGTTTTTTTTTTTCAGGGTGGTTGTCACTTTGACTGTCACTAAACGAGCCATCGTAAGTCAAAGACTACAAATTGCTTATCTACCTTTTTTCTTTTTTGATCCTCAGATATAACCTCCAATCAGACATTGGTGAGCCGAAGAGGAGGCTGCTTACAGATCTCGCAACGCGTCACCCTGGATGGTAATACGATAAATCATACGTTAATATCACAATATTATTAATATGACAATCCAAGATGTTTAGCGGGCTCTTCAAAAAAAAAAAAAGTGGGCGAATCTTTCTGCCAAAGAAAAAAATATCCTCCTCCTTGCTAAGTAATCAGAGGGGGTGAATTCAGACGGTTCTGACAGGTTCTGAAGAACCGGTAGCAGAAATTTTGAGTAGTTCGGAGAACCGGCCAATCCTACATCTGACTGGCCCCGCCCCCATCTATTCTCCGCCTCCCGTTGAGTCCCAGCTGATCGGCTGGGTCTCCTTTGGTTGCCCTGCACAGGAGAACGGAGCTGGAAAGCAGGTTAGTGGGCTGGGGAGGGAAGGGGGATTTTGTAGTAACCGTCCCCTGCCACGCCCACCAAGCCATGCCACACCAATCATGCCACGCCCACAGAACCAGTAGTAAAAAAATTTGAATCCCACCACTGTAAGAAAGTAATATTTTTTTTAAACCTGGTTTGTTGACTGAATTGGTCAGGTTGAATAAACTAAGAAACTATCAACTAGGTTTGTAATAACATGTTCATTCTGCTAAATCAGGGGTCTTCAAACTTGACAGCTTTAAGACTTGTGGACTTCCACTCCCCACAATTCCTCTCCAGTCAGGTTAGCTCAGGAATTCTGGGAGTGGAAGTCCACAAGTCTTAAACTTGCCAAGTTTGAAGACCCTTGTGCTAAAGCATAGTTTAAGCCCTGGTTTTGTTAACTAGGCCATGAGTCGGGGTAGGGTGTTATGACAGGTTGAAAAAGCAGGTTAAAAATAAAAAAATACATTAGATTAGAAATAGGTTAGAAAAGCAGAAAAGATGGTATGTTTAAAAAATAGATTAAAAAGTAAAAAATACAATCGGTTAAAAATGGATTAAAGTATAAAAAGAAATACCGTGGGTTATAAAATAGATTGAAAAATAATAAAAAAACACAAGTGGTTCAAAATAGGTTAAAAATTAAAAAAATGCAGCAGGTTAAAAATGGACTAAAAAAGAAAAAATATTTTGGGTTAAAAATGGGTTGGAAGTAAAAAAAAATAGAGGATTAAAAGCTAGGTTAGAAAGTAAAAAATACAATGAGTTAAAAATAGGCTAAATATAAAAAAATATATTGGGTTAAAAAATAGTAGTAAAAAAATACAACGGGTTAAAAAACTGGTTAAAAAGTGAAAAATATGGCAGGTTAAAAAATAGGTAACTATGCTCCCTAGTGGCTAAGGTCGCACATTAATTCTGTCTTGATGCAAATGCTACAGAGAGCCGTTTTCCCATTGAACTAAACTGAATTTAGAAACTAAGCTTAGGGCAGAAATGAAGAATTTCAGAATAGCGGCGCTGGAAGGGACCTTAGAGGTCTTCTAGTCCATCCCCCTGCTCAAGCAGATGAGAGCCTTACAGGATTTGAACAATGATTCTCTCTCTCTCAGAGGTGGTTGTTTATTGGGGGAAGAGGACAAGAGAGTGTAACAGGCCATGGTTTCAGTTGTAGCAAACCAAGGTAGAATATCAATCTAATATACACGGCTCAAAAAAATAAAGGGAACACTTAAACAACACAATGTAACTCCAAGTCAATCACACTTCTGTGAAATCAAACTGTCCACTTAGGTAGCAACACTGATTGACAATCCATTTCACACGCTGTTGTGCAAATGGAATAAACAGGTGGAAAGCAGAGGCAGTTAGCAAGACATCCCCAATAAAGGTTCTGCAGGTGGTGACCACAGACCACTTCTCAGTTCCTGTGATTTCTGGCTGATGGTTTGGTCACTTTTGAATGCTGGTGGTGCTGTCACTCTAGTGGTAGCGTGAGACGGAGTCTACAACCCACACAAGTGGCTCAGGAGGTGCAGCTCATCCAGGTTGGCACATCTATGCGAGCTGTGGCAAGGTTTGCTGTGTCTGTCAGGGTAGTGTCCAGAGCATGGAGGCGCTACCAGGAGACAAGCCAGTACATCAGGAGACGTGGAGGAGGCTGTAGGAGGGCAACAACCCAGCATCAGGACCGCTACCTCTGCCTTTGTGCAAGGAGGGACAGGAGGAGCACTGCCAGAGCCCTGCAAAATGACCTCCAGCGGGCCACAAATGTGCATGTGGCTGCTCAAACGGTCAGAAACAGACTCCATGAGGGTGATATGAGGGCCCGACATCCACAGGTGGGGGTTGTGCTCACAGCCCAACACCATGCAGGACGTTTGGCATTTGCCAGAGAACACCAAGATTGGCAAATTCACCACTGGCGCCCTGTGCTCTTCACAGATGAAAGCAGGTTCACACTGAGCACATGTGACAGACGTGACAGGGTCTGGAGACGCCGTGGAGAACGTCCTGCTGCCTGCAACATCCTCCAGCATGACCGGTTTGGCAGTGGGTCAGGAATGGTGTGGGGTGGCGTTTCTTTAGGGGGCCGCACAGCCCTCCATATGCTCCCCAGAGGTAGCCTGACTGCCATTAGGTACCGAGATGAGATCCTCAGACCCCTTGTGAGACCATATGCTGGTGCGGTTGGCCCTGGGTTCCTCCTAATGCATGACAATGCTGGACCTCATGTGGCTGGAGTGTGTCAGCAGTTCCTGCAAGACGAAGGCATTGATGCGATGGACTGGCCCACCCGTTCCCCAGACCTGAATCCAAGTTAGCACATTTGAGACATCATGTCTCGCTCCATCCACCAGCGCCATGTTGCATCACAGACTGTCCAGGAGTTGGGGGATGCTTTAGTCCAGGTGTGGGATGAGATCCCTCAGGAGACCATCGGCCACCTCATCAGGAGCATGCCCAGGCGTTGTAGGGAGGTCATACAGGCACGTGGAGGCCACACACACTACTGAGCCTCACTTTGACTTGTTTTAAGGACATTACATCAAAGTTGGATCAGCCTGTAGTGTTTGTTTCCTCTTTAATTTTGAGTGTAGATCCAAATCCAGACCTCAGTTTGGTTGCTCAGTTTGATTTCCATTGATCATTTTTGTGTGATTTTGTTGTCAGCACATTCAACCGTGTAGTGAACAAAGTATTTAATAAGAATATTTCATTCATTCAGATCTAGGGTGTCTTATTTTTGTGTTCCCTTTATTTTTTTGAGCAGTGTATAATACGATTAGGGATACAAAATGCAGAACAACCGAGTTGGAAGGGACCTCAAAGGTCTTCTAGTCCAACCCCCTGCTCAAGCTCATTCCAAACAAGTTGACTGTCCAGTCCCTTCTTAAAATTGAAATATTGTGTAAGTAACGTGTGTGCATCCTCTCATTTTCTCTCCTTCTCCCTCCCTCTTTCTCCCTCCCCCTCCCTCCTCCTTCTGTCCCCCTCCCCCCCCCCCCCCTCCCCCTCCCCCCCTCCCCCCATCCCCCATCCCGCTCACCCAGATCTTGGCTGGCAGAATTGGGTGCTGAGCCCCACTTCCTTCGTCTTCACCGAATGTCTGGGCTGCCATTGCCACCGAATCAAAGAAGAGTCACAGCTGGATCTCTGGAGTCTGGCTTGTGGCCTCCACCAAGGCCAGGTGGATGCCCAACAGGTAAAGCTGGGGCGGAGATGCCGGGCGGTTCCTGGCGCAAGAGTCCAGGCAGACCCAGGAAGGGGGGGTCTAAAAGGATAATTGAAACTCCACTCAGCCGTGTGTGGCCTACAGGTAGTCCTCGACTTACAACCCCAATTGGGCCCCAACATTTCTGTTGCTAAGCGGGACAAGTTGCTAGGCGAATGTTGGCCGCGTTTTACGACTTGTCCTCGCCGCAATTGTTAAGGAAATCTCGCGGCGGGTGTTAACGAACCACGTGGTTCGTTAAGTGGATCTGACATGCCCGTTGAGTTTGGAAGGCCGCCACAAAGGAGATCGCCCGGGAATACTGCCACCGTCATAACTATGAATCACTTGCCAAGCATCCAAATTTGGATCACATCACCAAGGGGATGCCGGAACGGTCGTAAGGGTGCAAAACAGTAGTAGGCAGTGGTGGGATTCAACATTTTTTAACTACCAGTTCCGTGGGCGTGGCCTGGGAGGGCGTGGCTTGGTGGGCATGGCTTGGTGGGCATGGCAGGGGAAGGATATACTGTGAAATCTCCCTTCCCTCCACCCCACTAACCTGCTTTCCAGCTCCATTCTCCTGTGCAGGGCAACCAAGGAAGACCCAGCCAATCAGCTGGGACTTGGGAGGCGGAGAATAGATATGGGGGTGGGGCCAGTCAGAGGCGGGATTGGCCGGTTTTCCAAACTACTCAACATTTCCACTACTGGTTCTTCCAAACCCGTCCAAACCAGCTGGATACCAACCGCTGGTAGTAGCTCGCTTGTTTCAGTGCTGTTGTAACTTCGAACCCTCACTCAGCGACCGGTTATAAGTCAAGGATTGCCTGTAGAGGTCCCAGGGCTCAAGGGGCCTAGGGGAAACCCCCAAATTCACCCCCCTTTTTCTTCCTCCCGCCAGAGACGCTGCTGCCGGCCCCGCAAGGCCCTGCTCCCCTTCCTCTTCCTCAAAGAGGACGGCTCCTTGAACCTCCAGACCGTTCGCCTGGCCCACGACTGTCACTGCCGACCCTGACCCGACCCCGAGACCCTCGCCCAGCCCCCCCCGTCCCCCCCGGGAGTAATCCACAACGAGGGGGAGCACCGACGGTCCCCCTCTTTGCAGAGAGAACATCGCTGTGGAGGGGAGGAACAACAAACTTTAAACGTTGCTTTCACCATGTTTAAATGCACCAAAGTATTCCCCCCCCCATTCGCAAAAACCAACGCACCGCTGCACCGCTACACCAAGCTGCTCGGGACAAGGTTCTACTAGCTATGGGTGGCGCAAGGCATCCTGGGAGTTGTGGTTCCGACAAGGCGGGTGGGTTGCGGGTTGGGGCCGGGTGGCAGCTTAGCCCAAACCTCCCGCTTCCTGCAAATGGCGGTCGTGGAGTTTGGATCGCTTGATGGAACAAGGACGTTTTGAGCCAGGGAGCCTTTTCTCCAGCTCCCGTCTTCGGCTGCCCTCGTTGTCCCTACATCTGTACCAGCAGCTCAATGCAGACCCGGCTCTCACTTTGATAAGCCATGGTTTGCTAAAGCAGAGTTTCTCCCCCTGGGCAATTGCAAGACGGGTGGACTTCAGTTCCCAGAATTCCCCAGGCAGCAGGCTTTAAGAGGGGTGGATTTCAACCTCTGGAATTCCCCAGGCAGCAAGATTTAAGACGGATGGACTTTGGTTCCCAGAATTCCCCAGGCAGCATGCTTTAAGTTGGGTGGACTTCAACCCCCAGAATTCCCCAGCCAGCAGGTTTAAGATGGGTGGACTTCAACCCCCAGAATTCCCCAGCCAGCTTTAAGATGGGTGGACTTCAACTCCCAGAATTCCCCAGCCAGCATGCTTTAAGGTGGGTGGACTTCAACTCCCAGAATTCCCCAGCCAGCAGGTTTAAGTTGGGTGGACTTCAACCCCCAAAATTCCCCAGCCAGCAGTTTAAGTTGGGTGGACTTCAACCCCCAGAATTCCCCAGCCAGCTTTAAGATGGGTGGACTTCAACCCCCAGAATTCCCCAAGCAGCCTGTCTGATTGGGGAATTCTGGGAGTTGAAGTCCACACGTCTTAAATTTCCCAAGGTTGAGAAACACTGTGCTTGGGCGATCATTTGCATCCACCGCTCTGCAAACTACAGTTGACAAAGTCCTTTTGGCGAAGTTCTGTGGTCCCTTATCAAGCTAGAAAAAGCTACTTTTTCAACCACTACAAAATTACCGCTGTGCATTTCTGCAGACACAGCTGCTCTGAAATACCCAAGCACAGAGCAGGCCTGGAAGCTAGCAAATATCAGGGTAAAGTTGATTTAAAATGCAGCCGAGATGCCATCGTCCTGCTGGCCGAAGGGAAAGAAACAGAATTGTAAATAGCCTGTGTGTTTTTGTGAGTTACTTTTTTAAAAAAAATTTTAATCACTCTTCACGGATTTGCAATAAATACGCACCAACTATTTTAGTACAACTTGGCGTCTTCGGTTGGAGGAACAGTGGGCAGACTGCATTGCAATCATATTTAAGGGGGGGTTAAAAAATATAAAGCGGCACCAAATCTGTTGGTTTTTGGGGAACCACTCAGCTCCCTGAATGGCAGAATTGGGGTTCAGAATATACAGGTAGTCCTCGACTTACGACTGCGATGGAGCCCCAAATTTCAAGTGAGGTTAAGTGAGTTTTTCCCCTTTCTTGCCACAATTGTTAAGTGAATTCCTCCAGTGGATAAAGTAGTCACCTGGTTGTTAAGTGAAGGAGGGAGGAAAGGAAGGGGGACGGAGGAGAAGGAGGGATGGATTGAGGGAAGAAGGTGGGACTAAAACTCACACCCCTTGACATGCCATTGCCTCCTTCCTGGGGCTGAGAGAGCGCGGCTGGCCAGAGACCACCCAACCTAAGGTGGGATTAGAACTCACGCTCCTAGTTTCTTAGCCTGATGCCTTTTACCCTTCCGTCGATACGCACTAAAACGCACCGTTAAGCATTAGGAAGGTACTACATGAACCCAATTGGAGGAGGGGGGGGCGGAGTTGGCAAGACCCTCCCCGGGTCAAGGAAGCATCTTCACGTGCCCAGGCGAGTCATGTGAGCGCATCACGTTTCCACCCGGGCCCAAAATGCCGGGTTTCATAACAGGCTGATGAAAAGGGGACGAAAGAGTTGACTCAGTTTCCCCCATTTCCTCTACGGCTGGTGGGCGGGGGGGGGGGGGGGGGGGGGGGGGGGAAAGCAGGAAATGAAGGCACCGATTGGCAGGCCCTGTCTCCCCCCCCCCCCGCACACACACACACACACACCCGTTTGTGCATTTGTGGGTGATTCAGACGCCAGGAATGGGAATTTCTGATCCCCCTGCCAAAAGGATGATCGAGTAGAAATGGAGTATGAATCACCAAAGAAACGGTTGGTGGCCGAGCCCCACGGGAAATGGGGGTGGGGGGGAGAAGGGATGCTTTGGTGGAGTACAATGGGGGGGGCTCTCTACCCCGTTTATTCTGCTTTTCTTTGGGGTGGGGAGGGAGAGGTGCTTCCAGGCAGAAATCCAAGCGGTGCAGCTTTTTTTGCCTGGGATTGCATGCAGAAGGGACATTCAACCAGTTGAGCTGTTTTCCATGCCACCTTCGGTCCGATCTAAGTATAATACATAAAATTATCTACTGCAATGTCCTACCTGTCAATGACTACTTCAGCTTCAACCACAACAATACCAGAGCACACAATAGGTACAAACTCAAGGTAAACCGCACCAAACTTGATTTGCAGGAACTATGACTTCAGCAACCGAGTGGTCAATGTCTGGAATCCTCTACCTGACTCTGTGGTTTCTTCCCCAAACTCCAAAAACTTTAACCTTAGACTGTCTACTATGGACCTCACCCCTTTCCTAAGAGGTCTGTAAGGGGCGTGCATAAGCGCACCAATCGTGCCTACCGTCCCTGTCCTATCGTTTCTTTTTTTAAATTCGTATTCATGTCATGTATTCATAACCGTGTTTATTCTGTACTTATACCTGTTATCTCATACTTGCTTGACAAATAAGTAAATAAATAAATAACAAGAAGCAACTGATGGAAGATCATGAAAGCGAATTCACCACATTATAAAAAAGATGTTGAGACTCTAGAAAAAGTGCAGAGAAGAGCAACCAGGATGAGGAGGAGACTGGAGGCTGAAACATAGGAAGAACGGTTGCAGGAACTGGGCTTGGCTGGTCTAGGGAAGAGAAGGACCAGGGGAGACAGGAGAGCATCTTCCAATATTTGAGGGGCTGCCCCAGAGAGGAGGAAGGAGGTCAAGCGATTCTCCAAGGCCCCCAAAGGCCAGACAAGGAACGATCGATGGGAACTGATCAAGGAGAGATTCAACTTGGAAATAAGGAGAAACTTTCTGACAGGGAGAACAATCAACCGATGGAACAGAAGTTGCTTCATCACTTGAGACCTTCAAGAAGAGATTGGACTCCCATCTGTCAGAAATGGTGTAGGGTCCCGCTTGGGTGGGGGTTGGACTAGATGACCTATAAGGTCCCTTCCAATTCTGATTACCTGTTATCTGAGAGCCAATTCCGAACCTAGAAACAAAAGAAAAAAAATTCCAACTTTGAGAGGGGTGACATGATAGCAGGATTTGGGGGAGCTACCCCAAAGAAGAAGGGGGTCAACCTATTCCTGCACCGGAGGGCAGGACAAGCGGCAACTTGGATGGAAACAAATCAAGGAGCGGATCCAGTCTTGAATTAAGGAGAAATTTCCTGACAGTGAGAACGATTAACCGGTGGAACTGCTTGCCACCGGAAGTTGCGGGAGCTCCATCGCTGGAGGTTTTTTTGAAGAAATTAGCTTTGAAATCAGTTGGCTTTTTTGGCAGTTTGCAAATTCCGTTTGATTAGTTTTGTGTGTCTGTGTGTTGGGGTGTGTTTGTGACCTTAGAAATCCGGAAGCAGGATTAGCCCAGTTGGGGTGAACCTACTGGTGATATCCTGGAGATTGCAGGAACTAAGTATGTCTAGTATGTCGTTTAAAAAAATAATAATACAGGTCCAGTCAGTGAACAAAATCTCTCTTTAAGTAACCCCCAAATTAATAGCGGAACTCGCTGCCATAAGACACAAACTTCACATGACCATACATACATACATACATACATACATACATACATACATACATACTCTAGGTCAGGAGTCTCCAACCTTGGCAAGTGTAAGCCTGGAGGAAGGACTTCCAGAATTCCCAGCTTTGCTGGCTGGGGAATTCTGGGAGTTAAAGTCCTCCAGGCTTAAAAGTTGCTAAGGTTGGAGACCCTTGCTCTAGGTACTTAAAATCCCTTTATTGGGCTCAGGAAAAACTCACTAAAGGTGTCCACTCTCTCCTGGAAGTGTTAGTCACCTTTATAACATGGATCCTCCCCAGGCAGGAGCAGGCTATCTGCCAGGAGCATCTAAGTGGTCTGTTGTTGGAGGCTGGGGGATTAGATGAAAGGCATCTTAAGGCTGGTTCTCCTAATAATTGGTTAGGAAGGCTGAACTAGGAGAAAGTTTAGACATGACAGGAAGGAAAACCTCATCGCTCTTTTCCTGCCAGCCCTAAAGTCAACACTTGATTCATTTCGTGCGGAAGGGAAGGACACCAGAGTCACGCAATCTGTGTCTAATTTTGTTTAATTTGGGTTTAGTAGCGAGAACTCGGCCAACTGGGCTGAGCAGGTGAGTTTTTATCTCAGGTAGTAGGGAAAGGGTCTTCCAACTTGGCAAGTTTGAGACTTGTGGACTTCCA
>NW_020769393.1:2861139-2874701 GCF_900518735.1 Pseudonaja textilis
ATCTATCTATCTATCTATCTATCTATCTATCTATCTATCTATCTATCTATCTTACCTCTCTTTATCTATTCTATCTTTCTGTCCCTCTATCTATTCTATCTATTTATCTATCTATCTATTTTACTTCTCTTTATCTATTCCAGGGGTCTTCAAGCTTGACAGCTTTAATATTTGTGGACTTCAGTTCCCAGAATTCCTCCTCTGGTCATGTTAGCTCAGGAATTCTGAGAGTTGAAGTTCACAAGTCTTAAACTTGCCAAGTTGGAAGTCTCTTGGTTTAAATTATAATGGCACTGAAAACAAGTGACTTAGGACCGTTTTTCACACTTACTGCCGTTGCAACATCCCCACAGTCGCATGGTCAAAATTCAGACATTTGGCAACTGACTCATATTTATGACCATTGCAATGTCCCAGGGTCACGTGTTCCCCTTTTGCGACCTCCTCATAAGCCAAGTGTGATGACCCAAAGGGGCGTGGCACAAAGGCACATAAGTAAGAAAACTCCCTGTAATGCCTCCAACTTTGCCCCCAATGTCCAGTTACCTTCGGCTGGAGAAAAAAACTCCACCCGGAACAGTCTTTAACTGGAGGAAATTCAGTCTGAAAACTAAGTACATATAAACTAAATAAAAGTCCAAATAAACCACGCTGCAGCAATTAACTTGACAGGGCAGGAGAAGGAGTTGCAGATTTGAAAGGCCAGCCAAACACACACAGTTGGGAAGACGCCAGGAACCCAGATAAGCCTCAACGATACCAGATAATTCACGATTTGTTCCCAACAGTTTGCTGTGCACAGCTTCCCTTTTTAAATACCGTGTTCCCAGCTGCAGCTAATGAAGGGAATCAGGGCCCTTTCCTCCCCCATAAGTCACGCAACTCACGTTGCTCCCTTCTCCGTTCCTCCCTGTGTACCCTAGGATGAAGAGGGGCTGTGCCTGGGTCTTCCTCTGAATTCCCTCTCCCTTGTTCTACCTCTCTCCTGCTCTGCCCAGCCGGACTGTGCCCTTCCCAGTTTCTTCCACAGCCGACGGAACCACACTCTCACTCCTTGTCACCTGCTCGGCCTCCCCCTCCGAATCAGATTCCGATAGGGGCATGACACCAAGTCAATGGGGAAGTCAGATTCACTTAACAACCGTGTTCCTAACTTAACAACTGCTTAACAATTGTGGCAAGAAAGGTTGTAAAATGGGGCGAAACTCACTTAACAACCATCTCACTTAGCAGCAAAAATGTTGGCCTCAAGTATTGTCATAAATCGAGGAGGACGTGCAATTGTAGGTGGCAAGTCCACCACCAGTTAACATTCTGATCAGCTCCATTAAATAAACCAGACCAAGAAATTAATTACAGAAATACACAATAACAGAGTTGTAAGGGACCTTGGAGGTCTTCTAGTCCAACCCCCTTCTAGACCAAATTCTGAAGGAAAGCTAAAACTACTGTCAAGATTGCAGATTAATTGCAGATTTAATCAAGATGGCAGAATCTCCCAAGTCTTGACTGTTCTGTATTTTCTGCCCCTTCTCATACTGTTCAAGTAGTCCTTGACTTACAACGATTGGTTTGGCGACTGGAGTTACATCATCACTAAAAAACACCAAAAAATGAAATTATTACCATTCTTCACACTTATAATAGTTGCAGCATTGCTCAAAATCTGAATGCTCCTCCCCACCAGCTTCTGACGAAGTCAATGTGAGAAACCAGATTCCCTTAAGGAGCGTGCCATTTACTTAGCGGCCATCATGCTTTGCTTAACAGCGGTGGCAACAGTCGTCAAATTGGACCCGGCTCCCTTAGCAACGGTCTCATTTAGTAATGGAAATTCTAGTCCCAGTTTAGGGTCATAAATTAATACTTTGGTGAATCAGTCCGTGTCTGCAGGAAAGAGATCTTGCTGTTCTAGATTTTTTTTAAAAAAATGTTCCAGCCTAGATCAGAATTTTTCAACCAGGGACCCAGTCCTTGTAAACCCTGATTTGTGGTTTAAAACCATGGGAAGCCAGCATGAACGGACAGTGGCAGCTAATGCCACACTATCCTTTTCTGCTTGGGGGTCAGTGCCCACTTCCCTGTTCCTCGTCCTGGGCTGACCTCCAGTTCCCAGTTCTGGTTTTGGTTATGGGAGGAAAGAGGCACATCCTTGCAAGAGACGATGGCTTGGATCCAACCAACATCCTTTGGCATGTGAGTGAAATGACTCCCAAGAAGGAAGGATGGATGACTCGGCTCTAAAGTACAGAGAAAAAACTGCACCAACCAAGCTTCTAGGTTTGGCCCATCATCCTGGTGTCTTTCCACACGTGTCGCCTTTCAGTTGGTTCCCCAAAGCCGGTGGCCCTTCAGAGCAGAATTTCTCATTCTCTGCAACTTGAAGATGGGTGGACTTCAATTCCCAGAATGCCCCAGCCAGCCTTGCAAGCCTGGATGGGAAATTCTGGGAATTGAAGCCCATGCCCATCTTAAAGTTGCAGAGATTGGGAATCCTGGGAGTTGAAATCTATCCATCTTAAAAATTGCCAAGGTTGACGATTCTAGGAGTTGAAATCCACCTATCATAAAGCTGCCAAAGTTGAGGATTCTGGGAGTTGAAGTCTACTCATCTTTAAAATGACCAAGGTTTAGAAATACCGGTTTAAGAAAGATCTTAAGAGTTTGCTCTGTTCTCCTGATCAATCAGATCAGCTGCTCTCTGCATGAGTCTCTCTCTCTCTCCTGATCAAGTTTATTATGAGGTGCATAAACATTTTTTTTTTCTGAACCGCCTCTGCGCTTCCAAATTTAATCCTCTCACCAGTTCCTGCCTGTCAAAAGAAAGCTGGTGGAATTGGCAGGACAGCATTGAGGGCCCTCTCAAGCTCATCCAAACACTCCTCGACCCTATTTCAAAGCAGGCCTTCTCTTTACCGGAAGCCAGCTTAGCAGCACACACTTCATTTTTATTTATTTATACAGTCCTCCAACTTCGCACATAGTTATGCCCACTTACTTTTCTTTTTTAAATCCATCTTATAAAATAAGAATGATTGATTCGCCTTGCAATTCCAAGCAAAGAACCGATTTGTAGCTCAGCACCATGGGCCATGGGCTCTCTCCCTCTTAAGCTCACTCAATTTCTGGCAGATGCCTTCACACGCAACTGGGTGAGCTTTGAAGTCAGTTGGCTTTTTGTCAGTTTCATATGTGCAAATTTGATTAATTGTGTGTGTGTGTGCGTGCGTACATGGCGTTTTCTGACCCTAGAAATCAGGGATTATAAAGCCAGTTGAGGGAACCTACCTGTGACGTCTTGAAGATTGCAGGAACCATAGGTATATCTAGTCTAATGCAGAGAAGGACTACGGGGTGACACAGTAGCAGTCTTCTAATATTTGAGGGGCTCTCCCCAAAGAATGGGTCAAGCTGTTCTCCAAAGCAGCGGTCACAAATTGGTGGCCCATAGATCACTGGTAGTCCGCGAGAAAATTTTGGTGGTCCACAGAAAAATTATTTCCATTTTTTTATATTACACTAAATATGATTTATCTTTTTTTAAAAAAAAATTAATATTAGTGGTCTGCAGGATTTAAAATTATAAATTTAGCGGTCCAAAAAGTCACCTTTACAACACAGAGCACCAGAAGGTAGCACGAGAAGCAACGGATGGAAACTTATCAAAGAGAGATGCCAACCTAGAATTAAGGAAAAATTTCCGGACAGTGAGAATAATTATATCAGTGGAATGACTTGCCTCTGGGAGTTGTGAATGCTTCAACAACTAGAAGTTTTTAAGAAGATGTTGGATAACCATTTGTCTGAAATGGTATGGGGTCTCCTACCTGAGGGGGTTGAGCTAGAAGACCTCCCAAGGTCTCTTCCAATTCTGTTAGTCTGTTATTTCCTGACAGTGAGAACAATTAACCAGTGGAATGAGAAATTCTGGGTGCTCCAACACTGGAGGCTTTTAAGAAGAAACTGGACAGCCAATTTGTCCAAAACAATATACAGATTCTCCTACTCAAGCAGTGGGGGTTGGACTAGAAGACCTCCAAGGTCCCTTCCAATGCTATTATGAAACTCACCTATTGTAAACCATGCTGGCTGGGGAATTCTGCGAATTCTCCAACACTCGAGGTTTTAAAGAAGAGATTAGACAGCCATTTGTCTGAAATGGTACAGGGGTGGGGGTGTCTCCTGCTTAATGGGGGGAGTTGAGCTAGATGACCTCCAAGATGCCTTCCAACTCTGCCATTCTGCATTCAGAGCTCAGTCATGGATTCAGGGAGAAGCTGGCTGAGTCCTCCCCGTCCTTTCCTCCTAGGTGAATCACCGAAATCCTATAGGCCTGTGTCACATCCTGCCGGATCTTAATAAGAAAGAGTTCTGATTAACCCTTGCAATTCAGAAGGAAATCCAGGAGAATTTGGAGCGGGGTGGTGTGGGGGGGAAGTTAGCCTTTGCTAGGGGATAGAAAAGCGAAGGCAGCCCCTTATCTCCCTCCCCATCAAATACAACCAGGAACAGAAGGTCCAAATTTACAGTCCCAGCTCTGGATCTTTTCCCTTTAGCCCAGCCTCAGTGTTCCCATCTGTATAATGGGAGCAGAGGCCATTCCGCTCCCAAGTATGGCCTGGATATTGTAAATTAGCTAAAGGCTGTAATTTTTAATAAAATGAGATTTCTCCTCTGCAAGGTTTTTTTTTTTTTTTGACAGAGCAGTTTTCCCCCTTGTGAGAACAAATGTCTCAAAAGTTCTGGGGGTGAAACTGAAAAAAAAAAAAAGTTTATAAGAAAATCTCCCTTTTTCCACATCAGTCTGAACCTCAAAAATAATTTTACAGACGGGGAGCCCCCACCCACCCCCTTAACTAAGTTTTCTTATCTTGAAGGATGGGGGAACCGTCCCATCAGTCCATCTGTCAGGGGCTGATGGGTTAGGGTCCTGCCGCTTCAAAAGGACCCATGGTTCTCTCCTTTTTAAAAAAAAAATTACAAAGTCCTGTGAAGCAATGATATTTTCTGTTTCTCCTTCCCCTTCTTTCTGAAGCCTTCCTTTTGAACTGCTTTCTATTCCTCATTCAGGCCAGAAGCCCTGACCCAAAACTGAATTAAAAACCTTTAAAAAAGGAAAGTTAACAGCTCACACATCTCATTCAGATTGGGGGTGAAACCCCTTCCTATGCTCAGACGAGAATTTGAAGAAGAGTAAGTATCTCGATCTAACCAAATAGGAAAACAACAACAACCCAATAACAGAGTGACAAGAGTTGGAAGGGACCTTGGAGGTCATCCAGTCCAACCCCCTGCTCAAGCAGGAGACCCTATCCCATTTCAAACAAATGGCTGTCCAATCTCATCTTAAAAACCTCCAGTGATGGAGCACCCACAATTTCTGGTGGCAAGCTGTTCCTCTGGTTAATTGCTCTCACAATGAGGAAATTTCTCCTTATTTCTACGTTGCTTCTCTCCTGGATCAGTTTCCATCCATTTCTTCTTCTCTTGCCTGCTTTGGAGAATAGATTGACCCCCCTCAAATATTCAAACACCACTATCATGTCACCCCCTGGTCCACCTTTCCCACAGCCAAGACATGCTTACATCCAGGTTGAAGCAGAACAACAAAATAAATAGAAATAAACAGCTGGAAGGAAGCTGCGAACGGAGACAGGTGAGCGATGAGATCTAATTCATCCGCCAATAAATTGTCGCTTTTTAAGAGAGAGGGAGAAACAGGAAACCAGGTTTGCTCCAATCCTTTCTTTCTTTCTTTCTTTTTTTAAATGAAACCAGAGTAAAGACGTTTCGCTTTAGGATTGCAAACTGGCTGAATTCCCACTGGGGAAAAGTTAGGGGATTTCCCCGTTTCGGAGCCTGGGGTGTGTGGGGAAAAATGAGTCACCTGGGTGAAGAATGGCACGGAGGCCATTTGGATGAGACAAGTAAGATTGACACGTGCTGTGCCGGCATGAACGAGAGAAGGGGGGGAGAAGGGGGGTCAGTTACCCCCATCACTTTTTGCCCCTTCCCCCGCCCTCATTATTATTTCCATTTTTTTTCCAACCCTGGAAAAAAACCCTCAGTTGTGGTCCTATGTTAAGGACTACCTGTTGCAGGTATTCCTTGACGTACGACCACAACTGATTTCCCCCCCCCCCAAAATAATTTTGTTGCTAAGCCGGATGGCGGTGAAGCGAGTTTTGCCCAGTTTTTACGACTATTCTGGCCACCGCTGTTAAATGGGTCGCCGCAGCTGTTAAAGGTTGGGAAACGAGCCGGGCCTTGCCCCATCGACTTTTGAGGACGCAAAAGGGGGATCAAGCACGCACGTGACCCGTCGGGACACTGTAACCGTCATAAGTACGAGTCGGTTGCCCGAGCGCTTGAATTTTGATCTGTCGTAAGTGTGAAAACCCGCTCTTTTCAGTGCCGTTGTAACTTTGGTCACTAAATGAAAAGTTGTAAGTCGGGGACTAACTGTTACTTTCTCAGATCTGCTCTTTTGGGCAAGAAGAGCAGCCTCTGGGCATGTGCAGAGTGTAGAGAGCGCTCAGTCTCTTACGCCCGCCCCTTCTCCTCTGAGCCCCACCCAAAGCCTCCAGTTTTTGTATTCCCACACCCCCCAACCCCCAAAAACACGGGTGGGGGCGCAGGTGGCGAATCCCGCACGTGCGAAGCCGGCACGAGAAGGGAATCCTTCAGCCAGGCGTGCCAAACAGGAAGAAATCAGCCCATTTAAGGGCATCTGCGTCATCGTCTCGTGATTCAAGGTTCGGGAGAAACCAACCGCGTCCGCTCGTAGGGGGGGGAAGCGCGTTTGGGGAAAACCCCCTTCGGGTTTCCCTCGGGAGGTCGTGAGAAGGCGCGGGAAGTCAGGTTGGGTTTAAAATAGTTCCCCCCCTCGCCCTCGCAGTGGGCTGCTCGGGCCGGGGTTCCCCCACCCGGATCGCGGGTGGGAAAGTCGAAGTCCCTTCCTCGGCCTCCCCTCCCTTTGGAGACAAGTGGGACAACCCACGCCGGGAGTCCCCATTCATTAAAAAAAAAGGCCCAAGGTCGCCGCCGTTTCTTTCGGGCGTCGGAGCGTCGGCGGAGGGGCTGACATGTTCAAGGGTTACGGAGGAGGAAGACCACCTCCGCCTCCTCCCGGAGCTCCGCGGCCAAGTTTACCCGCCTTGCCCTCCGCAGTCCGGCCGGGATCTCAGCAGCAAGTAAGTTTCCCCTCTGCCTTCGCTCTCGCTTTGGAACTCTGCACATGCTCTTGCGGGGTGGGGTGGGGTGGGGTGGGGGACGACGACTCTGTAGACTTCGCGGTCCGGCTGAGATCGAGGCGGCAAGGAAGTTCCGTGTTGAACTCTGCACATGCTCGGAGGTGGCGGGGGGAGACTCTAGTCTTCGCAGTCTGTCCCAGGAACTCAGCAGCAGGGAAGTTTTGCCTTGCCCCCCGCCCCCTTTCTCTCTTTTGAACTCTGCACATGCTCTGGGGGAGACTCTAGACTTCGCAGGTTGGCAAGTTTCCCCCTTTTCCTTCTTTCTTGTGAACTCTGCACATGCTCGGGCGACTCCAAACTTCGCAGTTTGGCCGGGGATGGCAGCAACAAGAAAGTTTCCCCCTTTCCTTCTTTCTTGTGAGCTCTGCACATGCTCGGGGGACTCTAGACTCCGCAATCTGACCGGGATGGCAGCAACAAGGACGTTTTCCCCGTTCCTCTCTCTCTCTCTCTCTCTGCACATGCTTTGGGGACTCTGGACTCCTCTTCCAGCCCAGCTCCCGTTTCCAAAGAGACCTTCCAAAGGTCTTTTTGAGGTTGTCCTTCAACTCCCGCCGTCTTCCAAGGGCTAAAATCGGGGCGCGGGAGGAGACAGACGAACAGCGCTTTGGGTATGCTCAGAGGCACTGGTCAGGGGGCTTCGGGGATCGTGGGGGGGGAGGAGGAAGGATTACACCGGCCTGCGAACGCGTCGCCCCCTTTTACGAGGTTCGAAAGAAAGTTAACCCGGAACAAGGACGGGAATAGCGAGACGGACGGCGTATAAATTTCATCATTTCGTAAAATATTTTTTTTTAATCCACATTTTCGGAGCGTGCTGTCCGGCAGCCTCTCCAGATCGGGAATCCCCAAGGGATCGACCTACAGCAAACCCACCCACCCCCGCCCCAAAAAAGTGGATTTTGGAATATTTCTGAAATCGGCAGTAAAAAAGCCAAAATGAATGAAACTGAAACTGTCAAAGAAGGAGTCAAAATTGGATTTTTTTTCACGTGTCTTGAAGTTGACCCTAGTTAAGGAATCCAGCTGTCGGTCAAACGCGTGTCTGTTGCTTAATCCTGGAGCCAGACGTTGTGGGAAAGGGTCTCCCCCATTTTATCCACTGTAAGAGAAAGGAAATCTGAGATTATTTGAGATTTGAATTTGAGAACTGATCAAGGGAGCTTTCTACCTTTTGGGCAAGGTGTGTCGAGATCCAGTTTAAGGAACGGGGGGAGGCATTGATCCAGGAAATATTTCCTTGCTGATCTGGGGGTTCAGCCAAACAAGGTTGGTGAAAATGTCAAACCAAGGTTTGCGAAGGGAGTTCAGTTATTTCCTTCCTACCACGGCATGGAGGAAGGTGCCAGCTTTTCAACGCCACCAAGGGTTGGGCCCGTTGAATATCTCCAATATTTTAAATCTTTAAGCCTCTTCCTGCCCTAAATCGATCCATGTTTCTCAACCTTGGTGGCTGTCAGCTTGGGGTGGACTTCAACTCCCAGAATTCCCCAGCTGAGCACGTGGAATTCTGGGAGTTGAAGTCCATTCGGCTGAAAGCTGTCACTTCGGGGGAAAAAAAACAGAAATAAACCATAGGATTCGATGACATTCAATGGCCTTTCCTATTTCATGGTTTGCTGGTCGTTTGGGGGGATTTGGAGCCTAAATTCTTTAAAATTTACACCCTTCAGAAAATGCCAGATCAGGTTGGGGGGGAAAAAAAGCACCCAATCCTTATCCCACCTCCTCTTTTCCCCACAGGACTCCCACCCCAAAGCTTGTCCAAGCAACAAGCCACCCGCTTCCCTTTCTCCTAGCGCCCACTGCTCCTAGCAATGGAGGTTCTCCTCATCTGCCCCATCTCGGCTGCTCCTTCCAGTGACAGGGAGTTCCCTGGGCTCGAAGGCTACTTCTTTTCAGACCTGGCTTTGTAGGTCGAGGTGCTTTCTTGCAGCCAGGATTTCTTTTTGCGTGTGCTGCTGCGTTTGTAGGAGCGGGGTGGGTAGGAAGTCCTCCTTTTAGCAATAACCCTGCGCTGAGTAACCTTTTGGTTTCCAGACAAGGGGAGGGGAAGGCGTTTTGAAAAGGTTGCTTTCTCACTCACGCATCCCCTCCCCCAAATACCTGAGTCATCTGCTTCAGGCACCGAGGTTTTTGATTCCTTGTCTTGTTGGGCAGGCCATTTTTTGTGCTGTGTCATAAGTGTGAGTCATGTGTAGATTTGTCAGAATGGAGTCATACACACACACAGACACACAGACACAGACACAGACACAGACACACACACACACACACACACACACACACACACGGGGATGGGTACCTGGGCTTGCCTCAGCAGGCCTACCTCACAAGGAGTTCCCAGCTTTTTTGAAGTCTAGAGTCAACTTGGCAGGAGTTATGTAAGGAAAGCGCTCAGTGGAATTTTTTTCCCCTTTTTTTTTTTAAATCATTTTGATTTGGGATCCGTCCTTGGCTTGGAACGCAGGTTTGAAAATGAAATGTTGGAAAAAGTAAGGAAAAAAGTACCATCTTTTCTTTTTTGACAAACCGATAAATAGAATAGAATAGAATACCTTTATTGTCCTTGCATTCCACGAATACAATGAAATTTGAAAGCTACTCCAGCACAGTGCCCCAAATACCACATCATGATCACAGTACAGAGTATTTAAAAATTAAAATAATTAAAATAATAATAATAATAATTAAAAACCTAGTCTAAAACCTGTCTAAAACATTTAGTAAGTTAAATAGTTTAAAAATGCCACTATATACAGTACATGGTACTAAATCACAAATGCACAGTTTGATTCAAGACAATTATTGCCTTGGAAAAGAAACTGTTTCTCGGTCTATTAGTCCTCATTTTAAGACACCTATAACGCCTCCCTGATGGTAACAGTTCCAAATATGAATGTCCAGGATGAGAATGGTCTGTGGAGATTTTTAGTGCTCTAGAGAGGAGTCTGGACTTCGCAATCTCTTCCAAAGAAGAAAGAGAGCGACCGATGATTTTTTGTGTGGTGTTTATAACTCTCTAGAGCATCTTCTTCCACTGCAGAGCATCCAGCATACCACACCGTTACACAGTATGCCAAAATGCTCTCAATGGTAGACCGGTATAAAGTAACCAGCCACTTCTCAGATAACAGAATAACAGGGTTGGAAGAGACCTTGTAGGTCATCTAGTCCAACCCCCTCCCCTGCCCAAGCAGGAGACCCCACACCATTTTTGACAGATGGGAGTCCAGTCTCTTCTTGAAAGCCTCCAGTGGTGAAGCTCCCACAACTTCCAAGGGCAACTTCTGTTCCATGGGTTGATTGTTCTCACTGTCAGAAAGTTTCTCCTTATCTCCAGGTTGAATCTCTCCTTGTTCAGTTTTTAAGAAGAGACCGGATTGCCATTGGTCTGAAATGGTATAGGGTCTCCTGCTTGGGCAAGGGGCTGGACTAGAAGACCTCCAGGGTCCCTTCCAACTCTGTCATACTGTATTTTAACGGGGGTTAGACTAGAAGACCTTCAGGGTCCCTTCCAACTCTGTCATTCTGTATTTTAACAGGGGTTAGACTAGAAGACCTCTGGGGTCCCTTCCAACTTTGTCATTCTATATTCTGATAGGGGGTTGGACTAGAAGACCTCCAAGATCCCTTCCAACTCCGTTATTATTATTATTATTCTGCATTCTATAAAATCCTTTTGAGGGTTTCTTTGGACAGTTTAAAATCCAGGGTTTTAATCCCCCCCCCACTCCCAAGTCTGCTTCAACTGGTATTTTGTGGCCAGTTAAGCTCTCCCAGAGAAGGGCCTGTCCGCAAATGACTTTCCTTCCTGGGCCTTGAGCAAAGGTCTGGCGAGGTAGACTTCTCCTGTCCACGGAGGATCCATTTTGCCTCAGGGAGAGCAATGTCCTCTGTGAATCAGCCATTCTGTCCTCCATGGATTCTGCCTCTGTTGAGAACAGACATTTTCCTGCCCTGGTAGTTTGTCATGTTTTGGTAAGTGCTTATTGTCGACAGAGGTGTGCATGGCTGTAACCACTCCACTCCCTTGTCCTTCCAACCTGGAAGCAGCTGTGAAATGGACTTGCCCTTAGCAGAGGCTAAATTAATCCCTACCCTCCCATCGCTGAAATCCTTTACAACCAAGCCGGAAAACATTCCTTTCCTGTTGTGTTTGCGCACGGACGATTGCAGAGTCATGTAAACACCTGGTGCCTTACACAACCTGGGAAAAAGGTAGTACAATGCTTCTCATTTGGATGGAGAATAGAATAATAATAGAACAGAATTAATTAGAATAGAATACAAGAAAATAAAAGAAAATAGAATATAAAATATAGAGAGGAAAATAGAAGAGTGGAAAATAGAATATAAAATATAGAAAACAGAACAGAATAGAATACAATTCAAGAAAATGCAAGAAAATAGAATATAAAATATACTGAAGAGAAACTGAATATAAAATATAGAGAGTACAACAGAATAGAATACAAGAAAATACAAGAAAATATATTATAAAATATAGAGAAGAGAAATAGAATATAAAATATAGAGAATAGAACAGAATAGAATAGAATACAAGAAAATAGAATATAAAATATAGAGGAGAAAATAGAATATAAAATATAGAGAAGAAAACAGAAGAGAATAACAGAGTTGGGACCTTGGAGGTCTTCTAGTCCAACCCCCTGCTTAGGCAGGAAACCCTATATTAATTTTTTAGTTTAGACTACTTAGTGCAAAGTTTACCGTTTGGGAGAAAAGTAAGCTAAACCCACCGACCCACACTTACCCAGCTCATAACAATAAGTAATCCTCGACTTACAACAGTTTATTTAGTGACCATTCAAAGTTACAACGGCACCCAAAAACGGGACTTGGGACCCTTGTTCCCCACCATCGACCGTTGCAGCTTCCCCGTGCTCAGGCGATTCAAATTCAGAGACCCTTGGCAACAAGAAAATAGACTCGTATTTACGACGGTCGCTGTGTCTCCGGGGGGGGGGGGAGGCAGGTCCCGTGGATCCCCTTTGGGGCCTTCCGGCCAGCCAAGTCAAGGGAGAAGCCAGATTCACTTAACACCTCTGTGACTCCCTTAACGACGGCAGCGAAAGGTTGGGCGTAACATGGGGGCCTAGCTTCCTTAACCAACGGTCTCGCTTTACCACAGAAATTTTGGCGCTCCGTTGCGGCCATCGCCGTATCTTTGTGTTTATTTTAGCCGCCGGCTCCTCGCTTGAGCCTACCTCGCAGGGTTGTTTGTGACAGGGGTCTCCAACCTTTGGGCCCCTTTAAGCCTGGCGGACTTCAACTCCCAGAATTCCCCAACGAGCGGAATTCTGGGAGTTGAAGTCTGCCCGGCTTAAAGGGGTCAAAGGTTGGAGAGAGGCCTGGTTTGTGAGGCTTGAGGACTATAAACACATTTGAAGAGGGGAGAGACCCCTATCCCGGTTTGTGTGGAGCAATGGTGGCTTGATGGCGCCTTGACGGCAGCATGGTCCCAACCCTTATCGAAGGAGGTCAGGAGAAATGGCCTGTTTACGCCACTCCGAAGGCCTCGCCCAGTGAAATGACGCCAGCACCCCATGCAAACAGCCCGGGCGTGACCCACCAAGCGTGCCAGGAGCCTCCAGGGCAAGGCAGAGGCTACCGGGGAACTAGGTCACCGAGTGTGTGGAAAGGGCAGGCGGGTTGCGCATTCTGGAACACGCCGGGGCCTTTCACCCGCAATGCACCCGTTGCACCTCCAATCCGCAGAGGGCGGCTTTTCTCCCCCCACCCTCACCGGGGCATCCCTGGGCGGGGAAGGCGGGCTCAAGGGGGAGGGGCTTTGACCGCCACGGGGCCTCACCTGCCAGGGAGGGGGGGGGGGGGGGGGGGGGGGGTAGGCAGGCTGCAAAATGGAATTGGAATCAGATTATTTTACAAGGATTTAAAAGGCTCCCAGCCCGTCTTGCAAAAGTGAATTTCTCTTAGTTGAGCAACTGGGGAAATGTTTATCACTCAGCAATATAATTTTGGTCCTTCCTTCCTTCCTTCCTTCCTTCCTTCCTTCCTCCTCCTCCTCATCCCTTCCTTCCTCCACCTTACTACTCTCCTTGCCCTTCTCCTCCCTCCCTCCCTCTCTCCCTTTTTTCCCTTTTCCTCCCTCCTCCTCCTCCTTCCCTTCTTCCCTGTCTCCCTTCTTCGTTACTCCTTCCTCTCCCTCTCTCCCTCCCTTGCTTCCAACCTCCATACCTCCTCTCTTCCTCTTCATTACTCCTTCCTCTTCCTCTCCCTCCCTCCCTCTCTCCCTCCCTCCTTCCCTTCCTTCCAACCTCCTTT
>NW_020769393.1:2877766-2896353 GCF_900518735.1 Pseudonaja textilis
GGGGTTGGACTAGATGACCTACAAGGTCCCTTCCAACTCTGTTAATCTGTATCTGAAAATCTCTTAGCAAGGAAGTCCCCCCCCAACCGCCGGGGGGCCCCCTTCCCCTCCCCGATTCAAAACCAACCCCCCCCCCCCCCCCTTTTTTTCCCCCCCCCCCCCCTCCAGGAGACGGACCAGTTGGAAGCCGAACAGTCGGGTCTCCGGAAAGAAATCGCCGAATTGCAAAAACAGAAAGACCGCCTGGAATTAGTCCTGGAAGCCCACCGTCCCGTCTGCAAAATCCTGGAAGAATCCTCCGGCGATGAGGACGGGAGCTGCCTCCGCCCCCGGCAGGCCTCCCCTCCCTCCCAACTCCCGCCGGACAAGCAGGAGTCCCCCCCGGGGCCCCCGCGTGGCTCTCGCCGGACGGCCCTGGTGCCCCCTACCATCACCCTGCCCCCCAGCGGCCTGCTGGAGCCCGAATCCCTGCATACCCCTACTCTGATGTCCACCCCGTCTTTCACCCCCTTCACCCCCAGCCTGGTCTTCACCTACCCGGCCCCGGGGGACCCCGACGGGCCCTCGGTCTCCGGCTTTCCGGCCGAGGCCTGCTCCTCTGCCCACCGAAGGAGCAGCAGCGGGGACCACTCCTCCGATTCCCTCAACTCTCCAACCTTGCTGGCCCTTTGAGGAAACAAGCTCGGTTTGGGCTTGTCTCGAACCTTGTCCTTGGTTTTGGGGGGGGGGAGGGGGGGTATTTTGGCTATAATTCCCCTTTGGCTTCACTTTTGTGACCGACCGTCGTTAAAACAGGACTCCTGCTTGACTCCACGCAGGTGTCAACATTCAGAGCAGCCAAGGAGCTTCTGCTCTTTGGCCAGGAAAAACCCGAATTCCAACCAGGAATGATATGGTCTTTCGCAAAAAAAAACACTAAAATAGATTCTCTTACGCACGTCTCACATTTATATGGGCCAAGTTGCTAGTCCTCAAGACTTTATTTTTTTTTCTTTTTCTTTTGACATCCTCTTTCTGGAAAACAAACAGGAGTTTTGGGGTCCTTCCATCACATTCAAGAAATACACACACAAAAAATCACCCTTTTAAAGTCATTTTTCACTTGATAGGGTCTCCCTATTTTTCACTTTATAGGGTCTCCTGCTTGGGGGGTGGGTTGGACTAGATGACCTACAAGGTCCCTTCCAACTCTGATTATCTGTTATACCTGCCTGATTTTTGAAAGCAAGAAGAGAAATTTTAAGACATAAATATAGATTTATTTTTCTACGATGACCTACAGCTGCCAAGATGACGTGGGACATTTATTGTCCAGAACTGAAGTTGGTTGGATATATCTTATATTATTATAAACAATACAAGTTTTCTTCTTTCGTTTTTTCCTGATGCCTCATGAAACCTACATTACAAGGGAGGTTTGGACAAAAGTTATGGATGGTTTTGTGCCGCTTTTTTGATGCTGCTGGTTCTTGGTTACTTGTGCAAAAAAAAGGGAAAAAAAGGAATTGATACAAAAATACAAAAAAATAGTTATTTTGGGGGGTGTCTTCAAACCTCCAAGAATTAATCTGAGTTTAGTGGGACATTTAAATACAAATAAAGAACAGCAAGCACAGAAGAACTGTACCATCAGAGATCAGTGAGGGATAAATTTACCTATTGGTATTCTGTAAACTTTTGTTATTACTATTATTTTGAAAACATGTTGAACAATAAGCTTAGGATACCTACAGGACTTCACAGTGCTGGAGACAATACCAGTTGTTTTACATGGGCTGGGTTTTTTTTCCTCCTTCTCGCTTACTTTTTCTTGAAAATAAACCATACTGCTGCTAGACCTCATGAACTCTGTGGTTTGGCCAAGAATACCTATCTTAGGACAATGGTTTTGACAAAGCTTGGATAACAAAGGGAAAGACGACGTGGAAGATTCTCCAGAGAACTGCATCTAATCATGGTTACGTTTTCAACTTACGACTGCATTCTCCAGGGCTAAGCTAAGGCAGCGGTTCAATAAGTCACACAGCCCGATTTTATGACCCGGTTCCTGCCGTTGTTAAATGAATCAGGCAGTCGTTAAGCGAATCCAGCTTTCCCGGTTGATTTCACTGGTGAGGAACCGGCCGGGAAGGTTGCAAATGAACTGCATTGAACCAAACTTATTCGGCCCAATGCGATTCGACACCCAAGGAATCTGCCGGCGATCATGTGACTCTGCAAACACTGCAACCATCATAAATACATGCCAATTGCGCCAAGATTTGGATGACTACGGGGACCTCGCCACGGTCGTAAACATCGCTTTTTGCAAATGCCGTCATAGCTTCAAAGACTTGCCAAACGGATGGTTGCAAATCGAGGACTACCTGATAACATTCCCATTTTGCAAAGCCCAATCAGATTGCCGCTTTGCTTCTGATGACTTCGCCTAAAACTTCATGAGGACTAGCTGCATGTGGAGCTGCCTGCCATATATTTCTGACACTTTTAATGCCAAATCAGGCTGAACTAGATTGAGTTTTCTGTAACCCATTCCAGCTTTGCTTCCCTAAACCGTAAAAGGAGATTTCAAACTTACCTTGGACCAGAGAAGCAAGCAAAAAATAAATAAAAAAATAAAAGAGAGTATTTTGGCTCATTCGTCCACAAGAGAAACAAACATTTTCCAAGAAAAATCCCTGCCAGGAACCAACGCCGTAATCCCAACTGAGTCAAAAATTTTTGTTTACAGCCAGGGTTAAGTTCCAGCGTTGCCAAAAAGCACGTTTTCCCATCTCTTGCACGCCTTTTTTTTCCTAATGTGTGTGTTGGCCGGCCTTTGGGAGAAAATGTTTATTTGGAAAAATGGAATTAATTAAAAACAAACTCTATTGCAGCAGCAGGAGCGTGTGTTTTTTGTGTGCGTGTGAGTGTTTTCAGCCCAGAGCGATCAAGCCCAGGGCAATAGCAGAGGGTGGGTTTCTTGGGGGCCAGCCAAGGAAACAAAGTAAATTGATGGATAAAAGCCAGAAATTTTACAGAAACTTTTTACCGGCTCAGCGTTCCCCATTTCTGGCTGCATTCACACCACCAGTTTCCCTGAGTAGGTAAAAAAAATGTGTGTGAGTTCAGATTTGGGGTGAGAAGCAGCCAAGCCGTTGGCATAATTTTCAATTTGTGTATTGTTTTGCAAAGCCGGGGAAGGATGATTTCGGTCCCTGGGTGGAACAGGTTGTGTGAATGTGAACTTTCACAGGTCAAGGGAAAAGAAAACCAGGCGCACAAACACACTTTCTGCTGCATTTAATCTGCCTCTCCTCCTTTTGCAAGTCAGATTAACCGTTTTCATTTTGGTCTAACGGTGTCAAAAGTCCCAAAGGCAGACCAAGGAATCTCTGCATTCCAGTCACGTTGACGGTAAAGGTTTCCTTTATCAGAAACCAGGATCCGGCCAGCTGCTTCCTGGCTTGGAGTCCTTTCGTCTCCATCCAGGCTGGGCAGGAAGTGTCCGGTTGGTGGCCCCATTCAGTTGTAAGTTTTGCAAATATCTGTGACTCTTGCCCTTGCAATCCTCCAGAGGCAGCTCTTGTGCCAAATAACACATCTTGGGCTGGAGCAAAGAGATTTCGAACAAACCAGGATTGTTGGGCTTGACTTGGGATGGTGTGTGTGTGTGAGTGTTTCTTGGAATTGCTGGCTGTTTCCACCCACTCGTAACCCTCAACACTGCTGTTGTGTTCGCTAAATAGGTGATGCCCAAACCGAACCCTATTTTCATTCGTACAGAATGAAATGAAGTTGAAAGGGACCTTAGAGGTCATCTGTCTCAACCCCCACCCTGCCCATTTGCAAGGATCTTCCATTCCGGGGACAGCCAGCAGTTCTCCCATGTTCACTGGGGAAGAAACCCTGCTCCCACCAGCAATTTCCCCCCATGCCACCCGAAATCAACTTCCTTTCAATTTCGTACCATCAGCACATCTATACCATGGCAGCTTTAAGACGGCTGGTGGGCTTCAACTCCCAGAATTCCCCAGCCAGCGGATGGGTGGCCTGTTTTTTCCTTATCCAATAGAAGCAAGTTGGGTAACCCTCTCCTCCTCCTCCTCTTAAATCTGCCAAGGTTGGACATGCATAGTATAAGGTCTCCTGCTTGAGTTCGAACCCTCTTCTTCTATTCTTCCCGCTGTACAGAATAGAATGCAGAATAAGAGAGTTGGAAGGGACCTTCGAGGTCATCCAATCCAACCCCCTGCTCAAGCAAGAAACCGTATACCATTTCAGTCCAATCTCTTCTTAAGAACCTCCAGAGATGGAGCATCTACAACTTCTGGAGGCAAGTTGTTCCACCGATTAATTGTGCTCACGGTCAGGAAATTCCTCCTTAATTCCAAGTTGCTTCTCTCTTTGGTTAGTTCCCATCCATTGTTTCTTCTCCTGCCTTCAAAATGCTCTGGAGAATAGCTTGACTCCCTCTTCTTTGGGGCAGCCCCTGAGATATTGGAACCCTGCTATCATGTCTCCCCTAGTCCTTCTTTTCATTAAACTAGACAAAACCCAGTTCCAGCCACCGTTCTGTATACGTTTTAGCCTCCAGTCCTCTAATCCTCTCAGTTGTTCTTCCCTGCACTCTTTCCAGAATCTCAACATCTTTTTTACATTGTGGTGATCAAAACTGGAAGCACTATTCCAAGTGTGGCCTTATTACCAAGGTATTATAAAGTAGTATTAACACTTCACGTGATCTTGATTCTATCCCTCTGTTTATGCAGCCTAGGATTGCGTTGGCTTTTTCGGCAGCTGCAGCACACGGCTGGCTCCTGTTGAAATGATTGTCCACGAGGACTCCAAAACCCATCTCAAAGTTATTGCTATTGAACCAGACCTGTGCATTTGGTTTTTCTTCCCTAAATGCTCATCAAGAACCCCGTTATCTCCGTCCAGGGGAATCAAGGCAAATCCCACCCACCCAGAAATGCTCCCTTCAAAGTTGTTGTTTCACAGAGATTTATTGACATTCACGCTTTCAAGAGGAAGAATCCTGACCTTCGTTTTTTTTTTACTCAACAAGATTAAGGGGCCCCTTTTCCTTTTGTTCTTCCCGGGATTCTAGGCGTTATCAATTCAACCAGATGTTGTTTCCTCTTTAAAATATATATTTATATCCTGCCACCCAGCTGCGCTCAAGAGCTTGCAGGAAAATAATTGGCAATACAACAGGGGCGTCATCAGGATTTTTTGGGAAAAGGCCATACTCTGATTGGCAAAACCATCGTATTATTTAATTTCGGTTTAAAAAGGAAAAAAAAAAACAGACCTCTTTTACGGACACAAGCATTCTGCAACTACAGGTAGCTCTCGACTCGCAATGGTTTGTTTAGTGACCGTTCGAAGTTATAACGGCATTGAAAAAAAGGTGACTTATGACCGTGTTTCACACTTATGACCGTTGCAACATTCCTGTGGTCAAAATTCAGATGCTTGGCAATAGACTCATATTTATGACGGGGTGGAACAAAAGCCAGATTCACTTAACAACCATGGTGGCCAAAGATTGTAAAATGGGATGAAAACTCCCTTAACGCATGTCTCATTTAGCAACGGAAATCCTCCAGCCCTTCCCTTTGCCCTCTCTGGGGTGAATGGGGAGGTGGGGGGATGTCACACAACCATCTGCGACCAGAGTAATAAACCCCACGCCATAATTTGCACTCACATTCCATTTTGGCACACGCAAAAATCAAGTGACAAGGAGTTCCTCAGACCACTCTCTTTTGAAGCTCCCCCTTTGGGGTCCAAAGCTGGATTTTAGAAATATTGCTCATCGGAAAGGCGGGGGGGGAAAGGGGACTCCCACCCCCTGCATATATTCTATCGAAATTCAAAGCCCCCTCCCTTTACGCTTCCCTGGGTAGAAGGGGAAGGGGGGAAAAAAACCCCAAGGAGCAGGACTTTGAAAAAGTGCAGCAACCCATTTCACAGCCTGCTAAACTCGGTTTAGCGAAGGCCCAGCCAACATTGTGCGCCCAAATTCTTAAAACTGGGGTATCTTTCAATCACAAAAAGGCACCCATAAAATTCCTATTTTTTCCCCATCCCCGTTTTGAATTCAAGCCTCGGCATTGTTAGGAAGAAACTGGTTCAAACCTTTCAGCCAGGGAATAATACATTTTGAAATAGTTTGGCAAGTTTTTCCCCCCAATACGGGAACCTGGTGGGTGGATAAGCGGGATCTAGCCTTCCACCCACAACAATACACCCTAAATTTGCACCTCCTGCCCTCCAGCTCTGTTCCAATCCCGCCGTGCAGCGGCTGTCACTCAACACGGCTGCAGTTTTTATAATATTTTGCGCCCAGGGGTTAACTTTTCCGTAACTTAACCTGTTGGGTTGTTTTATGTACGATCCCATCGTAACCCCCAAAATTCAGAACAAAGGATTGATGCAGTCATCTTTAAAAGTCCTTCTTGGAGTCAGGGATCCCCGGGGATCTCTTGGTGGGATCTGTTTCTTTTTTTGCAGGAATTAAACAGGGAGTCAAAAACAGTGGAGAGAAATGTCCCAAGGAATCACACGCCCCTTTCCCCCCACCCACCCCCAGATCCTATCCAAATTCAGGCTATAACTATATCGGTGAACGCCGGTTCCGGGCAGCGAGAATAAAACTAACAAAATGGTGATTCTTTTCCTTGCAAAGTTCCCCGCAAATTGGCAAACTTGTCCGTCAGATTCCGAGCTCCATTTTGCCCGCAGGAAAATCAAGCGTGCAGGCAGATTTCTCCTCTTTCCTTTCGCCTTTGCCCAACAACCGCCCTGCAGGGTAGGCCGTCCCCGAGGACATGCTGAGAATTTTCCGATCTGGATGCGAGGAAGTCGGAAAGTCGTGCAAAGAAAACTCACAATCCCAACGGCCTTTTGTGTTTCCCATCTGGCTGAAGCAGACCAAGGGGTGCCTTTTGAAATACTCCTGTGAGACCCCCAAACCTTGCTACTCTCACTCAAGGGGGGTGGGTGGAAACAAGGGGGAGTTTAGCCACAAAAAGTCCTCATCCTATTTGAGAAGGAGGCCATGATGTTTGCTTCTTGGACCATCCTGCTGTTCCTGTCCAGCTGCCCTCAAAGGAGCTTTTCCGGCACCTGGCCTGACCCATCCAAGCGTGGTGGCGGGTTCGAACTATCCCCAGAAGAGATCCCTTTTTTGTGGGGGGGGGGGGGGCGATGTAAAATCAGAACCCCGTGGAGGTAAGCAGCCTGCCGTGCCAGCCTTCCCAAACAAGCCTTCTAAATTTAAAATCCCCGCTGCGGAGTCCTGTGTGATCCAGAAGCTGGCTGCGTTTGTGCGGCAACTCTGGCCAGCCCAGCCTTGGGATCCTGGTTAAATACCGGGAAAGCGGGGGTTGGCTTGCCTCGCCTTCCTGCCTGCCTTCCATCCTTTCCCTGCCTCCCTTCTTCCTCTCCGCGGGGTTCCCACGCTCCAGGCTGCTGTCCGTCCGGTGCAGCATCCTCCTCCTCCTCCTCACTCGTCGGGCGAGCAAGCGGGGTGCGGCTGGTCGGGGCTGCCCACGCTGCCCGTGCTGGAGCTGCCGTCGCCCAGATCGCGGGGTCCGCAAGGCAGGCTGAGCTCCGACGAGCCTCCGCCCGGGCTGGGGCTGGCATCGGGGCGGGCGGCGGCGGCGGCGGCGGTGGCGGCGGCGGCGGCGCAATCCTCCAGCGCCAAGCAGAGCTCCTTCAGCTCCAGGTTGTCCTGCGCCAGCCGCTCCTGCAGCCCTTCCAAGCCGGCCAGCTTGCGCAGGCAGCCGGCCACTTCGTCGCGCAGGACTTGCGCTGCGTGGTGCCCGAAGAGCTGCCAGTGCCGGGCCAGGCGCTTGGCTTTCAGCCGGTCCTCGTCCAGGAAGCAACAGAGGTCGCGCAGCTCGCGGTTCTCCGCCTGCAGCCGCCCGTTGACGGCTTTCAGCTCGCGGATCTCGCGCAGGTGCTCCTGCAGCTGCCGGTTCACGCCCTGGATCAGCCGGCCGCGTTGCACCAGCGCCGCCAGCTTCTCGGCCTCCTCCCGGCGCAAGCGGCGCACCAGCTCCTCCTTGCTGCAGCCGGCCAGGTCCGCCTCGCTGGCCGGAGCATCGGACGGCGGCGGAGGAGGAGGAGGAGGAGGCGGAGGAGGGGGAGGCGGCGGTGGGCTGGAGGACCGGCCGACCGGGGGCGGCGGCGGCGGCGGCGGCGGTGGCGCCGGGAACATCGCTCGCTCAGCTCCGGTCGGTGCAAAGCGGCGCGGGGGGAAGCAACCGGTTAGCCCGCCCGTGCAGCGGCATCTTTGCAAGGCTGGACGCCGGGAGGAGCGAGCCGCGCTTTTGCAGCGGGACCTCCCTCTTCCTCCTCCGCCGCCGCCGCCGCCGGCGGGATGAACGGGACGGATGCCCGGGCGCGCTGCACCTCCGCCGGCCGGGAGCAGGTGCAGCAAAGGGAGAAGGGCGCCTGCGCGGCGGAGGGCGGGAGTGAAAGGGGAGGAGGGAGACGGGGAGGGGGGCGGGCTGGGAAAGGATGCCCTGTCGGTGCAAAGTGGGTGGGTGGGGGAGCGGGAGCGCGCGGGCGCGTGCACGGGAACGGACCGGCGGCGGGGGTGGAGAAAGCAGAGCTAGGGGGGGGGTTATCCCCCAAGCCGGGAAAAATTGGGGAGAGGATGGGTGGGTGGAGGGAAAACGGAGCAGGCTTGCACCCTTTCCCCGCTTGCAATCCGGATTAAAGGTTCTTTTGCACCCACCCACCCAGCCTGGGCCACCCACCCACCCCCGGCAGCCTTCTGTAGCTTGGCAAGGGGCGCTCGTGCATCGGAGGAGGAATTGGGGTTAGGGGGCGTGGGTGGGTGGGGAAACGGTTTGCACCCTTTCCCCGCTTGCAATCCGGATTAAGGGTTCTCCTGCACCCACCCACCCAGCCTGGGACCCCCCCCACCCACCCCCCCGGCAGCCTTCTGTAGCTTGACAAGGCGCGAGCAAGCGGTGGTTCCCGCGCAAGGATGCGGAATTGGGATTAGGGGGCGTGGGCGAAACGGAGTTGGTTTGCACCCTTTTTCCGCTTGCAATCCGGATTAAGGAGTCTGCTGCACCCACCCACCCAGGGACCACCACCACCCAGGCAGCCTTCTGTAGCTTGGTGAGGGGCGCGTGTGCATTGGAGGCGGAATTGGGGTTAGGGGGCGTGGGTGGGTGGGGAAACGGCTTGCACCCTTTCCCCGCTTGCAGTCCCGATTAAGGGTTTTCCTGCATCCATCCACCCACCCACTCACTCCGGGGTCTGGGACCCTCCCCCTTCCATCAGCCTTCTGCAGCTTGGCAAGACCCGGGCAAATAAAATTGGGAAGACGGTGGGTGGCGTGCGTGGGTGGGTGGATTGGGGGAGAAAACAGAGCAGGCTTGCACCCTTTACCCGCTTGCAATCCGGATTAAGGGTTCTCCTGCACCCATCCATCCCCCCAGCAGCCTTCTGTAGCTTGGCAAGGCGCGAGCAAGCGGTGGTTCCCGCGCAAGGATGCGGAATTGGGGTTAAGGGGCGTGGGCGAAACGGAGCTGGCTTGCACCCTTTCCCCGCTTCCAATCCGGATTAGGGAGTTCTCCTGCACCCACCCACCCACTCCGGGGTCTGGGATCCCCGGGCAGCCTTCTGCAGCTTGGCAAGACGCGGACAAACCGACTCCATCCGCGCTCCCGCGGCGGGATGCGGAATTGGGGCAGGGGGGCGTGAGGATGGAGATCATGGAGTGGCGGTCTGGCGTAGGACGCTTGCCGGGATGGGAGGGTTGGAGGAATCGGTGCAAGAGTACGATCGGGGGTGTCGGATTCAATTTGCGTGGGAAGGAAGAGCTGGCAACCCCGGTGGGTCGTGTGAATGCGGGGAAGCCTTGCTTGAAGACACGGGGCTCAACCGGTGAGGAAACATATCGAGGGCTCGTGGTTTCTAGGCTTGGAAAAGGGCTGGAGAAAAGGTCGAGGTTGCCATGTTCTGCGGTTTGTGGCTTGGCCCCTGTCGCAGCAGGCTTGGGTCATGTGAACTCTGCCAATGGGTGAAAGGAGGAGGCTGCAGGAACCCACTGCCTCTGTCTGGCTCCAGAGAAGTAATTTCCTTTGCCTTTCTGTGGGAAACCGGCTCTGAATCATTGGGCTGGCTCACACACACATCCTGCCTGAGCATTGTCTTAGTTTGCAGGGTAAGATCCTAGACCTTGATTTCTTAAAACCCAGGGGTGGTTAGACCATCACAAACCAGGTTTAGCTTGATGGGCGAGTGGATCCAGAACTAATTTTCCTCTTAAATCTAATTTTCTATTGGTCTCTTTGCAGGGGGGTAAACCGAATCCCTCTTTAGGATTGCTTTGTCAAACGCTGTTCCCTCCATACCACCAAAAAAAAAAGGATTTAAAAAGCCAAACTAAAAAAAAAAAAAGATTTAAAAGCCAAACTTTTTGAAAACTTCAGTTTTCCTTTTCCCTCTGCAAATCTTTTCCTTCTTGCCTTTATCAAACTGCAGCCCCA
This sequence comes from Pseudonaja textilis, assembly GCF_900518735.1. Next base: position 2,888,269 of record NW_020769393.1, read on the forward strand.
AAGCAGGGGCCTTCTTTTGACTTAAACCTGATTATAAAAGGTAAATAAAATCTCAACGAGCTAGTGATCTATTCTTTTATACCTGAATAAATCCAGTTTGCTATCCTGGCTTGAAACCGAAGGACAATATGGCTGATTCCCACCATGGTTAGCCAAACTATAGTTTAACCTTGTTAAATTACGGATAAAACTCGACTTACAACACTTCATTGAGTTCAAAGTTAGAACGGCACTGAAAAAGGGACACAGCCATTTTTCACACTACAACACTATTGTAGCATCCCCATAGTCACATGATCAAAATTCAACCACTTAGCAATTGATTCATATTTATGACAGTTGCACTGTCCTGGGGTTATATGATCCCCTTTTGCAACCTCCTGACAACCAAAGTCAAAGGAGAAGACAGATTCACTTAACAAACGAGTTACTAATTTAATAAGTGATTCACTTAACAACTACAGAAAGAAATAGCGATAGCCCTTAGACTTATATACCGCTTCACAGTGCTTTACAACTCTCTATTAAGAATCAGCCTCTTGCCCCCAACAATCTGGGTCCTCATTTTAACGACGGAAGGATGGAAGGTGAGTCAATCTTGAGCTGGTCAGAACTGAACTGCTGACAGTGGGCAGAATTAGCCCACATTCTAACCACTGGGAAGGAAAAGGAAAGAAAATAGCAATAGCATTTAGATTATATACTGCTTCACGGTGCTTTCCAGCCCTCTCTAAGTGATTTACAGAGTCAGCCTCTTGCCCCCAACAATCTGGGTCCTCATTTTAATGACCTCAGAAGGACGGAAGGCTGAGTCAATCTCAAACTCAACAGGATTGAACTGCTGACAGTGGGCAGAATTAGCCTGCATTCTAACCACTGGGAAGGAGAAGGAAGGAAGGAAGGACTTAGACTTATATACCGCTTTCCAGCCCCCTCTAAGCGGTTTACAGAATCAGCCTCTTGCCCCCAACAATCTGGCTCCTCATTTTGCCCACCTCAGAGGGACGGAAGGCTGAGTCAAATTCGTAAAATGGGGCAAAACTCACTTCTCAAATGTCCTGTTCAGCAACAGAAACATCGGACTCTATTGTGGTTGTGAGTTGAGGACGATGGAGTTTTCTGCAACACGCTAAAACCTAAACTCTGCACGGAGTTCTGCCCGTGATCCTCCTGGCTAAGGCCGGCCTTGATTCTTAGCATACTGCTAACCCTCTTTGCAAATTTCCACACACACCCCTTTTTTTTTCCTGTCGGGAAAAGACGGATAAGGGCCAAGACACCCTTGGCACAGGCCAAGACACCCTTTAATTTGTTTTTCTCCGGGGTTGGCAAGGTTCAAGAGGATGCAAGCCAGGCCATAAACCTTAAAAGAAAGGGAGAGAGAAAAAAACAATTTTTTTTTTTTTTTGACATGCCTGGGTGCCATGCCAAGTAGAACTTGGTGTCTTCCTGGTTGCTTGAGGGTTTTGACAGCTCTGGCATTAAGAGGAAAGCAGAAAGGAACTCCTGCCTGGATGGAGTCTGCAGGCAGAAACGCTGGTTTTTTTTTTCAAAATAGGGATACCCTAAAATTTGCTGCAACAGGGAGAAGGTAGCAGACATTTCTACCGGTGGAAGGCTTGGGGGGCGTGTGTTTATTTAACATTGTCCCCTCCATCCCATCAACACCCCAACTGATAGCTAAAGCCACTGTTCTGACCTAGGCTTTCCAAAATCATGAAATCCTTGTCCCAATAAAACCCCTTTTATTTAGATTAAAGTGAATTCCTCGCCAGCAAAGTCCCGGCAAACAGTATTTTCATGAGATTTCACAACGACAGACCTTTATCAGGCTTGGAGAGTTGCCAGGCCAATAGCTTCTAAACGCCACACCATAGCAGCAATTACTTGGCAAGAAGTCAGGAACAGATCTTCACTCTAATGAATTGAACTAATTGTCTCCTGCAAACACCACTCCCCTTTTGCTCCTCTTTTATTCCCTACGGGAGGAGCCATTCACCGTCCCCCTGTGGCTTTACTCCTGTGTTGACCCTTGTTCCTTAACTATTCCCTTCTCCTGGCAGCTCTGTGCATGCGCACATTGGGAACAGGCTCCAGCTGTTCTTCCTCACTGATCTCTGGCTCTGAAGGCAGCTGATAACTGTCAGAGGGCCCTGGCCCCATCTGCGCCTCCGATGCAGAGCCCTTGTCAGAGCCTCCCCCAGACTCCAGGGCTGGCCCATGCTCCTCCCCAACCTCCTCACTGCCCGAGTGTGATGGGCCACAACAGCCACACACCTCAAGGCACCGCATAAATACAGTTAGTCCTCGACTTATGACAATTCATTTAGTGACCATCCAAAGTTATAATGGGATTGAAAAAAAAGTGACGGTTTTTCACACGACCATTGGAAGAATCCCAATCAAAATGGAGACACTCGGCAACTGCCGCATATTTATGATAGTGTGGCACCGTCATTGTACTCGGTGCACATTGGCTGGGGATGATGGTCCTTGTAAGCCTTATCTGGATGATAATATCGTTCAGTTATAACACTCCTCCTGCTTTCCTAGTTAACCGGTCTGTTTCGGCCTTTCTCCAACCTGGTGTGCCCAACCAGCATATTGAGTGGCAGCTCCCAGCATTCTACACTTGCAGCTGTGGATGAGGGGTTTGGTAGTTAGAGAAATCCCTGTTTGGAAAGGCTTATTCCGTGGATTACAAATGCAATACTTGGTTATAATGTGAGTAGCCAAAACTCCAGATGAGCCCCATGCTAAGAGAGGACAGAATAACTGATGAATAAATGAGATTTTTTATTTAAAAGCACAAAGGGATCGATGTTCTTCAATGCTCAAAGCAATGAATTAATCATGCTTCTAGTCCTCAGCTTCTAGCCGCGAAGCCCGAGGGGATCCACTTTTTTATATGTGCAATGAATTAATCATGCTTCTAGTCCTCAGCTTCAGCACTATTTCCAGTCCCAAAGCCCAAAGGGATCCACCTTTTTATATGCACACAACAGTGAATTAATCATGTTTCTAGTCCACAGCTTCAGCACTATTTCCAGTCCCATAGCCCAGAGGAATCCATTTTTAAAAAGTGCACAAAACTCATTAATCATGTTACTAGTCCTTAGTTATTTTCCAGTCCCATTTTAGGTCTCAAAATATGCGTGTATGCTTGTTTAAATTTTATTTGATGCTGCTCCTTCCAGAAGGCTTAAACCGCCCTAAGGAAGCCTTCTCTGAAATGCATCGGATCACAACACCCATAAGCCCCATCCTAGGCTTGTTATGACCTATCTATGAACTATAACGATGGATGGAGTTTGCGCACGCGCTGTCTCCCCCCCCCCCCCCCCCAGTCTCGGTTTCCATCTTTACCACTGGCAAGCGCCGCCTGACAGGCCTTCGTGCACCTGCCGCTCATGCCAGCGGTAAAGATGGAAACCGAGAATATGGCCGGGGGGGCACATGCGCAAATCCCTTCCAGGCCGGCGGCGACCCGGAAGAGATTCTGCTCGTAGTGGTCATGTGATAGCGTTCCATCTAAACAGCGGCAAATGGCTGCTGGTGGGGTTTTTTTGCAGCTGGAAAGGGGAGAAATGGATATCGAGGGGGGCCGTTTGGGACTTGAGGGGCCGTTAGGGGCTTGACTGGCTGGCCTTTTTGTGCGGACGTGGGCCGCTGATCGAGACGGGGAGGTTCTATCCACCAAGGCGGGGGTGGGGTTCTGTCTTCCAAGACTTGGATGCCTGTGAGCATGTACGGAGTGCCTCGCCTCTTCTTTTTCTCGGGGAAGCAGAATGGTTGGCGAGGAGGGAAATAATAAAAACACAAGAAGGGCATTCAAGAAAAGAGGAGGAAAATAATAGCTATTGTGAATATTAATCAGATTTTTAACTCCTTCTATAAAATAGCATTTAAAAATAAGACTTTTCCTAGAGTGCATTCTTTTCTGTGATTGAGTCCCCATCCCTTTCGTTGGATAAAAATTTTTAAGGGGTCCATCCCCCAAAATGTGTAAAAATTGAGTACGGTTTTGTCGATTTCTCATATGAACATGCACTGTTTTAAAATGAATATTTAAAAAATAATAATAAATTTAATACACCACTTGTGCTTGCTTTTGGACAAAAAGGGTTTAACCACCCTCCTTTCTGTGGTGACCAGAGTGATTTTATTTTAACTTTTTTCCCCATCCTTCAGTATCCTTCAATATTTTGGGGGGTATTTGGCTGTTGAATTCCCCAAACACCATAAAACACAAGAACTTACAACCAGGTTGGGAAAACTCTACAAATGTGGGAAGAATTCTTGGATGCTGTGGCTGGGAAGGTCTCAGAGATGGAAAAAAAGCTTGTGGGCTAGAACCATGACTTCTCTGCTTTCCTTCTAGGCTGAGCAGTGCAACCTGATGCCGGCAAGGGATTCTGTGCTGAAAGAGAGGGACTCCCATCAATTATGACCAGCAATCTGGACATTTTTGTGGGGAACACCACCTTGATCGATGAAGAAGTCTATCAGCTGTGGCTAGATGGATATTCTGGTAAGTCTCAATCTTTCACATCTGTTGTCCGTTTCTCATGAAAAAAGACAGTTTGAAACGGTGTCTCTCAGCCATGACAACTTGAAAATGAGAGAACTTCAACTCCCAGAATTCCTGAGCTGGTTGGGGGAATTCTGGGAGTCGAAATCCCCCCTATCTTAAAATACCCTGGCTGGGGAATTCTGGGAGTTGAAGTCCACCCATCTTAATAGCTGCCAAGGTTGAGAAACCCTAATCTAAGGCAGGGGTCCCCCACCATGGCAATTTTAAGACTTGTGGACTTCAACTCCCAGAATCCCCCAACCTGCATGCTTTAAGATGGGCGGACTTTATCTCTTAGAATTCCCCAGCCAGCAATTGAAGTTTTCCTATCTTAAAGCATGTTCGCTGGGGAATTCTTGGGGAAATGAAGTCCACCCATTTTCAAGCTGTCATGTTTGAGAAACTTTGGAGTAGATGATCTCTAAAGCCCCAATCCTGGCAACCTAGGAGAACATAAACTAGATTCTTGCATGTTTTTCATTGTAGCTGTGATGACCCAAAGGAGTGTGACACAAAAATAACCGAGTCACCAAAATAGAATAAAGTTCCTTTAATGCCTCCAACTTGGTCCCAATGTCCAATTATCTTCCTCTGGAAATCAAAACTCTTAAAGAAAAAAGTTTACGGTGGGAGTAAATGCAGTCCACACCCGAAGTAAAGTTAATTCGAAATAAAAAACCCAACACAAACCACACTGAAGTAATTACTATGGCAGGCAAGGATGATTAATTGCAGACTTCTACCAGATAACAAGGCAACCACAGTTGGGAGGAAGCCAAAACACAGATAAGCTCTGACAAAAATAATGCACACTTTGCTTCCAGCACTGGGCCATGCGCAGTTTGTCCTTTAAAACAGTCCTCACAGCTGCAGCCCATGAAGGGCATCAGGGCCCCTTCCTCCCCCATAGACCACGCCATTCACATTTCTCCCTTATCTGCTCCTCCCTGTGTGCCCTAGGATGAAGAGGGGATGGGCCTGGGTCTTCCTCTGAATGCCCAGCCGGTCTGTGCCCTTCCCCAGTTTTCTCCACAACCTCCGGAGCCACACTCCCACTCCCTGTCGGCTGTTGTTCCTGTCCCTTGGAGTCAGACTCCAACAGGGGCATGAGAGTAGGTCTTTGCATGCTTTTTCTTGGCTGTGATTGGTCACACTAGCCTTAAAGCCAGGCACAAATACTTTCAGTCCACAAATCTTCCGTCAGTGTGAATCTTACTCCTTGAGAGGCAAACTTTTCCCTCTTGGCTTTCCCCAGTGGATGATGCCGTCTCTCTTCGGCTGCGTTCTGGCATCCTGGAGCAGACCGGCGCCACGGTTGACGTTCTCCAAAGCGACACCATGGACCATTACCGCACTTTCTACATGCTGGAACGTCTCCTCCATTCTCCTCCCAAGCTACTGAACCAGCTGCTTTTTCAGATCCCGCCTTGCCGGCAGACAATGCTGATCGAGAGGTAGGCTTGACAAATGGGACAGTGGAGGAAATGCCCTGTAAGCTCCTGCCCCTCCTTCTCACTCGAGAAAGTAAAAACTCTTGAAAGTTAGGTGCTTCCAAAGGAACCTTTTGCTAAGAACCTTCTGCTAAGTGATAGCAGAACAAAAGCAAAGCAGACTCTAAATCCCCTCGGGCAATACAGTTATAAATAAGGCATAAAAAGCCCCTCCCTCCAGTCCAGTGCGGATTCAGCCAATCCACAGGTGTGGAGATGTTATTGTAACGGCAGTCCCGAGAACCAGGTAAACAAGCATTCCCAGGGTCATCTTCCGCTGGCTTTCAGAGTGAATCAACCCACATGGCCCTCCCCCCTTTGTACACTCCCCAAAAGGTGAGAAAATCTCAGGGCGATTAGGTGCCAGGATAAAGGTTATAAAATAGCAGTTGTCAGAGGTATAAAAAAAGAATTACATTCGAGGTGTTTCCTCCCACCCCCCAGCTGAATGGCAGTATCACTCTAGGGATCTGTTCTGACCCAAACCTTGTTCCAAGGAAACAAACACCAAACAGGTAACAGCAAAACTTTTTAATGTTTCTTTACGAATTCCGTTCCTTCCCGGTTAAAAGGCTGTTTCAAACTAATTGTCTCTGATAAGAACGAGCCTTGCCAAGGTGGTGCAAGGCTGCCAAGAACACTAGATAAAGTTACCAAGAAATATTTCAAACACAAAGAGTCTCCAAACACCAATGCAGATACTCCGAACGTCCACAAGGCTTCAGTGCAAAAACTTCTTTGCTTCCTGCGAAGAACTCCAGTTTCTCAGCTGTCTTTTATCTCTTAAGGGAGGGGACATTACCTTGCAGCCTTACTTCTGAGTTGCCCGTACTGCTGAGGCTGCTCTTTCCTTTGAGAAGCCCTGCGTGCATGAACACTGGGCACGGGCTCCTTGGGGGCCTCTTCATCACTGCTGCCAGCCTCCACACTCTCCGAAGGCAGCACTCCACTCCCTGATGGTCCTGGCCCCATCCCTGCATCACACGCAGGCCCCTCACCTGAGTCCTTGATTCGCTGAGACCTCAGCCATCTGCACCTGCTGCTGGTGAACCACAACAGGATCTGACAGGGTCCCTGGGTTGGATTTGGGCCACATACTCACTTTATGGCAACCCAGCTATTGTTTAGAAAAGTACTGTATGCAAATCCAGTCCTGTGAGTCACTGGAGGTTTTTCATGAAGAGCCGCTTGTCTGTAACAGTGCAGATAGTCCTTGACTTACGACCATAATGGAGCCCCAAATTTATCTTGCTAAGTGAGAAATGTGTTAATGGAGTCTTGCCCCATTTTAAGACTTCCCTTGCCACATTTGTTAAGTGAATCATTGCAGTTCTTCAATTAGTGACATGGCTGTCTGGCTTCTCCACAGACTTTGCTCGTCAGGCGGTCGCAAAAGGGGATCATGTCACTCTGGGACACTCCCACTGTCATAAGTATGAGTCAGCTGCCAAGGTGTCTGAATTCTGATCACGTGACCATGGAACGGTCATAAGTGTGAAAAACGGTCCCTAAGCCTCTTTGGCCAGGGCCGTTGTAACTTTGAACGGCCTCTCAAGGAACTGTTGTAAGTCGAAGACTACCTGTAGTAGCAGTGTTTTATTCCTTTTCAGGTACTATGCCTTCAATGCTGCTTTTGTGCGTGAGGTGCTGGGGAAAAAGCTATCGAAAGGGACCAAGAAAGATCTGGATGATATCAGTGCCAAAACCGGCGTGACTCTTAAAAGTTGCCGCCGGCAGGTAAGTTGAGGCCTGAATTCCCAAAACTAGCTTTTCTCTTGTTTTCAGTAACTCTGAACTGACTGGGGTGAAAGGCAGATATGTTTTGCAGATGCTTGATGATCCAGTATCCTGTAAATACAGTTTGTTTGTAATAAAGGCGGGATGCAAATAAATAAAATCGGTTAGATGGACCAGGGGCTGCAACCCCAGACCAGCATGGTTTGTCTCCCAAGATGACGTAAAGCAAGGGTCTTCCAACTTGGCAAGTTTAAGACTTGTGGACTTCCAACTCCCAGAATTCCT
>NW_020769393.1:2897496-2917297 GCF_900518735.1 Pseudonaja textilis
CTCCCTCCCTTTCTCCTCTCCATCTCTCTCTCTCCCTCTCTCCCTCCCCATTCTCCTCTCCATCTCTCTCTCCCCTTCCTGCTCTTTCTCCCTCCCTCCCTCTTCCTCCCTCCCTCTCTCTCTCTTGCACACACGCTACAGCACTATCTCTCCACCTTAAAACACGCGGACTTCAACTCCCAGAATTCTCCCGCTGGCCTTGCTGGCTGGAGAACTCTGGGAGTTCGAAGTCCACACCTCTTAGCATTGCTAACGTTGAGACACACTGATCTAGACCGGAGACCCCAGAGGTGAGGTGAGATCTCAGTAAAGAATTACACCATTTGGTCCACGTACCCCACTCGCTGTGTGGTGTTGTCCGGAATAACAGGAAATCTGGGGTGGAGGGTGCAGAGATTCGAACTGCTGCGGGCACCCTTGCTAGAGGATGTGCTCCTGAGCACGGTCAGAATGCAAAACCACCCCCCCCCACCAAAGCCGTAAGCAGGAAAAGGCTCACCCCCAAAGAAATAGAATAAGGAAATCTTATTTTTTTCCCATCTAAACTACAGCTTGGAGAGAGAGAAGCCATTTTGTGCCTGAAGCAGAAACCTTAAGCCTTTTGCGCGCAATGGACCTGCAAAACTTGGGCCGATAGATCAAGACCAGGGGTGGGATTCAAAAATCCCAGTAGCCGGTTCTCTGCCCAGTTGCTGGGTGGGTGTGGCGCACAGTGGGCGTGGCCTATCAGAACTTCCCAGGGGGGCATTTTTTTTTTTTGCCTTCCCCGGAGTCCGGAGGCTTCTCTTGGGCCTCCCCCGGGCTCCGGAGGCCTTCCGGAAGCCGGAAACAGGCCCGTTTCCCTACTTCCGGTTCGGTCCCTTTTCCGCCGTCCCAGAGCCTCCCCGCAGACCCTACACCTACCTGCATCCAAAACGGACCACCTGGAGACTTCTGGGAGGGGCCAGCCGGTCGGTTCAACTACTGGTTCAGTGAACCAGATGTAAACTTAACATCAGAGATCTGGAATGTGAATGATAAAATAACCGAACCGGCGGCATATAAAGAAAACCAACCTAAAATGTTGTATGGTTGATGTTTGGCACCCTCAAGACTGGCTAAATTTAAAACCAAATTGTTGGAAATGTGGGCAACAACAAGGTACCTTCTTTCATTCTTGGTGGACGTGTCCCAAAGCGAAAAAAAAAATACTGGAAAACGATTCAAACGTGGTTAGAAGAGTTAACTGAAAACAAACTGGATTTTGTCCCAGAATTATTCCTCTTAGGAATAATAATAATAAAAAAAGCTATAACAGAAAGACAAAATATCTTATATTTACATATATTAACAGCGGCAAGAATTTCATACGCTCAGTACTGGAAGAAAAACTCCATACCACCTGAAGGCTTATTAATAAAAAAAAGTTTAGAGCGTGTGGAAATGGATGAATTAACTATGGAATTAAAAGGGAAAGCAGGCACAAGAATATAATGCAGTATGGGAAGCATGGTTTATTTGGATCGATAATAGATATAAGAATAGAAAATGTAAATAATGTAAACTTAATATCCAGTTTCACCAAACCGATCAAGGCCCTTCCCTTTATCCTTGCTGACCAGCTGCCCTAGTGGTTAAGCTGCCCTGCTTAAACCCCCCAAACCTTCTCCGTTCCCCCCCCTCTGCCCCACCAGGGACTACGCCGCCATTGTGTTCTTCGCCAACAGCCGCTTTGAGACCGGGAAGAAGAAACTGCAGTATTTGAGCTTCGAGGATTTTGCCTACTGCGCTGAGCAGATGATCGAGAACTGGACTCTGGGGGCCATGGGTAAGAGGGCAGATCCTTCAGGGTATGGTCTCCAGCGGGGATTCAGGGACCGTGGTACCCGCAGCGAAGGATTGTTGTAGGTTTAACAGCAGCACTGACCCCATTTTCAATCTTCCTTTTTAGTTTTAGGGAGGTTTTGCCATAACTTGCATCGGGTTTACCCAACAGGAAACACAACCAGATAAACTAATTCTGCTTTATTGTAAAACAACATTAAGAGAGTCGTGCAAATCTGAAAGTGCAATTCTTCCTCCTCCCCATATAAGGTAAAGGTTCCCCTGGCACATCCATGCTAGTCGTCTTCCAGCTCTAGGGGGCGCTGCTCATCTCCGTTACAAAGCCAAAGAGCCAGCGCTGTCCGAAGACGTCTCCGTGGTCATGTGGCCGGCATGAATAAACAAGGCGCACGGAACGCTGTTCCCTTCCCACCAAAATGGTCCCTATTTTCCTACTTGCATTTTTTACTTGCTTCCAAACTGCTAGGTTGGCAGAAGCTGGGACAAGTAACGGGAGCTCACTCCCATGACGCGGCGCTGGGGGTTCAAACCGCCGAACTGCTGGCATTTCTGATCGACAAGCTCGGCATCTTAGCCCCTGAGCCACCGCGTCCCTGCCCCTATACAACCTGAGAAACTAGGGTGGGTCTCTGCCCAGCATTTGCCCTGCCTGTAATGCAACTGAAGGCTAAGTAGCCTTTTATCTGACTGTTCCTGGGCAGGGTCTCTGCTCTCGTCTCCGGAGGTCTTCCCCTCATATCATTACACATCCCTGCACACACTCTGAACTCTTTCCATAGATCTGAATTCTCTCCCCCGCTCCCCTTGGAGCCTGAGAAACTAGGGAAGGTCCCTTCTGAGCCTCCCGAACGTCTTTTACTACCTACAATCACCACCTTGGGTTCCTTATCTTCTATATATATATATAAAAGTGAAATACCGCTCACACATCATCACAAAATCTCCAGAACCGTAAAGCCTACAAACTTGAAATTTGGCACATAGATTTCTCTTGGCTTCCAGGTGCTCGCTCAGAAAAGATTTTTCAAAATGACCATCAGAGCCATAGTATTTCCTGTATTATTATTATTAACACGCTCTGATGCTAAGGAGTTCTACTCCCCCTCCCCACCTGAAAAGAAATCTCTTCCAAATGCAAAACACAGCAGAGGAGAGGAGTTCCAGTTTCAGTTTCACAGCAGCACCAAGCAGCTTTAGTACAGAACAGTTGAGTTAAGCCATGCCCAGGCTCCTTGCTGTCTCTTTGTTCACATAGCAAATACTGTTTCAATTTCCAAACAGCCCTCAAATCTCACACACTGACAGGACGCTAGCCAGATGAATACCAATGGATGCTGGTAGGCAGAGGCAGAATTTTTTGTCTCCTCCCCAGAAACTAAGCCCGACCACATAATTTCATAGTGAAGCACAGATAATGAGCTACTAAAGCAATATAAAAGTGGAAATGAACAAACAGATCCATAAATGACTCACTTTATTTGTCCTGGCAGATACCAATGTGGACGACATGGACGTCGACTTGGATAAAGAATTTTTACAGGGCCTGAAAGAGTTAAAAGTTCTGATTGCAGATAAAGATCTTTTAGATCTGCACAAGAGGTATATGGAGGCAGGGGATGTGTGTGTCCTGGGAAGGAGATTGGCAGAATATTCAGAGTTTTGGCGCAAGGGCAATTAGAGTTTTGCACTTTCCCTGCAAGGCAGGTGAATAAGTTGTTAGGAGCTGGCGGGAGGTGCCGTGAATTAAATATCATTTGATGACTTTTCATTCTCTCTTGTCAACACATAAAATATTTCTCTGGTCTTTTTAGAGTTGCCAACAGAAAGGGAGGGGGGAGCAGTGGGGCAGCTTGCAAACCGAAAGTGCATTCCATTAATAGTTGTTCAAAGATAGTAACTAGGTGACTGAAGTTTCTGCCAGGCAAAATTCTAACTGGAGAACTTGACGGATGACTCTGGGCTATGGCTGTATCCCATTGGAGAATATGAATTAGGATACACCCAGGGGATGGAGGGAAAACCAGGGTCAAGGGTGACAATGAATTATGTGCCTCAGAGTCGGCTACACCCAGGCAGTGCCGGCATGGTTACTCCTAATAAATCCTCTTTTAAGTTTTGGAAGTTGGGCTCAAGGCTCATGATTTAAATGGGGGAAACTGCCAGAGCCCCGACACTCTCCCAAGACTTTTGAGTGGTTCACCTCCGCATCCAGGGGAAGCAACACAGCTCCTTTGGCGAGGTATAGCAAGCTAAAGGGCAGCCTCAATTCCTCGGAGAACGCTGAGGACTAGCACCCTGTCCCTCAGTTTGGAGAGAGAAAGAGCAGAACGCGCCGGGTCGAAGCAGAGATTGGATTCTTCCCTGCTAGTAGATTTTGCAAATTACAGGCAACTCCTCGAGTTAACGACTGGTCCTTATAGCAACCCGTTCAGAGTTACGACCTGCCCGATAAAGGGACTTAGACTTGGATCTGACATCCCACACAATTGTACTTTGAATGCTGAGCAACAGATCATCTTAATGCACAGTGGCTTTCTCCTGCATTTGCGCCTCAGATTTTACTGTGGTTTTTGCCAAAAATCAGCCATTAATTTCCAATTTTCTTCCTTTTCTTTTTGTAAAAAGTTTTTATTTTTTACATGCAACATATCCATTCCATTTCAGTCATGTGTCGATTACATATTTCAATTGCTAACCATTATTAATAATATTCTTCTTATCAAACTTAACAATACAACAATAATCACATTCCCATATATATAGTATAAACGAGATCCAATATATCTATTACAGTAGTTTCTCTTATTGCTCGATGAATACATCCAATCCCTTTTAATTTGTTCTATTTTCTATCCATTGATAAAACAAATCCCATACCATATAATATTCAGATTCTTCTTTAATGTCTAGTGTCAGTCTATTCATTTCTGCACATTCAAATATTTTTTCAATTATTTTTCCCTTTATTGGTATCCTATCACTCTTCCAGTTTTGGCCAAATACAATTCTAGCCACTGTTAAAACATGTATAATTGATTTAAGTCTTTTCTTTACCATAACCTTCTGGTACCATTCCTAGCAGGAAGGTTTCAGGCTTCAAATCTATATGTTGTTTAATCATTTTTTTCCAACCATGTGTGTGTTTTAGTCCAATACCTTTTAGCTTCTCTAATTAATCTCCAATTTTCAACAGACGGAGGGAATGGCTTTTGTCAGGGACTGCCACAGTCACATTGTAAAACCTTGCCAGTCGTACGGCCAACCCTGTTTTACAACTGTTTCGACTTACAACCGAAGTGGGCAGCCTCCTTTGCAGTCGTAACTTGAGGATTCTCTGTATTTTGCACTTTGGATTTAAACCCTTGCTGCGGGTGGCAGGTGGGGTTGAATTCCCATCTTAGAGGGTTACGCGTTTGGGGAGGAAGCTTTTCGCGTTTTAAAATAGTTCTGAAAATGTTTTAAAAGAAATAAACCAGTGGAAATGGCTTGTCTCCAGAAGTTGCGATCACTTGGGGTTTTAAGAAGAGGCCGGACAGTCACTTGTCTGGAATGGTTATAGGGTCTGCTTAAGCCGGGGGGTTGGACTAGATGACCTCCAGCCTTGAAATAGGCTCATGGGTGGGGGTTTCTCTAAAATTTCCTGAATTCTTCCTACCACTTCCCTTTTATACTTCACAGCCTGGTGTGCACAGCACTGCGGGGGAAAATCTCGGTGTTCAGTGAGATGGAAGCCAATTTTAAGGTGGGTCCTGCAGGGTCCCAGGCCCAGGGTTTGAATCCTGGCATACCTCCTTTTGTTCCCACAACCTCCTTGTTAGGTAATAGAGAGAGAAAAACAAAAAGTGGACGGGATCTGAATTTTTCTCCAGATTCCTGTGAATCGGGGAAATGCTTTGTGAGCTGTTATTTATTGGCGGGCCACACGGGGGAGCCATTGCGCTTTGGGGAGGGAAAAACCCACCTTCTAAGTTGAACCACAAACTGTGGATTTTGTAGAAAAGATTGTTTAAAAAAATGTCTTGACCACTTTAAGATGAGTGGACTTCAACTCCCAGAATCCCCCAGCCAACATGGCTGGTTGGGGAATTCTGGGTGTTGAAGTCCACAGATCTTTTAAATTACTAAGATTTGAGAACACTGTCTTAGAGATTCCCTTGTTTACATTTTATTTTATATATATTTTATAGATTTATATTAATATTATATTTATATTTATATATGAAGAAACAGACATCTTGTGATCTCCGGAACTAAAATTGTATTTATTATACTTAACTATGTTTTCGTCAGCCTCTGCTGACATCGTCAGAGTATTAAACTACCATTGCATGCGTAATAGGCCCTTCCAACCGCCTCCCACCTGTAATTAACTCTGGAAGGGCCTATTACGCGTACAAGGGCAACATTGATTAATGATTAATTAATAATTCCTTTATATACAGTATATGAAGGCGTAGATCTCTGTAATGGTAGTTTAATACTCTGATGATGTCAGCAGAGGCTGATGAAAGCATAGTAAGTATAATAAAATATAATTTTTGTTCCGGAGATCACAAGATGTCTGTTTCTTCTCTTACAAGTAGACCTGGAACTTGTATTTGTAGAATAGTTTGTAATATAAATATATAAATATTATATGTTGTTTTATTTTTATTTTACTTTACTTTGTTTGTTTTATCATTTTGATTAATCAAATTTGCATTTGATCTTGCCCATTTCCCTTGCAGAATCTCAGTCGGGCTTTGATCAACATTGCCTCGAAGCTCACCCACAGCAAAGACGTCCGGGATTTTTTCATTGATCTAGTGGAAAAGGTAATAGGAGTCACTTCCCAGCCCTGGGAATATGGGTCTTGAGCTGCCTGACATTTATACTTTTTAAAACTAGACTTCCAACTCCCGTTATTCCCCAGCCAGCCTGTTTTAAAATGGTGGACTGAATTCCCCAGCCAGCATGCTTAAGATGGGTAGATTTCAAGTCCCAGAATCCCCAGCCAGCATGCTTTAAGATGAGAGACTTCAATGCCCAGAATTCCTCAACCAGCAACTTTAAAATGCCTGGACTTTAACTCCCAGAATTCCCCAGCCAGAATACTTTAAAATGCCTGGACTTCAACGCCCAGAATTCCCCAGCCAGCATGCTTTAAGATGGGTGGACTTCAACGCCCAGAATTCCCCCAGCCAGCACTATTGGGCTAGGGAATTCTGGGAGTTGAAGTCCACCCGTCTTAAAAGTTGCCAAGATTGAGAAATACTATCCTGGAGGGCTACAGGACCTAAGAAAATGTGAATGAGGCTCCCTCCAATTCATCCAGGAATTAAATATTAATATTAAAGCAAGAGGACATGGTGAGCTCAGCGGAAGGCTCCTTTTTGCCCTCTCCCCTCTTTGGAAGAGCTTTATAATTCCCGCTGCCATAAGAAGGTTCAAAACATCCTTAAAGATCCACCTCACCCTGGGCACCTTTTTTTTTTGGAGCTATTACCATCTGGCAGAAGGTACAGGATAATAAAAACAAGCACAAATAATAGGCTGAAGAACAGCTTCTATCCCAGTAACTCTACTGAATTCTACTTTATAGTGCAATATTAATGCAATATCAGGGGTTTTCAATTCAGTTTTATAGGATGCGAAGGATGTGTGTTTGTGTTTTATTTTCGTAGTCCTAAATTGTACACTGAAGATGGCATTTAATGCCGTTGTATGAGGTGCAATGACAATAAAGTCAACTAAACTTGAGGCGCTGCACCGAATCCACTCAGATTTTATTCGAGCTGCCTCTGATTTTGTGCGATCCGGGATCTTCCTCCAAGTCTCCCCCTCCTTCTGGGAACGCAGCCTCTGCCCCTTTTCCAAACCTCGCCGGGGGTTCAAGCCCAACCACTCCTTTCCAAAGCTCGGAAATTAATTACTTCTCCTACCAGGAAAATTTCATTTATTTTTAAAAATAAATTCATTCAGCGTTTTAACGTTTAAAAACAAATTTCCACACTTTACAACATTACAATAGCAGTGTTTATACTGGAAATATCTTCTATTAATGTGTTATATGTCTCTGTATTTGCTTCTTCGTCATTCTAGGCATTTTGTACATGCATACATTTTTATTTACATTTATTTACACGACAACCTTGTTGTTTTATGGTTTTGTAGTATGACATAAACCATTTGACACCTTTGCGTCGTCTTCTTATCCATTTGTACCAAACGTCCCATATTTTATAATATTCTCCTCCTTCTTTATCCTTCAATAACTTTGTTAATCTATCCATCTCTGTGCATTCATATACTATGTACCTTCTGATTTTTATTCTCTTCTTTCTCTTTTTCCCTCCACAAAAAAGTTTGTAGAACCGTTTCGGTCGGACAAATGGAGTTCCAACGACGTGCAGCTTTTTCTGACCCATTACACGGCCAGCGCACACTCATTGGAAATGTTCAGGTGTGTAAAGCGCCCCTTGCACGCTCCTTTGCTTTCTTGCAGTGCCCGTAGTCCTCGACGTACGACCTCCATCGAGCCCGAAAATTTCTGTTGCTAAGCGAGACCCTGGTTGAAGTGAGTTTTGCCCCGTTTTACGACCTTTTTGTTGATAAGTGAATACCTGCCATTGTTAAATGAGTGACAACAGTCATTAAGTGGATCTGGCTGCCCTCCCTGGACTTGTCAGAAAGGTGCAGAAGGGATTGCTAGGACATGTCATAAATGTGAGTCAGTTGTCAAGCATCCGAATGTAAATCTTGTTGATCGTGGGGGTGCTACAACTGTTGTGTGAAAAACAGTCGTAAGTCACCTTTTCCAGTGCCTTATAACTCTTTGAACGGTCACTAAATGGACTGTTATAAGTCAAAGACTACCTGTATTTGCACAGTTTCTCATGTCACAGGAAATCCTCAACTTACCACTAGTCATTCAGTGGTCGTTTCAAAGTTACGACGGGTCTGAAATACGGGACTTATGACCCAGTTTCAGAGTTCTGACGGTCGGGCCCCCTCCTGAGTCATTGTGATCGACCTTTGGGCCCTTAGCAACACCATCTGCATGTCCAGCCGTTTGCAGCATCCTGCTGTCACATGATCACGGGGACGCAGTGACGGTCATAAGTCTGTGGACCAGCTGTAGATCACTTTTTTCCCCAACTTTGAACGGTTGCTAAATAGATCCTAGTAACTCAAAGGACTGACAGAATTTTTCCTCGGTTGAGCAACGTTATCTTCGACAGGGAATCCTTGACTTAACAGCCACCACCGAGCCCAAAGAGTATGATGCTGCTAAGCAAGACACGGAGAACGGAGTTTTGCCCTATTTTTATGGCCCTTCTTGCCTCGGTCATTAAGCAAATCCCTGCAGTTGTTAAATTAATCACAGTCATTAAGTGAATCCGGCTTCCCCATTGACTTCGCTTGTTGGAAGGTTGCAAAAGGGGATCGCAGGACCCCAGGACACCGCAAACCGTCATAAATACGAGTCGGTGGACAAGAATTTTGATCCCGTGACGAAAGGGAGGCTGCAATGTGTTAGGATTCCAGCAATCGCCCTCATTAAACCATGATTCTCGAGCCAAACTTCAAAAAACTCCAAAGGATTCATTAGAAGCGACATACTGGCTGTGTGTGAAGCCAACTGTGTGAAGCCAACTCTGGCCTACGTCATTTACAGTCCCCTGTGACCCTGTTTCCCCACTGGGTGTGTCATAAATCACATTCTCCAATTGAGCACATTCTCAGGCTGGGTGTCATCAATTACGTTCTCCAATTAAATACATTCGCGGGCAAAAACTCTGGTAGTTTAGTTACAATTTTTTAAAGCTAAGATTTGGAATGTGCTTTCGCTTCTAAACTGCTTCACGGCTCTTCCAGATTTCCTTCCTCCTTTCCCCCTCCCTTTTCTATGGCAACTCCTAAAACAGGCCTAGGAATGATTTATGAGTTGACACAATGGTTTTAAGTGTGAAAAACAGTCCTGAGTCACTTTTTTCGCTGTTGTAACTCTGAACCCTCACTAAATGAGCAGTTGTACGTCGAGGACTTGCCTGCATTTATTTTCAATCCTCTTAACCTTTTCAGACCTCTGGCTTTCTCCTCTTGCAGGCATCAAGCACTTTGGGAACGGTACATGGGCACCCTCAAGGCCTGCCTACTGAAGATATACCATGACTAAACCCCACCATTTTTTGATTTTTTTAAAAATTGGGGAAAAAAAAAACCCCAGGTGTTCCTATTTATTTCGGGAGGGACACCCTCAAGGCCAAAGTGCCTGCTCTCCTCGCACCTGGGACCCAAAGCTCATCCTTCCACTCCCCCTTATCGTTTTGTTGTTCCCCTTCATTTTCACAACGAGGACTGGTCAATTATTTTGACTTGTTTTGTTTGTTTTGCTCCGATGAAATAAAGAATCCGTTTTATCCCAAGCTGGAACGTGGCATTGATTTTGGGCTGGCTGGACATTTTACAAATCTTAATCTTAACATTAACAGTACAGTGACATCTGTGATGACCCAAAGGGGCGTGGCACAAAGGCAACACAGTCAAATAAGCAAGAAGAGTCCCTTTAATTATCTCCAACCATGCCCCCAATGTCCAGGTTACCGTCGGCTGGAGAAAAAAACTCCCAGGAACAGCCTTTAAGTGGAGGAAATTCAGTCCAAAAACAAAGTACATATAAATTGTAAATAAAAATCTAAGCAAACCTCGCTGCAGTAATTAACTTGACAGAGCAGGAGAAGGAATTGCAGACTTGAAAGCCCAGCCAAACACACACAGTTGGGAAGATGCCAGGAACACAGATAAGCCTCCACGATACCAGATAATTCACGATTTGCTTCCAACAGTTTCCTATGTGCAACTTCCCTTTTTAAACACTTGTGTTCCCAGCTGCAGTTAATGAAGGGAATCAGGGCCCCTTCCTCCCCCATAAGCCATGCAATCCATGTTGCTCCCTTCTCCATTCCTCCCTGTGTGTTCTAGGATGAAGAGTGGGTGGGCCTGGGTCTTCCTCTTGAACTCCCTCTCCCTTGTTCTACCTCTTCCCTGCTCTGCCCAGCCAGGGTATATACATACACACACACACATTTATCAACATTCATATACTTTTGTCTACGATTTTCTTATCTCTATTCTTATTTCTATTCATCCATTTGTACCAACTGTCCCAAACTTCGTATGACTCTTCTTTATCCTTTAGTTTTAACGTAAGTTTATCCATTTCAGCACAATCTAAGATTTTTTGAATTACTAACTCCTCCGACGGCGTATTCTTTTGTTTCCAACATTTATTATTCCTAACAAGAACAACTCTGGTTTAAACTCTATCCGATCTTCCACTATTTCTTGGATCCAACTCCAAATTTTGGTCCAATATTTATGGGCTTCCGGACATAACCACCACGTATGATAGAAGGTACCTTGATTTTGATTGCATTTCCAGCATCTTGGATTCATATTAGGGTACATTTTGGCCAATTGGAGCACGGAGTCTTAAAAGACAGAAGGCTATGCCTGGGGAGGGGGGGGGATTATGGGGGTTATTTTCTAGCCAATCCTGCACAGAAAGAGGGGTTTTGGTGGTCTGAATTAAAATGGGGGGACCGGCCATCTTTTGAAGGGGGGGAATTGCTAGAAAGAAATCTCTGCTCACAAAAAAAGGAACTGGCTCGATTTGGCTGGCCTGTTGGTTGAATTAGAGCGGGGTTTAAAGGGGAGAAGGCTGGGCCTGGTGGGGGATTATGGGAGTTGTCATCCAACATATCTGTCAAGGTTTGCCATCAGAAGTTGTGGGTGCTCCAATCACTGGAGGTTTTCAAGAAGAGATTGGAATAATAAGGGTATACCCGAGGGTCTCTGGCTTGACCAGAAGGTTGGAGTAGATTACAGGGGTCTCCAACCCTGGTCTGGCACTGGTCTGCGGCACGCCAGAAATCAGTCTGCGCAAACCAGCGAGGCCCCATCCATCCACGGGACACAATCACGTTCCCTCCGGCCTGCAGAACAACCCCTCTCCATGGAATTGGTCCCTGGTGCCCGAAAGGTTGGGGACTACTGGACTAGAACAGTGGTTGCCAACCAGTGGGCCGGGGACTACTGGTGGTCCATGAGAAAATTTTGATGGTCCGCAGAAAAATGTCACCCCCAAAGCAATTAATCCAGGCTGCACCACCCACATGGCCCGTGGGAACACAAGGCTTGCCTTGCTTGCATTGCTAACAACACAAGGTAGTGAGGGGAGTGGGAAAGAGTGTGGGGGGGACTTGCCCCACTAGCCTGGCCTGGCCCCTGGGCTGCTTCTTTCCGCTTCTTTCTTCTTCTGCTTTTGGCTGCACGCAAGGAAAGCAGCCAAAGTCTTTCTTTCTCTCCCTCAAACTCCTCCAGAAATGAGTCTTTGGGACCCTGCGAGGCCTCCTGCTCCAAGAGGCTGCGCCGGCAAAGACTCATTCCTGGCGGAGTTTGGGGGAGAGAAAGAAAGACTTCTGTTGCTTTTGCTGTTTTCCTTGCATGAAGCCAAAAGTCTCTCCTCTCTCTCTCCCTGAGAATGGAGCTGGAGACGATATCCTGCGATCCCAAATAAAGAATGATCGATCAGTAGGAAAACTGAGGGGTGGGGGATTTTCCTGCAGACTTTTGGGGGGGATTTCCCCCAGGGTCTCTGGTCCACGAGATTCAAAATTATGAGTTTGGTGGTTCCTGAGGTCCAAAAGGTTGGCGACGCCTGGACTAGATGACCCACAAGGTCCCTTCCAACTCTGCTGTGCCGTTATTCCGTTCAATCGCTTTCAAAGGCTAGATTCTGCCACCACGGCAGCCACCATGCTAGGGTGAGGTGGTGGGGAGTTTTCCCCTCCCTGAGGGGCGCAGTAAATGGGGAGGGGGCTGCAGCAAACAGGAAGGGGACCAAGTCTGGTTTGGCGAGTCCCCGAGTCCTCCTTAACGGATGCAAACAGCTGGCTGGTCCCGAAAGGGTGTTTACTGCAAGCTAAGTCAAAACAGATGTTGGCCGCCAGCCTTGGACAACATCTGTTTGTCTTGGGGCCAAGAATTTGGGGTGGTGGGGGCTGAATGTGTGTGGGGGGAGAACCAGCCAGCCCACTCTCCCAGGGCACACCCGCCCGTCACTTCTCTCTCTCTGCTCCGCATCCGGCCAGAATTGGGGGGTGTTTGCCTGGAGACGTGTGAAGAAGGGGTGCCAGAGACCGTGCCAAGCGCTTGTCAAGGGGTGAGTGATGGGAGGTTGTTTTTTTTCTGGGGTGGGGCTGGGGGCTGGGAAAGGGGGCTGAGAGGGGGATAGAGAGCCAGGCCAGCCTGGGAGAAGGATCAGGAGTTGAGAAGGGGAGGAAGGAAGGAAGGAAAGTCGTATGTGCGTAAGTGGCAGAAAAAGGGGTGCGTTTTTCGTAAAGTTGCACCAAAGGGGGCTTCGCTCCATCCAGTGGGGGTCCAAGCCCCGAAGGACAAAAAAAATCTAGGGGTGCCCCTTCTCAATTTGGGAGGGGTTTTTTTGCACCAGAAAGAGTGAAATAATATATTTCCAGTGCCTTAATTTTGTGCCCAGCCGTTCTAAGCCACGATCTTTTGACAATCCTGGTTTGTTCTGCTGCCCGAATGCTCTAGAGGACTTTTGGGGAAACGAAGAACTGGCTTGGTTTCCCCACAAGGCTCTCTTAGGTTTGAGAGGTGGGTGGCATTTGTAGGCAGTGCACTGAGGACAAGATAGTCCTTGGGGTGCTCGGTAATACACACACACACACACACACACACACACACACGAGCCTCTAAAGTGTGCCAGCAAACCGGAATGCGTGTCCTTGCAAGCAAACGTTGAGAAATCTGGAATTTGATGTTCGTTCTGACTCTGCTCCAGGCCACTTTTTCCTTCTCACCGGCATGTTGGTTGAAAAACGGAGATAATTTGACTGGCTATCTAAAGTTTATTCTGTACATGAAATTAATAGTAATATCCATGGCGCTTTGGGTTTATGTCCCAGGCAAAAACTGCAAAACATATTATAATTCACCTGATTTGCACTTTAAAAGGACCCTTTCCAGATTGTTCACGCTTCAAATCACACACACACACACACACACACACACACACACACACACGCCCCGGGGTCACATGATCCCCTTTTACTGCCTTCTGACAAAAGCATTGTCAATGGGGAAGCCAGTTTCACTTAACGTCCGGGTTACTCACTTAATGGTAGTGATTCACTTAACAACTCTGGCAAGAAATGTTGCAAAACAGGCTTAACAAATGCCTTGCTTAACAGCAGAAATTTTGGGCTCGTGGTCATAAGTCGAGGATTATATATAGATTTTTTTATATCTATCATCTCTATCTATCTATCTATCTATCTATCTATCTATCTATCTATCTATCTACCCTGTTTCTCCAACAATATGGCCTCCCCCAATAGGAAGTCCCAGCATGTTTTATAGGCATGAAATGAAATTAAGCTATCTATCTATCTATCTGTCTGTCTGTCTGTCTGTCTGTCTGCCTACCTACCGTCCTGTCTGTCTTTTTATCTATCCATCCATCCATCCATCCATCCATCCATCCATCCATCCATCTATCTTTTTCTAGACATAAGCACTTAGCCTGGTACTAGGTTATCCGCTTCTGCAGGTAAACCTGACTTATGACAATCGGGCCAATATGACGACCAAATATTTCTGTTGGTCTCAATGGTCGAAGTTATGACTTTTTTTGCCCTCGTTGTTAGGCCAATCCCCGTCAATGTGAGTCACACAATGCACAAATGGTGTTGACTTTGCTGGGAAGGTCACAAATGGCGGTCACGTGATTGCAGGGAATGACTGTGAAGGTTGTAAGTACGAGGACCAGTCGTAATCAGCTGTCAACTCATAAAATATTTCTAGGGTCTTTTTAGTGTTGCCAACAGAAAGGGAAGGGGGAGCAATGCGGCAGCTTGCAAACCAAAACTGCATTCCATCAATGTTTTCAAAGATAGTAACTAGGTGACTGAAGTTTCTGCCTTGCAAAATTCTAATTGGAGAGCATGATTGATGACTCTGGGCTATGGAGGTGTCCCATTGGAGAATATGAATTAGGATACACCCAGGGGGTGGAGGAAAACCAGGGTCAAGGGTGACAATGAATTCTATGTTTCAGAGTCAGCTACACCCAGGCAGTGCCAGACATGATAACTCCCAATAAATCCTTTTTAAAGTTTTGGTAGTTTGGCTCGAGACTCGTGATTTAAGTGGGGGTAACTGCTGGAATCCTGACATCAGCGTCGTTGCAACTTTGAACAAATACAAATAAGCTAAACAAGTATTGGTTATAACTCAAGGACTGCCTGCTTAGCTTCACCTTTCGCCTTGCCAGCCAGCTTTGAGCCAGTGAGAGAATTGGATGGCAGGGGTTTAAAAAAATAAAACTAAAAATAAATGTCGGATAAACTTAAGTGGCAGGTTGACTCTTACGTATATTGTGTGTACCATTGTCTGACGAAAGGCTGTATTTAGCCTTCCTTAGAGACAGTAGCTCTCTTGTGTAAATAAATACGCATACACACATGTCTTCATCCATCTCTGGAGGAGTTTTCTTGCAATCAAAGTCCTCGGATTCATCCAGGCACAGAAAACGGGTTTAAAACGAAATAAATCCCAGCGTTTTGGAGGAAGGCGTCCCGCCGTTATCTCTTTGAGTAAAGCCAAATTGGGTATATTTATTTTATTCCTCTCTAACTTTTGCATGCTGTTAAAAAACAACAACAAAAACGGAACGAGTTGGGGATCGGAGAAGATTTTGTTCAGCCTGGTATGTTAATCCTGCTACAGGTAGTCCTTGATTTACAATGGCTCATTTAGTGACCACTTGAAGTTACAACGGCAATGAAAGTAGTTGCCTCTTGAAAAAGCAGCGTAAAGCCTACAAACTTGAAATTTGGTACGTTATGTTCCTCTTGGTTACTAGGGGCTCGCTAAGAAAGCATTTTTCCAAATGACCATCAGAGCATTAGTATTTCCTATAATATTATTATTATTAGCACGCTCTGATGCTAAGGAATTCTACTCCCCTCCCCACCTGGAAAGAAATCTCTTTCAAATGGTACTTTCATAGCACCAAGCAGCTTTAGTACAGAACAGTTGAGCTAAGCCACGCCCAGACTCCTTGCTGTCTCTTTCTTGCTCACACAGCAAATACTCTTTCAGTTTCCAAACAGCCCTCAACACTCTCACACACTGACAGGATGCTAGCCAGATGAATACCGATGGATGCTGGTAGGCAGAGGCAGAATTGTTTTCTCCTTTATTTTCCTCCCCCAAAACTAAGCCAGCCACATAGTTTCATACCAAACCACGGGTATCGAACTAGATTTTGAATAATTTTTTCATTGCTTGTTCTTCTTCTCCCAGGTGTGAAAATGAAGTTGATTTCCTGCATCTTCCTGGCCACCCTGCTGAAAGCTGCATTCCCCCAAGAGGACCCCAATACTTACACGGTAATAAAGGGGGCGAATCAAAGCTCAGAGGGTCCAAATTCCTAAAACAGAAACAAGATTGGAACCCCCAAAATTTGTCTTCCATGAGCCCAGAATTGCATTCTTAGTGGGGATATTGAGAACAGGGTGATTGTGGGAATGCTGTATTCAAACTGGGGAAATCAGATCCATCCTTTGCTCAGATTTTCTGGAGAAAACCAGCCTATGTGTGACTCTCCCTCCCTCCCTCCCTCCCGCCCTCTCTCTTAGCCTAAACTATCCTGCAGGGTTGTTGTTAGGATATGGAGGGGAGGGAGAGGACCATGTAAGCTGCCTGTAAATAACATTACAATACAGGTAGTATCGACGTACAACCACCATGGAGCCCCAGATTTTGTGTTGCTAAGAGAGACACTTGTTAAGTGAATTTTGACCCCCTTTTATGACCGTTCTTGCCACCGTTGTCAAGTGAATCACTGCAGTAGTGAAGTTAAGTGGTTTGTTAAGTGAGTCGGGCTTCCCCGTTGACTGTGCTTTTGGGGAAGATTGCATGACTGTGATGGCCCGGTGTGTAATACAAACGTCACAAAAACCAAAACGTAAATAAATGTCCTTTAATGCCTCCAACTTGGCCCCACTGTTCAATCATTCTCAGCTGGAGATAAAACTACTCAAAAATAGCCTTCAAAAAAAAAGCGATACAGTCCGAACTTAATGAGCAGATAGAGGTGAAATAAAAAACCAAAACAAACTACAATGAAGGAAATTCCACAACAGACCAGGATAAGTAATTACCAACTTCAAGGAGATAACAAGGCACAGTCTGTTGGAAGGATGCCAACCAAGATAACTTCAGCCCCAAATAAAACACGCTTTGCTTCTGGCAATGCTGTGTTTTAACCATCTCTCTTATGTACTATTCTCCCCAGCTGCAACCAATGAGGGGGGATCATGGCCGCTTCCTCTCTCGTAAGCCAAGTTGCTCCCTTCTCCGTTCCTCCCTGCGTGCCCTAGGATGAAGAGGGGATGGGCCTGGTTCTTCCTCTTACTGCCCAGCCAGCCTCTGCCCTTCCCCAGCCTCCTCCACAACCTCCGGAGCCACACCTCCACTCCCTGTTGGCCGTTCCTCCTCTCCCTCAGAGTCAGTCTCCACCACGGGCATGACAGTGACCCCAGGGAGGCTGCAACCATCATTAAGCCTGAAAAATGGTCCTAAGCCGCTTTGTTAAAATGCCATCGTAATTGTGAGCGGTCACTAAACGGATGGCTGTTTAAGTCAAGGACTTACGGCTGCTTCGGTTGGACGTGAAAATAAAAACCAGAAAGGAAAACCAGATAGAAAACCAATTTGCAATTTCAAAGATTTTGTTTTGCAGGAAAGGATTTTAGTCTGTCTCCAGTGCCATGAATCCAAATTGGGGGCGGGAGGGGGAGAGTGAAGGGGGGGGGGAGTAAAAAAGGCCCCTGAGCAAATGCAGAGTGCTTTGCCATTACAAACAAGGAAAGGCCAATTCACATCTGAGAGCCGTTTCAATAACCTTAGAGTTATCCTTGACTTACAATCTCATTCGTTTACTGTCCTTCGAAGTTACAACTGGGGAAAAAAGGGACCAGTCCTCACAGTTACGTCCATCGTAGCATTCTCCATGGTCACATGATCCAGATTCGGGAGCTTGGCTACTGGCGTGTACTTACGACAGTTGTAGCATCCCGAAATCATGCAAATGCCATTTTTTTTGACCTTCCCTGCCAGCTTCAGATGAGCAAAGCCAATGGGGAGAAGCCGGATTGCATAATGACCGCGCAATTCACTTAACAGCCAAGATAGTTCACATAACAACGGCAGCTCAAAAGCTTATTAAAAGGTGACACGATTCAAAGGTGGCATAGATGGCACATGTGGCTAGAAAAAGAGAGATAATTGGAAAAGATGATTAAATAAGAATTCTCAAGAAAGTGATACACAAGATATAATACGATAGACAGAAGGATCAAAGATGTATAATAATCAGTGTAATATACGTATTAAGGATAGGTATGAATAGATGTTAAAAGAATAAGACAATATTGAAGATGTATAATAATAACTATAATATAAAGGCAATATGTATTGAGGATTAATGACAAAGATAATATAGACTAAGATAGGTACGAATAGATGTTAAAGTATAAGACAATATTATATGTGGATGTCAATGTTGTTGAAAAAGTAATTAAGATTTGTACTGGTGGAAAATAATAAAAATTTATTGGGAAAAAAAAGGTGGCCTAATTCATTGAGCAGCCACTTTGCTTGGCCCCAATTCTGGTTGTACAGTCGAAGAGTTAAGTAAAGGGAACTCTGAGCATATGCAGAAGGTGCGTCTTCTAGTCATTTATTTAGAATTAAAAACGGCTTTTATAAAGGATAAAAATGGCTGCAATCCGGAATCTGACCAGTTTCTTTCCATTTCTCCCCGTCGTAGGAATGCACTGACGGCTATCAGTGGGACGCCGAAACTCAGCACTGCAAAGGTAAAACACAGCCGCCCCCTCTAACCATTGAAAAACAGATACAGAAACAGAGTTGGAAGGGACCTTGGAGGTCATCTAGTCCACCACCCCCGCCCAAACGGGAGACCGTACACCATTTCTGACAAATGACTGTCCAATCTCTTCTTGAAAGTCTCAAGTGATGAAGCTCCCACAACTTCCGAGGGCAACTTCTGTTCCATGGGTTGATTGTTCTCCCCGTCAGAAAGTGTCTCCTTATCTCCAGGTTGACTCTCTCCTTGTTCAGTCTCCATCCATTATTTCCATCCATTATAACAGCATTCAGGCTACATTCCACTGCCCCAATCTTTCAGTGACTGGGTCAAGGGGTTGTGTGAATGAGACTTGCGAGTCCATGGCAGGGTGGAGGAAAAAGCAACAACAACGAGGGAAAAGAATGTTTTTTTTTCAAAATTTCTGTCTGCCTCAAGAAACAATGGATGGAAACTAATCAAGGAGAGAAGCAACCTAGAACTAAGGAGGGATTTCCCACAGTGAGAACAATTAACCAGTGGAACTGCTTGCCACCAGAAGTTGCCAGTGCTCCATCACTGGAGGTTTTTAAAGAAGGGATTGAACAATGAGCTTTGAAGTCAGTTGGTTTGGGGCAGTTTCACATGTGCAAATCCTGTTTGATTAGCATTGTGTGTCTCTGTGTTATGGTGGTTTGTGACCTTAGAAATCAGGAACCAGGTTTAGCCCAGTTGGGTGAACCTACTGGTGATAACCTGGAGATTGGGTCCTCATTTTACCAACCTCAGAAGGCCGAATCAGTCAGGATCAAACTACTGGCTGTGGGCAGAGTTTGTTTGCAATTCTGCATTCTAATGAAAGGGAGGGAGGGAAAGGAAAGGAAAGGAAGGGAAGGGAAGGGAGGAAGGAAGGAAGAAGGGAAAAAGAGAAAAGTGAGAAAGAAAGGGAAATGGAGGACAGAGGAAAGAATGATAGGAGACAGAAACGGGAAGGAAGGAAGGAAGGAAGGAAGGAAGGAAGGAAGGAAGGAAGGA
>NW_020769393.1:2958337-2989768 GCF_900518735.1 Pseudonaja textilis
CTTTCTTTCTCCATCTCTCTCTTTCTCCCTCTCTCATTCTCTCTTTTGCTGTCTCTTTCTTTTTTCTCTCACTTTCTGACTCTTTGTCTTTCTCATTCTCCTTCTTTAGCTCTCTCTTTCTTTTTCGCTCTCTCTCTATCTTCCTTTCTCTCTCTTTCTTTCTCTCTCTCTCTCTGTTTCTTTCTGTTTCTTTTTTCTCTTTTTCTCCCTCTCCCCCTTTCTTTCTTTCCCACCTTCCACATACTTCTGCCCATCGGTGCTTTTCCACAACTGCCTTGAGGAAGAGTGCAAAGTGGCTATAAAGGGAATGGAAATCAGGCTGGTTGGGTTAACAAAACTGTGTGAACCGGATCCGGGGAAAGAGCAAGTTAAGAGTCCAATATATTGTGAGAACCCAGCCTCCTCGCTCTGCAACTTTGCACTTGGCCACACCATTCCTTAGTGCCTTTCAAAGCCTCCGAGGAATCAGAATAGAGCTGGAGGGGACCTTGGAGGTCATCTAGTCCAACCCCCCTGCTCAAGCAGGAGACCCTATGACATTGTACCCTATGACTATTATTAAGTGTTGTACCTTATCTTGACTCTTGGCGAATGTATCTTTTCTTTTATGTATACTGAGAGCATTTGCACCAAAGACAAATTCCTTACTTGGCCAATAAAGAATTCTGTTCTGTTCTATTCTATTCTATTCTATTCTATTCTATTCTATTCTATTCTATTCTATTCTATTCTATTCTATTCTATTCTATTCTATTCTATTCTTTATTTTATTCTAATTCTATTCTATTCTATTCTTTATTTTATTCTAATTCTACTCTATTCAATTCTTTCTCTATTCTATTCTATTCTATTCTATTCTATTCTATTCTTTATTCTATTCTATTCGATTCGATTCGATTCGATTCTATTCGATTCTATTCTGCAGGAGAACCTATTCAGACAAATTTCTGTCCAGTCTCTTCTTAAAAAAATCTCCAGTGATGGGAGCACCCATAACTTAGGGAGTTAGAAACAGGGCGGAAAATAAATAAGGCAGCCTGGGTTGCGAGCTGTCGTGTGTGTGTGTGTGTGTGTGTGTGTGTGTGTTAAGTGTGAGACTCACAACTCAGAGCTGTGTTCCTTTTCTGCAAGAATGAAAACCGAAGTCCCAATTTTGCAGGAGGGGGCCTGCAAAACTTACAGAAGAGATGCCCACCTCCCTTAGGGCTCGGCAGGAGTGCGGGAAAACTTATATTTTTGCAGCGAAGAGAGAGAGAGGACCAGTGGAGGAGATCCGTGTGATAAGAACCCAGCACCACCAGGAAACCCAAGGCACTTTTAAACTGAAAAGCGATGGGCGTTCCCCCCCCACCCTTCACCGGTGGCGTCTTGTTTGTTCTATTTTTATTTTGAGCCGTGTTTCAGGAAGGAAAAACTGAACGGCCTCATCGAGAAATACCTTCTTTTAGGCAAAGGCACGATGGGGTTGCCCATGAAGGAATGAATGGAAGGAGAAATTAAAAAGTCCCTTCGAGCCGCACAAAAGTACCTTTCTCATGAAAAGCCAAGGCAGCTTGCTTGAACGCCTCCGTTTTGGCTGCGGTCGCACAATGAGGCGATTGATCGGCCCACCATATGGGCTGGCTTCACACACACACACACACACACACACCACAGGCCCAAGGTTTGTGTGCGGGGAGGGGCACCTTCAGATGGTTGGCCAGTTGGGTTGAGTTGCTACGGGGCAACGGTGCGGCCCAACACTCTCAGGGACAAATAAGGAACGTAATACAGCCAGTCCTCGACTTATGACAGTTCATTTAGTGACCGAAGCAACAACGGCCCTGAAAAAAGTGACTTACGGCCGTTTTTTTTTTTTTTTCATGCTGCAGCATCCCCATGGTCACGTCATCAAAATTCACCGACTCCTATTTATGACAGTTGCTGTATGATCCCCTTTTGCGACCTTCTCTGACCAGCAAACTCAACAGGGAAGCCAGGTTCATTTTAACGACCTTGTTCCTAACTTAACAACGGCGGGGACTCCCTTAAACAAACTGTGGCAAGGAAGGTCGTAAAATGAGGGAAAATTGTCTCACTTAGCAGGGCTTCCTAGGGCTGGAAGGGGTTCTGAAGGTCCTCTAGTCCAACCCCTGCTCAAGCAGGAGGCCCTGTACAATTCTGGACAAATGGCTGTCCAATATCTTATTAAACCGCCAGCAATGAAGCACCCACAATATCTGAAGGCAAGTCGTTCCACTGTTTAATTGTGCTGGTTAATTGCGGATGGTTTTGTCCTTGATTAGTTTTCCACCCATTACTTCTTGCCATGCCCTCAGGTAATTTGAAAATAGGTTGTCCTCCTCCTCTTCTCTGTGACAGCCCCTCAAATATTGGAAGGCTGCTATCCTGTCACCCCTAACCCTTCTCCTCATTAGACTAGGCATACCCAATTCCTGCAGCCGTTTTTCATATCTATATATATAAAAGCGAAATACCACTCACGCATCATCACAAAATCTCCAGAACCGTAAAGCCTACAAACTTGAAATCTGGCACATATTTTCCTCTTAGCTTCTAAGGGCTTGCTAAGAAAGGATT
The DNA here is from genome assembly GCF_900518735.1 of Pseudonaja textilis. Next base: position 2,960,918 of record NW_020769393.1, read on the forward strand.
TTTCCAAATGACCATCAGAGCATTAGTATTTCCTATATTATTAATATTAATATTATTATTATTCACACACTCTGATGCTAAGGAGTTCTACTTCCCCTCCCCACCCGAAAAGAAATCTGCTCCAAATGCAAAACACAAGCAGAGGAGTTTCAGTTTCACAGCACCAAGCATCTTTAGTACAGAACAGTTGAGCTCAGCCATGCCCAGGCTCCTTGCTGTCTCCTTGCTCACACAGCAAATGCTTTTTCAGTTTCCAAACAGCCTTCAATTCTCTCACACACTGATAGGATGCTAGCCAGATGAATCCTGATGGATGCTGGCAGGCAAAGGCAGATGTTTTTTCCCCTTACTTTCCTCCCCAGAAACTATGCCCGACCACATAGTTTTGTAGCAAAGCATGGGTATTGAACTAGTGTACCAGTGCTATACTAGCACTGATGATGTTACCTAGTTAGGGTAATGAAATGTCTCCAAGAAAACACCCAGGACCCCTCGTTCTTCATATGTTTTAGCCTCCAGACCCCTTAATCGTCTTTGTTGCCCTTCTCTGCATTCTTTCCAGAGTCTCAATCTCTTTTTTTGTATCGTGGTGACCAGAACTGGATGCCTCATTCTATGCTTGGTCTCGTAATATAAAGCGGTACTAATTTCTCCTATCTCTGCTTGGACAGTGAGAATTCTGCTTTTTTTATCCCTCCCCGCCCCAAAATAATAATAATACAGTATTTGATTTCTATTCTGTGTTTGGATTCCAACTAGTGGGAAGAACAGGGATGCTAATCTCTTCATTGGGAAGGCTCCCTATTCAGAAAACGGCAGCGGTGGTGAAGAAAAGAGGAAGGGGATCAAGGCTTTCTTTCCACCCACTCCGGCCCCTCCCTTCCTTGTGCAGCAGCAAATTAAAAATTAATTGCAGGATGCAACTCCCTCTCTTTTTCTTTCTCTTTCTCTCCTTTGTGCTTCAGCCTTGGGGTAGTGGGCAATAAGACAGGGGAAAGGTTTGGTTTTCTTGTTCTCCTGCGGAGTTGCAATTGTTTACCTGTAGCAAAACCCCAACCTCTCTGAATGCTGCCCCTTCCTGATGAAAATATAGGTTGCTGAAACAAAGGAATTGTGAGGGAGGGGAGAATAGAAGCAGGTTGAATGAAATGCGGGAAGGGAAAAGGAGAGGGGGAAGAAAAGGGAAGTGAAAAGGAGAGGAGGAAGGGAAGGGGAAAGGAGGAAGGGGAAGAGAAAGGACAGGAGGAAGGAAAGGACAGGAGGAAGGAAAGAGAAGGGGAAAGGAGAGGAGGAAGGAAAGAGAAGCGGAAAGGAGAGGAGGAAGGGAAGGGAAAAGGACAGGAGGAAGGAAAGAGAAGGGAAGAGGACAGGAGGAAGAGAATGTAAGGAAAGGAAAGAGGAAAGGAAAGGAAAGGAAAGAAGAGAAGAGAAGAGAAGAGAAGGAATAAAACATAGTGGAAAACCCCAGACTCATAACCTGGGCAGAGGCAGTAGCTTAGCAAACAAATGATTGCTCAGCAGAGCTCAAGTACCTTAACTCGGTTCCTGAATTACCCCACTTCCTGGTTTGAGAAAACAGCCTGAACCCTCAAGGAACCAAGCTGGCTTTGCATAATATCTTGAAAGTACCCACGGCAAGGTTTTAGCCTGCCTACGCGGCTCCAGCGGCTGAGCCTTGAACCAAGTTAAGAGTTGACCAGAAGAAGCGATATGTTGGTCAAAGCCCCATCTTCGAGGCCCTCCCCTGTTTTGGTTCAAAGAGTGGTGGAGCGCCAAAGGAGAAAAAGAAAAGGTTAACTAAGGAAACCCCAACAGGACAATGCAGCTGGATTGATGTTAAACAGGGTTTTTTGTAAATTTGGGCAGAACCCAGTCAAAATATTCAGGGTATGCTTGTTTCTGCTTCACGCTGTTTTTAAACTGGGCAGTTTTCCTGCTGGCAAACCAGAACCCTTTTCATTGCCTTTTTCGCCCCCTAAAAAGGGCATATAATTTATGAGTGCCGCTCTCTCTCTCTCTCTCTCAAAGAATGTCTGTTGCTTTTCTTTTTCCAAAATAAAATATGAAGAATGGTTGCAGGAACCGGGCATAGCTAGTCTAGTGAAGAGAAGGACCAGGGGAGACATGAGAGCAGGCTTCCAATATTTGAGGGGCTGCCACAGAGAGGAGGAGGGGGGTCAAGCTATTTTCCAAGGCATCTGAAGGCCAGACAAGGAATAATAATGGATGGAAACAATAAGAAATTCAACCTGCAAATGAGGAGGAATTTTCTGATGGTGAGAACCATCAACCCGTGGAACAGAAGTTGCCTTCGGAAATTGTGGGAGCTTCATCCCTGGAGGCATTCAAGAAGAAACTGGACTGTCATCTGTCAGAAATGGTGTAGGGTCTCCTCCTTGATCAGGGGGTTGGACTAGATGACCTACAAGGTCCCTTCCACCTCTGTTATTCTGTTAAAATCTAGTCATTCTATTTCTTTCTCTTAAAAAAAAAAAAATCTTAGCAGGGTGTGGGGATTTTGCAAAAGAGTTTAAAACTGCAAAGCTATTACCTTTCTTTCTATACCTTTCAAGCTTTCTCCTCTGCAGCAGCAGCATCGGAGAGCTGGAGAGCTGATTTAGTTGCACCTGCTGGATTCTGGCCAGCCCTTGTCATTGGGGCAATCTTGGCTTTTCACCCATTGCTCATCTCTAGGAAATCTGGAGGAACCTGCTGTGTTCTCCGGCCCATTTTCACATTTATTTACTTTTCATTTTATTTTATTTTATTTATTTTAATTTAGGATGAATTATACTCAGTCACTGTTCAAGTCCAGATTACAGATTATAAATAATCAGTTGGAAGGGGTCTTGTAGGTCATCTAGTCCAACCCCCACCCGCCTGAGCAGAAGACCCTACACCATTTCTGACAAATGGCAGTCCAATCTCTTCTTGAAAGCCTCAAGTGATGATTCTCCCCTTTGTTCAGTTCCCCCTTTGTTCCTGCCCCTCTCCAAAAAGTACAGGTAGTCCTCGACTTACAACAGTTCATTTAGTGACCATTCAAAGTTACAACGGCATCCCAAAAACTGACTTATGACCGTTTTGCACAGATACGACCTTCCCAGCATCTCTGTGTGATCAAAACTTGTATGCCTGGCAACTGGCTCATACTTATGACTGTTTCTGGGTTCCAAGGTCACGTGATCCCCTTTTACGACTTTCTGACAAGCAAACTCAATGGGGAAAGCCCAATTCACTTAACAACCAGGTTACTAACTGATCAGCTGTAGGGATTCACTTAACAACGGAGGCAAAAAAAGCTCGTAAAATGGGGCAAAATCCACTTAACAAATGTCTCACTTCAAAATAGAAATTTTGGGCTCAATTGTCAAGGACTACCTGTACCGTAAGACAAATGAACTGTGTTCACTGCTAAAGACCTACAAAATGCATTTTTGTAAATCATGGTTTTGGTTAGGGTTATCTTGATCAAGGTTTTTTTTTTTTCCCTTTGCCAACCCAGCCTGTTTTCTTCATTTATGCTTCAAGGCAACTTAGAAAACAATTTAATTTGGATTAAGCATTAGCTTTGTGCTTTCCTTTTGAAGCAATGGTGGGTCACTCAGTACATAAGCTAGTTTTTTGGCTCTTGCTGCAGTGAGAGTTGTGGTAGTGATAAAAATTGCTAAGTGAGTTGTTTTGCTCTTCCGAGGTTGCTGGTGGAAATATAATCAATCAGCCAATCAATAAAAACCTACTTCCTTTTGACATTTAAAATTTTTTTAAAAAGAGGCTCTTGCATTTTTGGAGAAGACATTGCTTATGCTGAAATCATTACAAAAATTATTTTTAAGTGAAAATAAAGATTAAGTATTTTTTCTCTTTATTATGTAAAAATCCTTGCACTCTGCAGAAGCTCAACCCAGTTAAAAAAAGTTTTATGATTTTTGAAACTGCCTCTCCTCCTTTTGTTGTGTTTTTATTCCTAAATAAAAGATTGTTTTTCCCTTCTGTTTTTCCCATGGCTTTTTAAAATCCATGCTGGATAACTTCAAAATAAAAACTTTGTCCTCTTGAACTGCAAAATCAAGTTGGGAGAAAAAGGTGAACAAAGATCTGGGGAAAAAAAATAAAAGATTTCCCCCTCTTTTCTTTATTACGATTCTGTAAAGAGGCATTTGGAACAGATTATTTAGCAAGGAAAAAGCAGTTAAAATGTTCTGCACAAGCTTAGCTGTGCCTCTTACATGAAGATTTGGGAATTAAACCGGCAAATAATCCGGAAAGTCTTTAATTAAAAAAAATAAGCCTCGAGTGACATCTTCCCTTCTTAAAAAAAAAATCATTAATTCACTTTCTCCCCGTTTCTCTTCTTCCTTCCTTTTCAGTGTCTTTAAAAACGACATTTCCCATGTATCCCCGGGACGTCGTATGAGCCTTTTCAAGCGCCCACGAGGAGACAGGCAAGGGACAAAAGACAGCTCCGTACTATGTTTTTAGTCATCTCCAAAGGGACTAATACAGAATTATTGATTTTCTAAAATAATATTAAATACTAATTCGACTTTTTTTAAATAGCTGGAATGAAGGAAATGAGAAGGCCCGGAGAAAATGGCTTCCCGTTCCTATGGCAACCACGCACTCCCGTCGCCCCGCCCATCCATTCAACAAGAAAGCGGCCTGGCGTCCGAAAAGAAGGAAGGTGGAGGGAGAGGGCAGAGAAATTGGACTAGCTTTCCCGACATGCTCCGCGCCGCCGGGCCGGAAGCGGCTTCTCCTCGGGCGGTGCCTTAAAGCGGAAGGGCCAAGGCGGGGCGGGGCTGCAGTTCCTTTCGGGCCTCGCCAGACTCGCAGCGCCAGTCGAAGTCGCCGCGGAGCTGTCGAGGCGACGAACCCGCACCTACCGCCTCAGCCCGGACCACCGAAAGCCCCGCCGCCTCCGCTTCCTCTTCCTTCTGTTCGCCTCCTCAACCGCCCGGCGCCATGGTAAGACCCGCCGCTCGCCCTCCTCTCCACACAACACCCCCCCACCCCACGTTAGGCCGCCATCTTGTCATCCGGCCGCCATTTTGTGGGGGCTTCCTCAGGGAGGCGGCGGGGGGGGGAGGCCTCCCCTATTTTGTCTTCCCTGAGGGATTCCTCCTCCGTTTCATTCTCGGGGCGGGGGTCAATATTCCCTTTATATTCCCTTTTTCTCTCCTTCCCCCCCTTAGAGCTGCTTCCAATTTCTGAGGGGGGGGTCTCCTTTCTTCTCCCCCACCCTGCAAATCAGGGGGCTGAAGGGTCTCTGCGCCCCCCATCTTCTTCCTTCAGTGCCTTTTCTCTCCCACCCCCTTTTCTCCCAATTTTGTGGGAGTCTCCTCCCCCCAAATATGAAGGGACAGGGTGTATCCTCTATGCCCCCCACCTTAGAACGATTCATCCCCCCCATCGATGACTCCTCCCAGTTTCTGGGAGGTGGGGGGTCTCCTTTCTGCCCCCTCCTTGCAGATGCGGGTGGGGGGTTATAGGAGTATCCCCATAGCCTTTGTAACAAAAAAAAAACCCCTAATCGGTGTTTTTTTTTTTTTGTCTTCAACCCTTTGACCTGTTTCTCCCATTTTGGGGTGAGGGTCTCCTTCCCCTCCCCCAAATGTAAGGAAGCATGAAGCATCCCCATGGCTTCCTCTGTGCCCCCCCCCCCACCTTAGAAGAAAAGATTCCTTCTCTCTCTCGCTCCCCCCTAAAAATCCCCCTTTCTGCCTCCCTGGCAATGGGGAGAAGCCAAAATGCAACCCCATCTTTCCTCCCCCCCCTTTTCCTTATCCTCCTGTTTCCCCTCCTCCCTTGGAGGGGCGGTTCCCCCCTAAACCTGAATCCCCTCCTCCCTCCATCAAATTTCCTGCTTGATTTCATGTCCTGGCCCAAAGTTACCCTCTTTTCACCTTTTTTTTTTTACCTTCCCCCCCACTAGGAAAAACTGAACCCCCAATGTCTTAATGGCTTCATTACCATCCCTTTTTTCCCCCCCTTGGTCTTTTGAAATGGGATGGAAGGGGTCTATTTCCCCCTGCCAAATTTTACTCTCATTTTTTTTTGCCTGGTTTTGTAGCCTTGGCCAGCTTTTGGGTGATCTGGTGGCTTTGGGGGGCGGGGTGTATTCACACACACACACACACACACACACTTTCTGTCCTTTCCTGTGGTTATTTTCCACTTCCATCCCTGGGATTCACTGGCCTGGTCCCCAAGATGGCTGGAAGACAAGGGGCTCATTATCCCTGGCCACGCATGGCTGAGAAGGTTGGCCCTTGTGTGGCTTTGCATGCCTGCGCCGCTAAGGGCTGTGCGTGGTACAGCGGAGGCAAGAGAAGGAACATGGGCCACCACGGATCGGAGGGGGACGGGACTCCTTTCTGGTCAGGGGATGATGAGAGAACTGTAGGCCCTGTGAGGGGCGCTGTCTGGAGTCCCCCCTCAGTTCTACGCTGGCGATGGGGAATCTTTCACATAATGTTCATATATAGGAAGTAACAATAAATACAGAATATCCCTCAGTGTTTGTGACTGTATTTAGGAGAACAAAGACTGTGGAATTACCATGTACCTGTACTATTGTTTCAGGAAGCCCTCATCCCCCTAAATTTCTCCTCCCCCCCATCTCCTCTCCCTTTCTCCCCTGCCCCAACCTGTCAAAAGACCCCCCTTAGGTCTCTTTCCATCCTCCCCCTTGCTTCTGGGTTGAGTTAAGGGGTTGGACTAGAAGACCTCCAAAGTCCCTTCCAACCCATTCAATGGGTTGGCGAATCCCCCAGGCTTCCAACTCTGCAATCCTGAATTCTTTTCCTCCATCTCAAGATTTCTCTTTGCAACTACCCCTTGTTCGCCAGCCTCCCCCCCCTACTCTGCGGCAGGGCGCCACTTCCCTTTCTGCAGCCCAAGCACCATCTGGCAGCTTTGGGCCACCTGCTCTTTTCGGCCTGTACTTTTTTTCCCCTCCCCAGCAAGCTACGATAGCAAACCCACAATTCCTCCCAGGGCAATCTGGAAGAGGGGCTTGCCAAAGGTGGCCCTTGGTTCCCTTCCTTTCTCTCTCTCTGGGCTGGTGCCACGCCTTGCTCTCCTGCCTTCGGTGGGGGCAGGATTTGCCTCCGGATTGCTTTTCTCGTGAGGCTGGGTGCTTCGGCCAGCGTTCTTCGGAAAGGCTTGCTTTTAAGACGTTGAGACTTGCGATGGAGCCAGCTGGAGGAAGGTGTCCCTTTCATCCTGCTGGTTTTTCCAAACAGACTCTTCAAACTTTTCCCCTGGCCCCTGTAATCACAATTTTATGCCCGGGGTGGAGAGCTGCCACGACATGCAAAGCCTAAACCCTATTCTGGCTTCTTGCTTGCCATAATTGTCTGGGCTCCTGCCCCAAACAACAAATAATCCGATCCCACTTGAGCCCAGCCTCACATGTTGTGCGAACTTGGCTGCCGCTATCCTGAAATGGGTCTTCTACAATCTTCTACAGAGAGGCTTCGGTCAGTCAGTCAGTTCCCTTTTCACAGCCAGAGTTTGCACTCTGTGGGAAGGAAGTTGCAGAGATGGGCGGTGCAAGTCTTTTGTGGCAGTCCAGTCCTTGTCTTGGTATAACAGAATCAGAAGGGACCTCGGAGGTCTTTTAGTCCAGCCCCCTCCTCAAGCAGCAGATCCTACAGTATCCGTCCAGTCTCTGAAAAACCTCCAGTGCTGGAAGCGCACACAACTTCTGGAGACAAACCTAATTAATTGTTCTCACTGTCAGGATGCTTCTCTGCTGTGATTAATTTGCATTTGTTGCTTCTTGTCCTGCCTTCAAGTGATCTGGGGAATAGGTGCCCCCCCTTTTTCTTTGGGGCAGCCCCTCCAACATCAGAATATTGTGCAGAATAGGGTAGAGCATTTGAAGAGCATCCTGGCTACTAGTTTAAATTCTTTATTGGCCAAGTGTGATTGGACACACAAGGAATTTGTCTTTGGTGCATACGCTCTCTGTACGTGAAAGAAAAATTTGTTAGCTCTGCTTTTTAGTTTAGCATATTTGTTTGGTAAACCTGATTTAACCAACTGTGACTGATAAAACTCAGCATGTGCCTAGAATCCCCCACTGCTTTCTTACCTGTAGTAATCTTGCACAGCCGTCACCGACTTGGGATCACAATTAAGGTTAGAATTTCCATTGTTAAACGAATCTGTTATTAATCGGGTCATGTCTGATTTTGCAACCTTTTTCTGGCATGACTGTTAAGTGAATCACTGCAAAGTGTTTAACTGTTCGAAGTTATAACCCCCCTGAAAAAAGTGACTTGGGACTATTTTTCTACACAACCATTCCAGCACCTCCACAGTCATGTGATTTGTATTTGGATGCTTGACACTTGACTTGCATTTATGACTGTTGTAGTCTCCTCGGGGTCACATGATGCCGTTTGGCGACCTGACAAAAGTCAACGGGGATGCCGGATTCACTGACTAATTTAATGCCTGCAGTGATTCATTTACCAGATGTGACAAGGAAAGTCATAAAATGGAGGCGAAGCTCACTTCACAAATGCCTCCCTGAGCAGCGTAAATGTTGGGCTCAGTCGTGGGCGTAAGTCGAAGGCTCCCTGTGTTGTGGTGCCCTGGTTGGGGGCCCGTCATCCCTGAGTGCTTCTCTCCTTGGTCCCCCTCCCAGGCCTCCGGGGTCACCGTCTGTGACAAAGTCATTCAGGTATTCAACGACATGAAGGTGCGCAAACACGCCCCCCAGGAGGAGCAGAAGAAGCGCAAGAAGGCCGTCATCTTCTGCCTGAGCGAGGACAAGAAGAAGATCATCCTGGAGGCCGGCAGGGAGATCCTGGTGGGCGAGTTGGGAGACACCGTTGATGACCCCTACCTGCACTTCGTCTCTATGCTGCCCCCCAGCGACTGCCGCTATGCCCTCTATGACGCCACCTACGAAACCAAGGAGAGCAAAAAGGAAGATCTGGTCTTCCTCTTCTGGTGAGGCCCCGCTCCCTCCTCCTCCTCCTCCTCCTCCTCCTCCTCCTCCGTTGCCTCTTCCTTCCTGTTTCTTCCTTCCTTGTCTTTTCCTCCTCCTTTTTTTCTCTTTCCCTTTCTCCTTCCCTCCCTCCTTTGCTTTTTCCTCCTTTCCTTCCTCTCTTGCTCTTTCCTCTTTTTCCTCCCTCCCTTTCTCCTTCCCTCTCTTGCTTTTTCCTCCTTTCCTTCCCCTTGCTCTTTCCTTCCTTGTTCTTTGTCTTTCTTTCCTTCCTTCCTTCCTCTTTCTCCTTTTTCTACCTCCCTTCCTTCCCAGCCCCCCTTCAAAGACCCCCTCATTGACAAAGGCAGAATACTTCCCTATTTCGGGAGCTTTTCTGATGGTCACTAAACCAAACCTGCTTTCAGGGGCAAGAGTGGGCTTGGGCTGCCTGCTTGCTTGCTTGGTGGGTGATGAATGGTGCCTTATCACCAGCCTCTTATTGGTGGCTTCCGTAACCGAAGCTGCTTGGCTGTGTGCCATTAAGGAGGTGATTTTCCTCCCATCAGCATGTGAGGTGGGATAGGGCCACAACTGGCCCCTCCCAGATTGGTACAAAGGGTGTGTGTGTGTGTGTGTGTGTGTGTTGAGCTCTCTTCCCCACCTTTAATAATAAAGCACTGTAGGAAGACAGCCCCTTAGCCTGCTTGGTCTCCTCTCCTTCCCAACCTCTAACTGGGGGATAGACTTCTAGACTGTTTCACTCCCAGCGTGTTAAACTGGGGCGAGAAAACCATAATTAACTTGGATGATCTGTATAATGGAGGACCTGAAGACAAGGGGTGTCTGGGGCTGGCCTCTCTTGCAGCTCCTTGTCCATCGCAGTTGGAGCCTCCCTGAGAAGAGTGCGCAGGGGAGGGTCTTGCCCCATCCTGTTGTCCTCCAGTCTTCCTATAAGTGGTTTTAATTTTAAAGGTGCACCTCCTGTCACCAGGTATGAAGCCTAGTCTGAAGGTGGGGAAGCTTCTTGGCTCCTTGGGTTACATCTCCCAAGCAGCAGGGCTCATGTTGGGTTAGTGGTGACGTAGGGTTCATGCGAAGTGCTCCTCCTCCTCCTCCTCCTGAGAATGCCCCCAGTTGAGCCATGGTGGTGCAGTGGTTAGAGTGCAGCATTGCAGGCTAATTCTGCTGACTGCCGATTGCTAGCAGTTCGATCCTGATTGGCTCAAGGTTGACTCAGCCTTCCATCCTTCCAAGGTCTGTAAAATGAGGACTCAGATTGCTGGGAATAAGAGGCTGACTCTGCAAACCGCTTAGAGAGGGCTGTGAAGCTCTCTAAGTGCTATTGCTATTTTGGGGAGCGGGGGGGGGGATTTATTGATGAATAACATCTCCCAAATTTGCTTCTTTTTGGAAACCTGGCTTCTTCCACAGCATTGGTACTGGAGCTTGAGTCACGTGGTAGGGAGATGCAGGTAGCATAAAACCCTTAATAAATGAAAAGAAATGGCAAACTGGCCAGTGGGTGGGGGCCAGGAACATACCCGGTGTGTGAATCCTTCTGTTTCTCCCTGCAGGGCGCCCGAGAGCGCTCCTTTGAAGAGCAAGATGATCTACGCCAGCTCCAAGGATGCCCTCAAGAAGAAATTTCCAGGTGAGAGCTGGCAGGTGTGAGCCCAGGTAGAGGCAGGGCTTGTACCACCAGGCTTCTGGCTGGGGGCCCAGGTTTGACAACAGGTGGCCCTCTTGGCATCTTCCTTGATGGATGCCCGGCGTGAGAAAGTTCTCTGCCGCTCCCCGGGGGCTGGAGGGAGGCCCAACGCCTGCGGTTAGGAACAGGGAGCAGGTTGCATGAAATACAGGCAGCCCCCGACGTAGCAACGGTTCATTTAGTGGCCGAAGTTGCAACGGCACTGAAAAAAAAAAAGCGACTCTGGGCCGTTTTTCCACAGTTCCCATTTGCCTTGCCTCGCCTCCCCTTGGTCACCTGATCAAAATTTGGACCCTCAGGACGGGACTCCTGTTTTATCCCAGGGGTCACGGGATCTCCTTTTGCGATCTTTGGATAAGCCAAAGTCAGCGGGGAAGCCAGATTCCCTTAACAGCCAAATAAAACTGGGCTTCACCAACTTTACCTCACTTAACAAACATTTCACTTCAGCGATGTAAATTTGGGGTCGTGGTTGCAAGTCAAGGACTACCTGTAATATCTCAAATTGGGCCGGTTCCTCTGGGCTTTAAACCCCCCACAATCTTCCACAAAAAAAAAAAAAAAAGGGCTCTGGGATACCGTGATAGGATACTTAAACGTCGGTCATGCGATCACGCAATTTGGGGGCTTGGCCCACCCGGCGTGTGTTTGTTTGCAACCGTCGCGAGGGCCCCAAGGCTACGATGATCGCCCTCCGCGGCTTCCGACAAAGTGGGTGGAAGTTTAAGTTTGCATAATGACCGTGCGATTCACTTTGCAACCACGGGATGTGTGTGTGTGTGTGTGGTTAACCAATGTAGCAAGAATCATAAAATGGGGCACGTTGGCAGCCTTGCCTAATGGTGGAAATTCCTGGTCCCTGTTGGCGTAAGTCGAGGACTAGCTGTACAGCCAACGTGGGTCTTTCCAACCCCTCCCCACTTCCTCCCTGTCTCCCAAAGGGGGCACTTCTTCCCCTCTTCCCAGCATCAAGGAATTTTAAAAGTTGGACACGACTTAGGATTAGCTTCTTCAGTTCGGGTTGGGGGTTCTGGGGTGCAGCTGTCTCCCCTTTTTCCCAGCCGTTTAATCTCCCCGTGCAAGCGGGGGGGAGGGGAGGATTTGATAGGAAAAAAAGGGGGGCGCTTTTCTTTGGAGGAGGAAACTGCTTCGACATATTTGTTTTCCTAGCATTTAAATTGCTTTTCTGCAGCCAGGATTCTGTCCTCTGGGCTCTGCTCTGGGGGGCAGAGGGAAGGGGGTCAACAGCCGGTGTGGGATCGGAGATGATGGTATTATAAGGCAGATCTGGGTATTTTATGGCCCTCCTGTGTCAAATCCGGCCCTAATCCAGCCCTTTGACTTGTTCCTGTCGGCCTCTGACTGACCTGCATGGTTCGCAGGTAGTCCTCGACTTACGACCACAATTGAGCACGTTTCTGTTGCTAAGCGAGACATTTGTTAAATGAACCTGGCCCCCTTTTTCTGACCCCTCTTGTCCCAGTTAGTAAATCACTGCAGTTGTCAAGTTAGCAACCCGGTTGTTAAGTGAATCCAGCTTCCCCGTTGACTTGTCAGAAGGCTGCAAAAGGGGATCCTGTGACCCCGGGACACTGCAGCCGTCATAAGGCCAAGTCAGATGTCAAGCATCTCAGTTTTCCTCATGGGAATGCTACAACAGACATAGTCATTGATTACTTTTTTAAACTGCCATTCTAACTTTCAACGGTCACTCAGTGAACTGTTGTAATTTTGACTTACCTTTACTTTTAGGTGTGAGTAAAAGTACTTTTTCGTGTTTGTTTGCTTGTTTTAAAGCCATTTTATGGCCCCAGGCTACATGCAGCCTCATGGCTGTCCCTCTCTGGTCTGCGTGGATTGCTTTTATGAAAGACACTGCAAATTTATTTATTTATTTTTCATAATTTAGTATATGTGCACCTGTGCATGCCTACACACCTTCTCAGCCCTATCGGTGTGGCTCTCTGCCACACTCCCAGTTTTTCACGCAGCCCCTTGGGAAAATAAATGGCCCGTCCATGGTATCCTGCCTTGAGCAGGATGGGTGGGACTAGAAGACCTCTGAGGTCCCTCCCAAATCTATCATCCTCTAACAACCCCATAATCCCTTTGCAGGAGGGAGTCTGGGCAACTGAACGGAGCTAGCAGAGTGTTTTACTGGCCGGATGCCCTTCCTGTCACCAGTGCAGAGTTTTGTTCCGCAGATAATATTCCCAGTGTGCCCAGAGAGAGAGAAATATCTGCCTCTACCTAGGATCGAACTCCCTTCCTGCTGTATGAGTCCAACAAATCTTAAGACCCAGCCTTAGGTGCCGGAGTGGGGGGGGCGACCTCCTACCCCGCCACCCCCTCAGACCTCACCTCTCCTTCCTTCCTCTCTCCCCCGCAGGGATCAAGCACGAATGGCAAGCAAATGGCCTAGAAGACATCAAAGACCGCCAGAGTCTAGCGGAAAAGCTGGGGGGCAGTTGCGTCATCAGCTTGGAGGGCAAGCCCGTGTGAGGGCCCCCGACTCCTCCCCTTCCCGGGTCCCCTGTCGTGCCAGTGACTCTGGAGCTTCCATGTTAATGGCCCCATGCTACTGTTGGGGGTGGGGGGGTCGGGGGGGGTCCTTCCTTTTCTCAGTTCCATTCCAATTATTATTTTTTCTGCCTTCTCCTCTTCCCTGGCCTGGTTCTCTCTCTCTCTCTCTCTCTCTCTCTCTCTCTCCTCCTGTCTCAGCAGCTGCCTTGCAGCCTGCTGTTCAAATTTGCCAAACGTGCTACAGCTATTCTCCCCCCCCCAACACTCCTCTCCAGCTCTTTCCTCCTTTCTCTCTCTCCCCCCCTTTCACACCCTTGAGGTGACATTCCTGAAGGAGGGGCAGGGTCTCCAGTCCTCGGCCTCTCCCTTGGTTTTCTTTGGTCCACCTGCTTCCTCCAATTCCCCTCCTCTTCCTCTCAAGGGTACGGGGTGGCGGCGGTAAGCAGCCAATGGCTGGGATCGATGGGGACCCTAATTTCCAGAATTAGTCCGTTTTCCAGTGTGTACAAAAAGAAAAGGGTTGTTTTTTTAAAAAAAAAAATGGGTTTCTGTACGTGTGTGGTTTTTTTTTCTTCGAGAAAGTGTGGAATGGCAACTGCGTTCCCCGCCCCTCTTCCCTGTGATGACTTCCTCTCCCCAAGTTCCTTTTCTTAACTGCCATAGTAGCTCTGTGCTTGTCTGTAGTACTGTGTACAAATAAAATATTGTGGAAAACAGTTGTACCCATCTCTACGTTGGGGGTGGAATTAACAAACTTTATGGAAGCAGTACCACCAAGAACCTGAATTCAGTAATAAAAAAAAAATGCTACCTTTGGCGTCTCGCCTCGTTTTATTTGCTCGGGCTTTGGGGGAAGAGGCTGACGTCAAAATCTGGGGTCAGTTAAGTCTTCGTCGATGGAGGGGGATATTTGTAGCTCAGGGTTGAACAGTGGCACCTTGAGCTGGGTGGTTTCCTTGCAGACGTTTCATGACCCAACTAGGGAACACAACCAGTGTTAGGAGGGAGTTGGTTTTGCTGCAGATGCCCCCTTTTTGCACTGATGATGATCCCTAGTTGGGTCATGAAACGTCTTAAAGGAAACCAAGCTGAGAGCACCAAGGGACTTCATGGTCTTCCTCTTCTACTTTGGAAGTCCCATTCCCTTTTAAAACTGATGACGTTACTTAGTTTGGTAATGAAACACAAGAAAACCAACCTCAGAAAGCACCAAAGACTACAGTTAAAATCTTGCATTGAGTTGGTAGGATGTTCTGTCAAATCCTACATCAGATCCTACTTTTGTGTAGAACAAGGATCTACACTAAAATGTCCTTTTTCCTCCCCAATCTTCAAAGGTTTTATCTCTCAGCTCTGGACTCCTCAGAAACTAAATTCAATTTTGAAATTTTGTGTATTTTACAGTTAGCATTCTGCCCCCATTTTACTTTACGTGTAAAAACAAAGAAACAGCCAGTTGGTTCTTTCTCCTCATAACCACTATCCCAGTTAAAATCCTACATTTAGTTAATTTTATTTGACGAAGTGAGGGAGCTAACAATTTCGCCTTGTAATAAAATTTTGAAAAGGCGTCTCACCTTTTTTTAGAGTGATTTTTCCTTGTGGGTCTAAATATTCAGCCTTAGATGTGTGGACTTCCAACTCCCAGAATTCCCCTGGGAGTTGAAGTCGTCCCGTCTTCAAGGTTGAGAAACAAAGCTCTTAAGTTTCAGGCAGGGACAAATTAAATTTACCACCTTCTTGAACATAGTTAATATCTAACCAGGTTGCCTTCGGGGTTTGGGAGGAAAATCTCCAGCAATAACTAATCTAGGTTTTCTCTTGTCCCACCGAACTGATTTCTACGGAGGCTTCAATACAAGTCTCAATCCTTTTTTCTCACGATGGGTCCGGTCCGTCCAGGTTCTGAAACTCGAGGGAAAAAATTGTGGTTTTTAAATTTAATCTGAGGAAACTCTGCTTGGGTGCGGCTTTGCAAAAGGTAAGCCAGTTTGTGACATGATTCACCCCAGGCTTCACACAGATGGTCTTTAACTTAACAATGATTAATTTAATGACTTCAAAGTTAGAACAAACCCTGAGAAGAAGTTTTTCCACACTGACCACTGCAGCAGCCCCAAGGTCATGAGATCAAAATCTGGCCACTTAAGCCACCAACTCAATATGACGGTGGTTGCACCTGTGTGTGGGGGGGTCACACTTTGGCGGCCTACCAAGCAAACTCAAACTGGGGAAGCCAGATTCGCTTAACGACCGACGTTAACACGCTTAAGTGGCAAGAAAGGGGGTGAAAAATAACCTTGTCTCATTTATTAGCCGCAGAAATAAGCCTGTAAAGCAAAGCAGCCGTAAGTTGAGGACTCTAAAGGAGACTGCGTGGTTGGTTAGGGCCACCCTTCCTATTTGCAGAAAGTGGGCTCCTTGGCACAGTCTCCTAGGGACGGAAACCACCACCCCCGCAAGATAAGCGAGTTCTGGCAATGGCCGGGCTTTGCCGCCCAAGAGGCTCAGCTCAGCCTATCTGCTTCCAGGCTCCTTGGGCGCGGCTAATCCGGTTCTCGCAGCCCCACCAGGTGAGGCCAAAGTCCTGCCTGGGTGGGGCCTTCTGCAATCTCGATCAGTCATGGGCGCCTTGGGCAGCCCGGAGCTGAATCACCTTGGCACAGCCAGGCTGGTTCCACCTTGGTACGTCAGCGGGGGCACCGGGCGGGGGAGGAGAAGTCAGGTCTGGCCGCCTGGATGATGTCCTCGGCATGAAACCAGAGCGGCAATCCCCCCGCCGGGAGAAATCCCACCTCTCCAGGCTCTGGTGGAGAGATCTCCCTTCCCAAGGGGATGTGTTTAGCTCGAGGTTGGACTGGGAGTGTGCTCGGTACTCTCTTCAGTTTTCTCGCAGACGTTTCACGACCAAACTAGGTAATATCATCAGTGTTTGAATAAGCAAAGTCACCTCCTTTCTAGCATTGATGACGTTACGTAGTTTGGTCGGGAAACGTCTGCAAGAAAACCCCCAAGCTCAGGGCATTAAGAACCCCATAGACGTCGCCGCCGCCTCCTCCTCCTCCTCCTCCTCCTCCTTGCACAACCCTCATCTCCCTTCTAACAATGATATTACCTAGTTGGGTCATGAAACGTCTGCGAGAAAACCCCCAAGCTCAGAGAGCACCAAGGACCCTACAATTAATCTCTTGCATTAAGTTGATAGGATGGTCATTTTGTTTTCTTTTCTCTTCTTTTTCTTTTTTCTTTATTTCCTTTCTCTGTCTTTCCCTTTCTCTTCTTTCCTTTTTCTCTTCTGCTTCTTCTTCTTCTTCCTCCTCCTCCTCCTCCAGAACCCCCACTCCCAAATGTCTGTGGATTGACTGAAGTCTCTACCCAGTATTCCCTCAACTGCCACCTTCACGCTCGTAATGCTGAACTATTCCAGAATGTTCTCGTTCTCTTCCGCTGTCTCTTCCCAACCATCCTGCGAAGTAGGCCTTAGAATTCACCAGTCCTTTTGCATAGTCCAAAGGATAGTTGCATTTAACAAGGTGGAATAATTCCTACGGAGAATAATCCCATTTAAATAAGGACTCTGGTCGTTTGGAAGTGCTTCGCAATTACAACTTGGCTATTTCATTAGACTTTTACAAATTGCGATGGCTTGTGTGTTTGACGGGAAGAAGTTAGAGCCCAGAAGCTAGCGTGATTCAAAATTAAACTGAAAGCAAGTGAATTATATTATTTCGGACAGTGCAAAATGACTTTAAAAGGCAGGCAAGGAACTCCGTACGCGTTCTTACACGTTGCATTAAATCCTTAATGTGGATGATTTGGGTTTGGGTGGGCATAAGAGGCAGACCAGGCCAAACATGGTTTGTTCATAAACTGGTTAGGGAAACACAGCTTTGATAAATAGGCAAGCTGACTCAGCATACAGCACTCTGGTGAATTTAGAAACGAAAACTTTATCGGAAAGAAAAAGGAACTGCATTCTGATATAATGCCGTAGGCAGTCTACTGTACTCTAATAAAGTGATGTATTTATTTATTTTTGCTTGTTAGGGAAAAAAAACCCTCCGATCGCTTTATTATTCTGCATTTTGTTATTCTGGACCCACAACTTTGCGGGGTAGGCTTCATGACCTCACCGTTGCCTCTTTAGCTCAATCAATTTTGCTCAGGGGGCTTAACCAAGCCTCCAATGCAGAGCTAGCTAGCTTTGCGGTCCTTTGAAAGCATAAAAAAAAAAAATCATGAGTAAGGTTATTTTCCTGCCGCTCCTTGACCGGCCAGGAAATTCCCGTTAGAATTCAGCTTTGGGGAAAAAAAAAAAATTGTTTTAAGCTGACGTCATCCTTTCATAACAGTTCCTATAACTCCCTGCAGGGTTTTGTGTGTTGTGTGAACCCCTTGCGGCTTGTTCAGGGAACCAGGGCTAAGCAGACCCTGATTCTAGATATGGTAGAAGGGGCTCTTCCTATTTTCCAAAGCCCCAGAAGGCAGGACAAGAAGCAACGGATGGAAACTCATCAAGGAGAGAAACAACCTAGAACTCAGGAGGAATTTCCTCAACATTAACCAGTGGAACAAATCGCCTTTGGAAGTTGTGGCTGCTCCATCACTGGAGGTTTTTAAGAAGAGACTGGACAACCATTTGTCTGGAATGGTGTTGAGTCTCCTGCTTGAGCAGGGGGTTGGACTAGAAGACCTCACAAGGCCCCCCTCCACAATAACTCATTCTGTATTCTTGCATTCAAAGATACGAAAAAAATCCCCTTCCAGCTCTAGGATTCTGTGTTCTATCCTTGAGGGCCAAAACTGGTGGCAGTGGAAAAATAATGGAGGCTTTTTAAAGAAGAGACTGGACAGTCACTTCCTCTGATATGGTATAGACTAAATCTTCTGTTTGAGCTCGGGGTTGGACTAGATAACCTCTGAGGTCCCTTCCAACTCTGTTATTCTGTTATAATGGACAGGCTTCGTGTCGTTCCCACGCCTAATCCTTAGCTACACTCAGGAGAAAACCGGGTGTATCGGCTTTCAACCTAAAGCAAATCTCCATTTTAGGGCATCTCTTGCCCTGCTCTGAGTAAACTCAGCTCCTGAGCATGTGTTGAAAGAATCCGCTTCCTTTCCTCCTTCTCCTGAACTCGCGGTTCAGCCTTCCCAACCTAAATTGGTTTCTCTCTTCATGACTGCATGCCAGATTCTGGTCTCGGTGGCTGAGTTTCTCAAATGAGTCACGCATGGCATTGGACCCACACAGAAACCCAGGGTGTACCTTTAAAAAAAATGTTTAGAGGGTGCACCAGAGCATGTACAGAGTTCCCTCCCCCACCCCACCCCGGAAGGGAGACCCAAGATAGCTGTAGCTTTTGCATGCAAAATATATTACTAAAAGAGATGAGAAGCTGTGGGAACTCCATCCCTGGATGCTTTTAAAGAAGAAATTGAACAGCCCCTGCTCTCAAATTGTATCGGGTCTCCTGCTTGGGGGAGGTGGGGGGGTTGGACTAGAAGACCTCCAAGGTTCCTTCCAGCTCTATTCTGATTGATTGATTGTCTAGCGGGAGCGTGGAAGCACACACTGGAACTCTCCCGGTCTGAAAAATGTAGGGATTCTATGCAATTTCCTTAGAGAAAGGAAGTGAGGTTATCCATTGCCCCAAAATTGTGTTCTGCTGCCCTCTGCGGGATATGCAAAATAGCTGCAAATCCAAATTTCTAAATTTGCTTTTTTGAATGGAATCCAATCAAGGCTCCTTCTTTTGTCATCCAATGGCAGAGGCTAGCAGATCCATCTCATCCTGGGCACACACACAACCCCCTTTTTTTGGAACTATTACCATCTGGGAGATGGTACAGGATAATAAAAACAAGGAAAAATAGGCTGAAAAACAGCTTCTATCCCAGTAACTCTATGGAATTCTACTGTATAGTGCAATATTCGTGCAATATCAGGGGGCATTCAATTCAATTTTATAGAATGCAAAGGATGTGTGTTTTTATTAATCTTTATGTATAATGTATACTGAAGATGGCATTTAAGTTCGTTGTACGAGGTGCAATGACAACAAATTAAAATAACTAACTATGTCTGGCAGGCTTAAATCAGATTTGGCGGTTTTGTGTCAAGTTCACCCTATTGTGGGATGGTAGGAATGAAATAGTCGCAAACCATCATGCGAAAGCACGGAATTTATTTAACTTTTCATAGAAAGCAACCCAAACAGAAAGCAGGAAAGAGATTTAAAGGAAGCACAAATGAATAAAGCAGGGATTTTAACATGTCACCTACCACTAATAAATGATGGGTGATTGAATGTATTTTTACAAAAATATAAAAATATTTTTAAATATTTCTCTCTCTCTGAGCACAATGAGAATAGATCTGCTGAACACAACTCCGCATTGGCGACAGGAAAGGCATCCGGCCAGTAAGCACTCAGCTCCATTCAGCTGCCCAAACTGCACCTCGCAAGAGATTATTGGGGTCATTAAATGAAGATTTATTCCATTTTTAAGATGTCCATCTTCCCTACAAGGTGACTCTGAGCAGCTTAACGCATTATAAATTATTATTATTTTTAAACCAACTCTAAACGGGGAGTAAACCAAGTGGGCAGCTTTTGTGTTAGTTTTTTTTTCTTAAAAAAAGCACATTTTTCTAGAGGTACAGTTTTTGCAAAACTGGACAATTAGATCACCCCAGAAGCTTCTGCTGCAAAGAGAGGCAACGCCTAGGAGGAAGGTTGTGTGATTGCAGACGGAACAAGCATGACACTGTTTGTCAAGGAGAACCAGCTGCCTTGGCAAAGCCGAGAAATGGAATTATTTTTATTTTTCCACCCGTGCAAAGCTGATCGAGCAGTTCTCGTATCAGCAGGAAAGAGACGGAATTGCACAATTCCCCAAGCTCCTCCTGTTCTTCGCCGCCTTTGGTTGTTTCTAAAGGAAGAGTTTGCATTGTGTGCTTAAACCAGGTTAAGGCAGTTCGGCTGAAAAACAATCCAATGCTTGGTAAGGCTAGCTGGGTTGTGTCGGTTTGGTTAGTATAGGGTGGTTTATAAACCTTCCCAGCTTGAAGATATGGGGACTTCAACTCCCAGAATCCCCCAGCCCGGCATGGGTAGCTGGGGAATTCTGGGAGTTGAAGTTCACCCATCTTAAAGCATGCTGGCTGGGGAATTCTGGGAAATGCAGTCCACCCATCTTAAAGCATGCTGGCTGGGGAATTCTGGGAGTTGAAGTCCACCCATCTTAAAACGTGCCGGCTGGGGAATTTTGGGAGTGGAATCTCATACATGTTCAAGTTGCCAAGACTGAGAAAAACTGGTATAAAGGACCACATATTTTGTCAACCGGGAAAGTGCCAGTTTTGAGAACAGTGGCTCCACAGGAAGACAGACAGACAGACAGAGAGTGTCATTGTATGTGTATAAGAAATACAAGAATAATCAAAGCATTAGCTGTGTGGGTGGCTGAGGGAGTTTTATCCTGAAATTTATTGCTTCAAATGGCAATAAATAATGATAACCTTTGTAGGAACTGATCCTTATCTAAGCTCTGTGACCTCTAACTAAATGAGCTCATTGCACAAGAAATACGATTCCGCCTTGTTTCCCTGGGTCAGTTCACCACGGGGACAACTCCTGCTCTGCTATTCTTTCAGCTGCCGTTATTAAATCATTATATTGATAGTCCTCGGCTTATGATAACAGTTGGGACCAGGATTTCTGTTGCTAAGCAAGCCGGTCATTAAGTAAGTCACCTCCCCAATTTGCTACTCTTTTTTGGCCAGGGGTGAATTGTTGCAGTCTGTTAAGTGGATCACTTTAAACAAATCCAACTCCACCATTGGCCAGAATAGCAAAAATGTATGGTACTCAATCGTCTGTATGTTAGAAATGTTCAAAAGAATTGGATACTTTTTACCATATGTGGTGGGCCTGCAAAAAAACACAGGTGTTCTGGAAAAAATTGGGTTATGGTTGGAGGAAATTTTGAGACTAAAAATTAGCTTTACACCAGATACCTTTTTATTAGGAATAATAACAGAGAACCTTAGCAAAGCAGATATTTGCTTAACTATACATGTAATTACAGCAGCAAGAATACTTTTTGCCCAAACTTGGAAAACAAAAGAAATTCCAAACGACAATGCTATAATAGATAAGATTTTCCAATGCCCTGAATTAGATAGTCTGACTCTAGAATCGAAAGACCAAGATAAATCAAAATATTATAAAGTATGGAAAAAATTCTACATATGGAGGGACTTGAGAAAGGAAGTCTATAAAACTGAAATTAGAATTTAAAGCGAAGTAGAAATGAGGTATATGAATATGACCTAAAAGCTGCTGATCCAGTTCTACAGAGGAATGATTGAGTCTGTCATCTGCACCTCTATAATTGTCTGGTTTCGTTCTGCAACCCAACAAGAAAGACACAGACTTCAGAGAGTAATTAGGACTGCAGAAAAAATAATTACTACCTACCTGCCTTCAATTGAGGACCTGCATACTGCACAAGTCAAAAAGAGGGCTGTGAAAATATCTACAGACCCCTCACATCCCAGACATAAACTGTTTCAATTCCTAACCCTCAAAACGACGCTGTAGGGCACTGAACACTAGAACAGCTAGACACAAGGAGAGTTTTTTCCCGAACGCCATCACTCTGCTAAACAACTAATTCCCTCCACACTGTCCAACTATTTACAAAGTCTGCACTACTATTACTATTAATCTTATCACTCCTTATTGCCCATCCCCTCCCACTTGTGACTATATGATTGTAATTTTGTCGCTTGTATCCTGAGTTATTATTGACTGTTTCCTAGTATGATTTGATATCTTATTCTACCCTATAACTATATTCTATTTACTATATACCCTATTATTATATAACTCTATGACAATTATTAAGTGTTGTAGCTGATGATTCTTGACTCTTGACGAATGCATCTTTTCTTTTATGTATGCTGAGAGTATTTGCACTAAGACAAATTCCTTGTGTGTCCAATCACACTTGGCCAATAACGAATTCTCTTCTCTTCTCTTCTCTTCTCTTCTCTTCTCTTCTCTTCTCTTCTCTTCTCTTATTTTATTCCTTCCCCCTATTCAGCAATATCCTTATATCCTTGTATCCTTACGATTTTTATTGACTGTTTCCTAGTATGATTTGATTGCTTGTTGTATCCTATGACTATCATTAAGTGTTATACCTGATGATTCTTGACTCTTGACTTTTATGTACACTGACAGCATTTGCACCAAAGACAAATTTTTTGTGTGTCCAATCATACTTGGCCAATAAAGAATTCTAATTCTAATGATACAAAGCCTAAACATATAGATGTATATATATATATGTATATAAATGTTTAAATTTTCTTTTGATTTTTTCAAATGTAAAATGTAAAGACTGAAATGTATGTCAAAGAAAGTCCACCACGTTCAATATTTTTAATGTTTATTTTCAATAAAAAATTAAAACAAAACCAAAAAAACCCAAATCCAACTCCCCCCATGGGTGGAATCCATCTGGGAATGGTAGTCACACATGTGTTGTAATGATGAGGCAGTCGAGTTGTTTGAGCATGAACAACTGAATCATGATGATCTTTATTAGAGTCTAGTCTTGCATTTATACACATTTTTAGTTATCCTCCATCACTGGTTAACTTTGGTTACTGCTTAACTTTCGTTACTGTTTAGCACAGTAATCCATACAATTAATTATCTCTAGTTAAAGTCTAACATATGTTTACTTCCTCTTTCTAATCCTCCTTTAGATTAGTGACTTTGTTTACCTGAGTTGTATTTGCTTGGAAACATTCTTTATCTGAGGTTTGCCATCCGAGATTGGAACATTCCTCCAATTACAACTCTACACACATGACCCCCTCCCAGCTCCACCCAGGATGCTGCCACCATCATAAATACAGGTAGTCCTCAACTTACAACAGTTCATTTAATGACCGCTCAAAGTTACAACGGCACCGAATAAAGCGATTGAGGACCGTTTTTCAGACTTACGATCGTTGCAGAATCTCCACCCCCCCTTAGTCACGTGATCAGAATTCAAAGGCTTGGCAGGCAACCGCTTCATACTTATGACCGTTGCTGTGTCCCGGTGGGGATGTCACATGATCCGCTTCTGCAAAAGCCTTCCTGGTTTTGCCTTTTGCCTCCAAACGGATCCCTCTTCACCAGCAAATACAGAGCGAAACAATAACTAAAAACACTCCTTCCCCCAGGTTTCCTCTTGATTTCCTATCCTATTTTTTAAGCCCCCTAACCAGATTCAAAAACATTTACTACTGGTTCTGTGGCCGTGGCTTGGTGGGTGTGGTGAGGCTTGGTGGGCGTGGCTGGGTGGGTGTGGCAGGGGAAGGATACTGCAAAATCCCCCTCCCCACCCCACTAACCTGCTTTCCAGCTCCGTTCTCCTGTGCAGGGCAACCCAAGGAGACCCAGCTGACCAGCTCTGGGCGTGGCTTGGTGGCTTGGTGGGCGTAGCAGAGGAAGGTTACTGCAAAATGCCCATTCCCACCCCATTAACCTGCTTTCCAGCTCTGTTCTCCTGGGCAGGGCAACCAAAGGAGACCCAGGCGATCAGCTGGGAATCAATGGGAGGCAGAGACGAGATGCGGCTGGCGGGGCCAGTCAGAGGTGGGATTTTTGCCGGTTCTCCACGCTACTCAAAATTTCCACTACCAGAACTGCTCATAACCAGCTGAATCCCACCTCTGCCCCTAACTTCTGAATCCCACCTCTGCCCCTAAAAATATCAAAATAAAACAGGTCAAAAACTGGTGAGTTGCAATTTGCCTCCTGGGCCACCAGAGGGCGTGTTAAACCCCCTTTTATGAAAAAAAATAAATACATCCAGGAATAAAATTCTGTAATTTTCAGCAATAACCTTCAAGAATCGGTTGAACGAGAGGGTGCTGCAAACTTGCACCGGGGGAAAATAAAAGGGAGTTTGGGAAAAAATGGGGGCGTTTTTAAAGCCCCTCTGGGAATTTCCGCAGGCTCATTCGGTGCATCCTGTAACCTCCTGGCTGGCCACAGTTTTGTTTCGAGCCTGGAACTGGGAAACGTCCCATCTTTGAGCGTGCAACTCGGCCCTGACAATCCCAAAGGAACTGAGTATGTTTATTTTTCTAAGAGGAAGAACCAGCTTCTCCTTTTTGCTCTTGGAACACTGTGTAAAAGTCTCACTTCCCTCGGAATTTGCACAAAAAAAACCAACCCTCCAGAGGTGAAAAATTCAGCCTAACTTTCTACTCCCACGCATCCATGCAACCTCACTGTGCAAATTGCACTGATGTGTGAGGCGCATCTCAGATTCCTGACGCTGCTGTAGTCATTTTGCAGGGTTTTGTTCCTTGCTCTTCAAAGCCAGCTGAGAATTATTTGTATCCTGCCTTTATTATTTTTACAAATAATACACGGTAGCAAACCTATCCAATACACTTCTCCTGTTTTCCACCGCAACAACAGTCCTGCGAGGTGTGTTGGGCTGAGAGAGAGGGACTGTCCCAAAGTAAACAAATTGGCTTTTGCGTCTACAGTGGGATTAGAACTCACCATCTCCTGGCGATTGGCCCAAAGCAGGGGTGGGATTCAAAAATTTTAACAACCCGTTCTGTGGACGTGGCTTAGTTGGTGGGTGTGGTTTGGTGGTCATGTTATTGGCTGGGCGTGGCCAACTCAATATCACTCACATTGAGGCAACCATCTCCTCGCCTGGCCTCTCATGACTGTGGGGATGCTGCAACCGTCGTAAGTGTGAAAAACGGTCATAAGTCACTTTTTCCAGTGCCATTGTAACTTTGAATGGTCACTCCACACAAGAAAAGTACTAGCAAAGGAGGGGGAAAAAATTCCAGAGAAGTTCCAGAGACAGGAAGTCTAGTCCTGCCAAGAATGTAATAAGGGTTAACGGAGAAGCAGTTTCTGTAAGCAACACCAGAATGTTTCCTTCCTGCCTTCCTTACAGGATTAGGCCAGTAATTTCTTCTAACAACCGGTTCTCCCAACTGCTTAGAATGTTAACAACCGGTTCTAGCGAATAGGTGCAAACTGGTAGAATCCCACCCCTGGCCCAAAGTCACCCAGCTGGCTTTCATGCCTAAACTGGGACTAGAACACACTTTCTAGCCTAGTCCTTAATTTCTTGGTGAAAGAAGCCCCTCAAATATTGGAAGATGCTATTATGTCTCCCTTAGTCTAGATAAGCACCATTCCTGCAACCCTTCTTCATATGTTTTAGCCTCCATCATCCAATCCCCTTTGTCGCTCTTCTCCTCACTCTTTCCAGAGTCTTCACAGGTTCAATCGTTAGTTTAGTTTACTTGAGACTTTCAAGAAGAGATTGGACTCCCATCTGTCAGAAATGGTGCAGACTTGGGGGGCGGGGTTGGACTAGATGACCTACAAGGTCCCTTCCAACTCTGATTATCTGTTAAATCTGTTAGTTTAGTTTAGTTTAGCTTATTGTCATTGCACCTTATACAACGAAATTAAATGCCATCTCCAGTGTACATTATGACTGTGAAAATAAACACAAACACACATCCCTCACATTCTATACATTGAATTGAAAACCCCTGATATTGCATTCATATTGCACTAGACCTGCGATGGCGAACCTATGGCATGCTTGCCCCAGCCAAACTTACCTGCACTGTGCGTGCACGTGCCTCCCTGCTGATTTTTGGCCGGTTTGAGGCCGTTTTCGCCCTCCTGGAGGCTCGAGAGAAGCGTCGGCCCGTTTGGCACTTCCGGAATTTCAGGAAGGCCCGTTTTTCATTTTTGATTTCTTCAAGCCTGTTCTGTTTTTTAATTGCTGGCTGAATATAAAGACAGACAGACATACTCTACAAAGGCTTCCATACAAAGTTTCTTTATTGGGTCACAAGGCATCCTCAAATATAACTCACGGTTATGTCGAGATCCATCCAATGTCCGATTCTTTGCATAGTTGACATCATAGTGTAAAATTATAACGGTCTTTCATCCCATAACGATGGAGCAAAGGGTGCTGGGGTCCAAGCAAGAGTAAAGGAAACTTCCCCAATCCAACCAAGGATCAATTCAGTGACCAATCAGGATTACAGATGTGACCACCTGACATGAACTACATTTCCCATGATGCATTAACTCCATTTACCATGAGGCATTCCCTTAAGGGGACAGCTCCCAATTCTAACTTAACTATCTCAATTCCCAATTACCTATATACCGTCTGGACAGCACAAAGGCAATTACTAATTTTCCTCCAATACTTTTTTGCTTTGGCACAGGACCACCACATATGATAGTAGGTGCAACATTCTACTGTAAGTGAGGTCTTGATGTCCTTGGCCTGCGTTCCCAAGTTGCTTTTATATTTTGTGAACTAATATTAAGCATTTATCTTCATTGTAGATCACTGAAAAAGAAGTTGAAAGACCAGCCAGGCAAACTTCCTTATCTTGATCCATTTGGCTTCATCGCCTTCTCCCCTTTGTACAGGACAAATTTTTTTTTGGAGGGGAGGGCCCCAAATCCTCCCTTTTCCCTCCTCCACCTCTCCGTCCTGGGCAGATGGGAAAACTCCCGACTCGTGAAACTTGAAACCTGATTTTGGGATGCTGGAAACCGGCTGGAAAAAGCGGGCAGGAAGATCACAGTTTTCTGTGAAACCCGAAGCTCCAAACGGCAGAAAAAGAGAGACCAAACTTCATGTGTTTCTCCGTTCCAGGACTTTTTAATTTTTTTTTCACAATTTGATAATAACCTCATCGGTTTGGCCTGCCGCTAAGGGACTTGTACGATGCTTTTCTGCTTATTCATGGATGTTCCCGCACACGCTACATACTCCGAGGTGACGGATTCTTTGCCCTCACTTGAAGCCACAAATCTGAAAGGACAAACTGTTTCTTCCCTGTTTCTCCACCCCACCCTGTCCCAAAGGTGCAAGAGGCTGACTTGTTCGGATGAAATTATGATATATAATCTACATGTCTATATTTTTAAACGAGCTGCTCAAAATATGCCCCGGTGTGTGTGAGCAGCAAAACCTGATCAGCCACGTCAAAAAAAAAAAAAGGAATCCAGAATCCAGAAAATCAGAGTTGGAAGGGACTTTGGAGGTCATCTAGTCCAACCCCCTGCTCAAATCTCGCTTTTGAGGTCAGACCCCAGAAATGGAGAAGAAACACACACACACACACACACACATTCCCAGTGAAATTAATGGGTTGCGGTTTTGGTGCGTTCCCCCAAATGGTTGGAAAATTATCAGCCATCATTCCAAGCAGTCTGGTTGTGGCTGAAGCTTTGTTGCAATCCAGCTGGGTTTGGGACTACAGCGGCTATCACTCTCTCGCTGTGGGATATGGGGACTGTCATCCCCACAGCAAAAAAGGGGAGCGTGGATAGGGAGGTCTTTGGTGCTTCTTTGGCTTTTGGCTTCGGACCCAAGTAAAAACAGCAGAATATCATAGCTGTGTAATAAAGTTAGTGTTGTGGGGGCCTTTGGGTGTCTCTAAGCTGGGTGGCTTTCTTGTAGATGTTTCATAACCCAACTATGTAATGTCATCAGTGTTGGAAGGGAGTAGGGTTTGTGGAGAGGAGGATAAGGAAGAGGAGGGAAAGGGAAAGGATAAGGAAAACGGAAAGAGAGACAGACAGAGAGAAAGAGAGAAAGAGGGAAAGGAAAGGAAAGGAAAGGAAAGGAAAGAAAGAAAGAAAGAACCCCAAAACGTGACTGAATGCACATTAAAGTCCCTTCAATGTTCATTCTTTTTCCCTCCTGCAAAATAATTTATTCTCTCATTGCTGATTTCACAGCCAACGGCTTGTTTAGCTTAAGATAGGCGCAGCCTAAAATGGCAGCTGTCAAACACGCTTCAGAAGTAGCAGGGAATGAAACAGCAGGCTGATTAAATCTGTCCTGCTTTGGAAGTAATGGTGTGTGAGCAGGAGATGCTGAGTTCAAGTTCTGCCTTAGGTATAAAAGCCAGCTTGGTGACTTTGGGTGAATCACCAGGGGATGGTGAGTTCTAGTCCCGCCTTAGGTATGAAAGTCAGCTGGGCGACCCTGGGCAAATTACTATCTCTCAGCCTAGTCCACCTCAAAGGGTTGTTGTTGTGGGGAAAATAGGAGGAGGCAAAATGTATTGGATATGTTCAGCTACCTGGAGTTACTTGTTGAAATAATAAGGGTGGGATATAAATAAATAATAAACAGGAAGGGAGGATGGAGAACAAGGGAGGAAGGAGAAAGAAAGAAAAAGAAAGAAAGAAAGAAAGAAAGAAAGAAAGAAAGAAAGAGAGAGAGAGAGAGAGAGAGAAAGAAAGAAAGAAAAAGAAAGAAAGAAAGAAAGAAAGAAAGAAAGAAAGAAAGAAAGAGCTAAAAGATAAAAGTGAATTGGAATACTATCTGGTCTGGGACGCTTGGTACAGATGGTTAGATAAAAATAAAAGTAAAGGTTAGTAATTGTGAGGTATATACGAATATCTGCGATGCTGTAACATCGCAGAGTGTGTATATATTTTTAAATTGCTGAAAAATGTTCAATAAAAATTATTTTAAAAAAGAAGAAAGAAAAGAAAAAAAGGAAAAAGGAAGAAAGGGAAAAGAAAGAAAGAAAAAGGGAAAGAAAAGGAAGAAAAAAGAGAAATAAAGAAATAAA
>NW_020769393.1:3006713-3018729 GCF_900518735.1 Pseudonaja textilis
AAGCATGAAGACTGGGGAATTCTGGGACTTGAAGTCCATCCATTCTAGAGCCTGCTGGGAATCATATAGATGTGTCCCTCAAATACATCAGGCACTGAGTTCAACTGGAGGAAAGATCTTCTTTAAAACTTTGCACACGGAAATAGACCCACTGTGTGCTGATTGAAACAGCAAACATCTGGCTTATAAAGAATTCTTCCCAAGAGAGGAAAAAGCAACTAAATTTAGGATATTTGTCCCCAGCCCATCTCCAGGGCCTGTCTTCTTCGCCCCCGGAGGAACCGAGGGTGGCAAAGCATTTATTTCCCTTCCCAGCCTCTCGGCATCTCATTTCCGATGCTCCCAGCGCTGTGACACATGGAGAGGGGAGGTCAGGCCGGATCGGGGCTCCCCTGGGATCTGGTCTCCAGGCCAGCTGTGGGCCAAGGAGGCGAAGGGATCAGAGGGTCGAGGGAGGACGGAAAGTATCCACACAGCTGCGCCCAGCTGTGGCCAAAGGGAGGAAGAATTGGGATCCGGGGTCCCAACAGAAGAGACCCACCGGAGCTGGCCAGAAAGAACCGCAAACCTTCCAGTGCTCAGGATCCGCTGGGATCCACTGGGATCCCTTTGCCCCGCTCTGAATCCTCATAGGTCAATCTACGGCAGAAAGCGTCAAAGCATCAGGGCTAAATCTTGGAAACTGGGAAGGGCTGCCAAGGAGAAGTCAGAATGGCCGCTGAGGCTATGCAGAGATTATTATTATTGTTATTATTATTGCCTGCTTTTCTTCCAGATTTTTTTTAAATTTATTTTTTCCTTTTTAATGTGGGCTCTTTTGTTTTAAAGGGGATGATTTTATGAAGAACGGCTGCAGGATTTGGGTCTGGCTAGTCTAGAGAAAAGAAGGATTAGGGATGACATGACAGCAGTATTCCAGCATTTGAGGGGCTGCCACCCCAAAGAATCGAAGGGAGTCAAATTATTCTCCAAAGTACCAGAAGGCAGGACAAGAAGCAACCGATGGAAACTAATCCAGGAGAGAAGCAACCTAGAATTAAGGAGAAACTTCCTAATAGTGAGGACAATTAACCAGTGGGACTGCTTGCCACTAGAAGTTGTGGGTGCTCCATCACTGGAGGTTTTGAAGAAGAGACTGAACAGCCACTTGTCTGGAATGGTATATGTATAGGCTCCTTCCTGAGCAGGGGGCTGGACTAGAGGATCTCCAGGGACCCTTCAAATTCCAATTCTATTCCATTCCATTCCATTCCATTCCATTCCATTCTATTCTATTCTATTCTATTCTATTCTATTCTATTCTATTCTATTCTATTCTATTCTATTCTATTCCATTCTATTCCTTATTCTGTTCTGTTCCTAAATCTGTTCTATTCTGTTCTGTTCTGTTCCCAGTCAGCAGAATCCAAAGAGGCCATGCTGGTTGTAGTTCCTCGCCAACAGAAGGGCGATTCAACTTACGACCAAAATCTTTCTTGATTCATCCGTTCTTTGGTTCCAAACAACACTTCCAGCGGTAGCCTCCAAAACCAAGGCAGAAAAAACAAAACCCACCATATTATATATGTACAAATGAAGGAATGTCCTAATGACTAAAACTGCCTCATTACAAGCCTGGGAGAATAAACAATGCAGATCTCTACCCCAAACAAACCCAAGCTGATCATCATGCGAATTTATTCTGAGGATGATGTTTTATTCTTAAATTACCACCACCGGGAAGCTTTGAGGCTGGGTGGCCAGCCCCTCTGCCCATCGGGGACAGCATAATGAGTTTATTTTGCTAAATGCAAAAGAATGCAGACATTTCCCCTAATTCGAACAAACCCAAAAATGTAGTTAAATGCTCAAATCTGCTTTCTCCTCTTTGGTTAGACGTAAGGAAACGATGGAACAGGAGGATTTGGGCAAACTTGACTTACAACATTTAATGACTATTCAAAGTTACAACACCACTCAGAAACATGACTGAGGACTAAAATAGAATAGAATAAGAGTTGGAAGGGACCTTGGAGGTCTTCTAGTCCAACCCCCTTCCTAGGCAGGAAACCCTGCACCACTTCAGACAAAGGGTTATCTAATCTCTTCTTTAAAACCTCCAGTGCCTACAACTTCTGGTGGCAAGCAGTTCCACTGGTTAATTGATCTGTCAGGAAGTTTCTGCTTAGTTCTAAGTTGCTTCTCTCCTTGATTAAATTCCATCCGTTGCTTTTTATCCTGCCTTCAGGGGCTTTGGAGAATAGCTTGACTCCCTCTTCTTTGGGGCAGCCCCTGAGATATTGGAAGACTGCTATCATCTCTCCCCTAGTCCTTCTTTTCATTAAACTAAACATATATCCAATTCCTGCAACCATTCTTCGTATGTTTTAGCCTCCGGTCCCATAATCATCTTGGTTGCTCTTCTCTGCACTCTTTCCAGAGTCTCAACCAGAGGTGGTAATTCAGCAGATTCTGACCAGTTCTGGGGAACCGGTAGCGGAAATTTTGAATAGTTGGGAAAACCAGCCAATCCCGCCTCCAATTGGCCCCGCCCCCATCTATTCTCCGCCTCCCGAGTCCCAGCTGATTAGCTGGGTTCTTCTTTGGTTGCCCTGCACAGGAGAACGGAGCTGGAAAGCAGGTTAGTGGAGTGGGGAGGGCATGGGAATTTGCAGTATCCTTCCCCTGCCACGCCCACCAAACCATGCCACACCAATCATGCCACGCCCACAGAACCGGTAGTAAAATTTTTTGAAACCCACCACTGACATCATGGCGACCAAAACTGGAAGCACTATTCCAAGCGTGGCTTTATTTCCAAGGCCTTATAAAGTGGTATTAACACTTCATGTGATCTTGATTCTATCTCTCTGTTTTCACACTTATGACCGTTGCCCCATGGTCACGTGATCCAAATTCGGACGCTTGGCAAGGGACTCATGTTTGTGACGGTCTCAGGGTCGCACGAATCCTCTCTTGCGACCTTCCGACATGGGAATATCACAATTGCTGAACAACTGTGTGACTAACTTCACAACTGCAGGGATTCCCTTTATGATGGCGGCAAAAGAAAAAAGAAAAAAAGAACCGAATAACAGAGCTGGAAGGGACCTTGAAGGTCATCCAGTCCAACCCCCTGCTCAAGCAGGAAACCCTGTACTATTTCAGACCAATGGCTGTCCAATCTCTTCTTAAAAACCTCCAGTGTTGGAGCACCCACAAGTTCTGGTGGCAGTCTGTTCCACTGGTTAATTTGACCCCCTCTTCTTTGGGGCAGCCCCTCAAATATTGGAAGATGGCCATCATGTCACCCCGGTTCCTCCCTTCATTAGACTAGCTATAGTTCCTGCAAGTGTTCTTCGTACGGCTTCGTAAGGTTTAGTCTCCAGAATCGACACAATTCTGCACTATTGAGCTGACCAGTTTTGCCCAGTTCAACTTCTCACCGGCTCATATGTTGCGTTCCCTATTCTCCTTTTTGGACTTCCGTTTTGCGTGACCACATTCTCCGGCACATCTGGAAAAGGCCAAACTGGAGAGATGTGGCAAAAGATGGATGAGAAAAACAGCTCAGGATTCTGCCTGTGAAAATAATAATGAGAGGGTCTCTGTCTACGTGGTTGAACCCCAGAAGGGTTTCGGGGCAGACTGTTAGGAAAATCACTGGGTGTGGGTGACTGACGGTGGGCGGGCGGATAAATTAATCCTTTATCCAGAGCAGGATTCCTGATTCCAAAAGTCCATAGAATATAGCTAGGATTGAAGAGAGCTTTCTGCCCTTTCAACCAGCAAAATTTAATTGAATAACAGAATAACAGAGATGGAAGTGACCTTGGAGGTCATCTAGTCCAGCCTCCTGCTTGAACATGAGACCCTATGTTATTCCAGACAAATGGCTATTTAGCCTCTTCTTCTAAACCTCCATTGATGGAGCACCCACAACTTCTGGTGGCAAGCAGTTCCACTGGCTAATTGTCCTCACTGTTAGTAAACTTCTGAGTTCTAGGTTGCTTCTCTCCTTGATTAGTTTCCATCCGTTGCTTCTTGTCCTGCCTTCTGGTACTTTGGAGAATAGCTTGACTCCCTTTTCTTTGGGGCACCCCCTCAAATATTGGAAGTCTGCTATCATGTCTCCCTATTCTTTCACTAGACTAGACGTACCCAACTGTCATGCCCTTGTTGGATTCTGATTCTGAGGGGAGTGGGAGTGTGGCTCCAGTGGCTGTGGAAGAAATGGGGGGAAGGGCACAGTCTGGCTGGTCATTCAGAGGAAAACCCAGGCCCACCCTCTCTTCATCCTGGGGCACGCAGGGAGAAATGGAGAAGGGAGCAATGTGGCTTACGGGAGAGAAAAGGGCCCTGATCCCCTTCATTAGTTGCAGAGGGGAGAACAGGATATAAGTGGGGCGTTTGCACACAGCGCCTTGATGGAAGCAAAGAGTGCATTTTCTTGGTCAAGGCTTATCTGGGTTTTGGTGGTCTGCAATTTATCATCCTGGCCTGCCCTGTTAATTACTTCAGTGTGGTTTGTGCTGGTTTTTTTATTTCTAATTATCTTTACTTTGGGTTCAGACTGCATTTCTGCACTTCGTAGACTGTTTTTGGAAGAGTTTGATCTCCAGCCGAGGATAATTGGACATTGGGGCCAAGTTGGAGGCATTAAAGGGAATTTATTCTACTTTCGTGACTTTGTTATTTTTGTGTCACGTCCCGGGCCATCGCACCAATTCCTGCAACCTTTCTTCCTATGTTTTAGCTTCCAGTCCCCTAATAATCTTTGTTGCTCTTCTTTGCACTCTTTCCAGAGTTTTTTAATATATCTTTTTATAATATAACGTAATGACCAAAGCTGGATGCAATATTTCACGTGTGGTCTTACTAAAGCTTTCTAAAGCGGTACTAACACTTCACAATCTTGATTCTATCCCTCTGTTAATGCAGCCTAGGATTGTGTTGGCTTTTTTGGCTGCCACCGGCTGGCTCATATTGAAGTGGTTGTCCAAGTATGATTCCAAGATCCTTCTCACAATTCCTTCTCCTGAGCCAGGTTTCACCTAATCTGTACCTGTATATTTGGTTTTTCTTCCTAAGTGTAAAACCATCCTTTTCTCTAACGTTGAATTAGATAAGGTTCTGTTACATCGGATTTCACGGTGTTAGAATTTAGAGGCTGCTGAAAATTGGGTGGCCTATAAATTTAATAACTTGAAATGAAATGAAATGAAATCAACCCCCCCCCCCCACCAGTCAGAGACAAAATACTTCTGCTCTGTGTACGTGTCCCTGTGAGTCATTTGGAACTGAGCTCATTTTACAAGGAAGCTTTTGGGCTTTTCTTTTCTTTTCTTTCATAACCTTCCCAGGCTCTGGAGTTTGCAATTTCCAGAATTCCCAGCCAGCCTGCTGGGAACTGGAGTATGCATGTTGTCATCAGCTGAGCAAACCTATTGCAAACTGCAAAGCATAAGCTTTTGCAGAGTCTGTCATCTGCACACCTAGAACTGTCTGGTTCGGTTCTGCAACCCAACAGGACAGACACAGACTGTGTCACAGAGAGTGATTAGGACTGCAGAAAAAACAGTGGCTACCAACCTGCCTTCCATCGAGGACCTGTATCCTGCATGAGTCCAAAAGAGGGCTGTGAAAATA
This sequence comes from Pseudonaja textilis, assembly GCF_900518735.1. The sequence continues at coordinate 3,012,342 of NW_020769393.1, forward strand.
TTTACAGACCCCTCATATTCCAGACATAAGCAGTTTCAACTCCTATCCTCAAAAGGACGCTATGCAGCACTACACATCAGAACAACTAGACACAAGGAGAGTTTTTCCCAAATGCCATCACTCTGCTAAACAAATAATTCCCTCAACACTGTCCAGCTATTTACAAAGTCTGCACTACTATTACTGTTAACCTTCTCATCACTCCTTATCACCCATCCCCTCCCACTTGGGACTGTATGATTGTAACTTTGTCACTTGTATCCTTACGATTATTATTGACTGTTTCCTAGTATGATTTGATATCTTATTCTACCCTATAACTATATTCTATTTACTATATACCCTATTACTATATAACTCTATGACAATTATTAAGTGTTGTAGCAGATGATTCTTGACTCTTGACAAATGTATCTTTTCTTTTATGTATACTGAGAGTATTTGCACTAAGACAAATTCCTTGTGTGGCCAATCACACTTGGCCAATAAAGAATTGTATTGTATTGTATTGCATTGCACTGCATTCCATTCCATTCCATTCCATTCTATTCTATTCTATTCTATTCTAGAATGCAGGCCATGAGATTGAGAAGTGGGAAGGTGAGCAGTCTAGTTTTCAAGTTTGCAGCCAGTGGAAGTTATAGTTTGGAACAGCTGGAGAACGCAGGCGCCCCTGATCCTTTGCAGTGGGTTTCCTCCAAGGGCCAAACCAGGATACCCCTCCAGAAAGTGGCAAATCACTGCTTGATGCTGGTCAGCGTCACCTCCAATGGCAGGCAAATAGAGGCACTCTGCCCTCTGGTGGCAGGTCTGCAAAACTGCACAGCCACTCTGGCTGGTTGAAAATTTTAGAAGATTTTTAAAAAGAAGAATTTGCAGATCTAGAGAAATTCAGAGTATTTGTGGTCAGGCAGCTGACCTCCATTCCTCACCCCAGTTCCCAGCCAAGCCTGAATGATGTAACTACAGATACGGCAAGCAGGACGTCAGCAAATTTTTCCCCTTTTGGAGGTCAAAAGGCTCGTCAATCTTCCGCATTGGCTTTGAATGCAGATTCTTTGAGATTTTTTTTTCATGGGTGCCCTGAGGCTGCTACTGCTAATGTGGGTGAAGCTTTTGTTCTGAATTTAATTTGGTTTTCTTTGAGATATTTTTATATCAGTTTGCGACTTGGGTAGGGGCTTCATCGTAAATAGCACATTTCAGCGACGGGGCAGTTTAAAGTTTTGATATGAACAAAATAACAGAATAACAGAGTTGGAAGAGACCGCAGTGGTCTCCTAGTCCAACCCCCTGCCAAGCACTTATTAAGTGACCGTTTGCAGCTACTGTGTCACTCAAAAAGTGACATGACTGTTTTTCACACTTATAGCATCCCCGCGTGATCAAAATCCAGACGTTTGGCAACTGGTTTCATATTTATGACGGCTGCAGTGTCCCGGGGACACATGGTCCTCCTTTTGCAACCAAGAAAAATCAACAAGGAAGCCAACGTGTTCTAACTTCACAACCGTGGTGATTCAACTTAACAATCGTGGTCATAAAACAGGGCAAAATTCACTCGGCCGAGGTCTCGCAGCAGAAATGTGGAGCGTAGTTGTCGGTCATCCTTTTATTAGGATACTTTGACAGGTTAAAAAAAAAAAGACAATGGTGCCATTTTCGGAGTTCTACAGAATCCTTCGTCAGCCGGAGGTGGGACATTCCTTGCACTCAACGATATTCTGGAACTGATTATTTGGAAGAAAGCAACGGGAGGCAAGCAGAACCAGATGGGAGGGAAGGAGCGGGAGGCAGAGCTATCAACTCCGGCTTGCCAACCACCCTGGAATGACTCAGCCTGCAACCATCTGCTCCAACGGCCAGCAGCGTCATTAGGTGGAGACCATGTCTTCCCCACAACGCCCCGCGTTCCCGAGCAAAGCTGTTGGGATTTGCAAATCTGCAGGGAGAGTGAGAGAGCCAGGCCCATTCCCATCTGGAGGTGGCCACTAAAAGCCGGAAGTCCAAATGCCATCAAATGTCAGGAACATATTATCATATGTGGTGGATTTGCCCAGAGGCTAAAATGTATTGGACTAAAATACACATGTGGTTGGAAAAAATGATTAAACAACATATAGATTTGAAGCTTGAAATATATTCCTATTAGGAATGGTACCAGAAGCTTATAGTAAAGAAAAGATTTACTTAATCATACATGTCTTAACAGCGACTAGAATTGTATTTGCCCAAAACTGGAAGAGTGATAGGATACCGATAAAGGGAAAAATTATTGAAAAAATATTTGAATGTGCAGAAATGAATAGACTGACACTAGAAATTAAAGAAAAAGAAGAATCTGAATATGATATGGTATGGGATTTGTTTTATCAATGGATAGAAAATAGAACAAATTAAAAGGGACTGGATGTATTGATAGAGTAATAAGAGAAATTAAAGTGATAGATACATTGGATTTTATTTCTATTATTTACATAGGAAAGTGATTTTTGTTATATTGTTAAGTTTGACAAGAAGAACATTATTAATAATGGCTAAATAATTGAAATATGTACTTAATCAATGCACGATTGAAATGGAATGGATTTGTTGTATTTAAAACATATTTAATATTTTAAATATTTAATATTTAAAAAAATTAAAAAAAATACAAAAAAGAAAAGAAGTTTGAAGTTCAAGAAAGTTTTGGAGATAACCAGGGGGTAGAAAACTAAGAAAACTAAGATTGTGGCATCCGTCCCTCTCCATTCCTGGCCAATAGAAGGGGAAGAAATGGAGGTAGTGACAGATTTTATCTTCCCGGGCTCCACTGCAGGTGGGGACTGCAGGCAAGGAATTAAAAGGCGCTTGCTCCTGGGGAGGAAAGCTGTGGCAAATCCAGGCGGCCTACTCAAAAGCAGAGACAAATCCCCCTGACAACAAAGGGGCGTAGGATCCAGGCTGTGGTTCCCCCAGTGGCAATGTATGGCTGGGAAAGTTGGACCGTAAGGAAGGCTGAGCGCCAAAGAATGGAGGCCTTTGAACTCTGGGGCTGGAGGAGACTCCTGCGATTCCCTTGGACTGCAAGGCCATCCAACCGGTCAGTCCTAGAGGAGATCCACCCTGACTGCTCTTTAGAAGGCCGGATCCTGGAGAGGAAACTCAAAGACTTTGGCCAACACATGAGAAGGAAGGACTCGCTGGAGAAGAGCCGAATGCTGGGAACGATGGAGGGAAAAAGAAGAAAGGGAGGACAGAGAAGGAGGTGGTTGGAGGGAGTTCCCTGAAGCAGTCGGCGTGAGCTTCAATGGACTCCGGGGGGTGGTAGAAGACAGGAAGGCCTGGAGGAACGTTGGGTCGGACACGAGTTCGCAACTAACAACAACAAAGAAAGGTGTCTGGGTGTGTGTTTGTGTGTGTGTGAATTCCTGCCCTGATCTACTCTGGCTTCTGGGCGAGGAAGACTCCCCAGCGTTGGTCTCCGGCTGCGCAGCGTTGCAATTTTGCTCGCCAACTGGACGCCATGGATTCAAATTCTTCCTCAGAGAACTCCTGAGGATGAAGGAGGGGAAAAAAATAAGAGAGGAATATTAAGAACGATCCCTGGGGAGGGAGGAAACTCTTATGAGGAAGGATATGGGGAGCCAGTTTAGGTTAGTGGTTAAGGCAGCAGGCTAGAAACCAGGAGATGGGGAGTTCTAGTTCCTGCCTTAGGCATGAAAGGCAGTTGGGTGACTTTGGGCCAATCACCAGGAGACGGTGAGTTCCAGTCCTGCCTTAGCCAAGGAGCTGGCTGCATAACTTTAGGCCAATCCCTGTCCCTGAGCACAACCCACATGTTGCAGGGAAAATTGGAGAAAAAGGTGTATTTGATATGTTAGCTGTCTGGAGTTATTTATAAAAATAACAAAGAATGGAAAAAGAAAGAAAGAAAGAAAGAAAGAAAGAAAGAAAGAAAGAAAGAAAGAAAGAAAGAAAGAAAGAAAGAAAGAAAGAAAGAAAGAAAGAAAGAAAGAAAATAGATAGATGGATGAATGGATGGATGATGAGATAGATAGATATATACCATAGAGGGATAGATAGATAGATAGATAGATAGATAGATAGATAGATAGATAGATAGATAGATAGATAGATAGATAGATAGATAGATAGATAGATAGATAGATAGATAGAGATAGAGATAGAGATAGATAGGATGGATAGATAGATAGATAGATAGATAGATAGATAGATAGATAGATGGATGGATGGATGGACGGACAGACAGACAGATGGATAGATTGATGGATGATGAGATAGATAGATATATACCATAGAGGGATAGATAGATAGATAGATAGATAGATAGATAGATAGATAGATAGACAGACAGATAGACAGATAGACAATAGATAGATAGATAGATAGATAGATAGATAGATAGATAGATAGATATAGACGAGGTAGAGATAAATAGATATAAGGATATAGAAATAGATAGATGATTGATAGATAGATAGACAGACAGATAAGATGGATGGATGAATGGATGATGAGATAGATGGATATAGAGAGATATAGAGATAGATGATGGATGGATAGATAGATAGAGAGAGAGAATAGAAAAATAAAATCAAGAATTTGCATCTGAACGCCACACTGGTCCAGCCCAATGGAGGAGAGGCTATCAAAAAGTAAACTGCCAGCCCACCTGAACAAATGTCTCCTTGCTTGTCTCCAGGGCTTGAAGCTCTTGGGTCAATGAAGACAACATCTGGTTGGTGGAGTCCAACGCTTGGACTCGGATGAACCCAGCCTCTTGCAATAACTACGGAAGGAGAACCAGAGGTAAAGCTATCGCATAGGGAGGCACAGATTAATTTGATAGCAAGTGACACCCACCCACACCCACACAATAGTAGAAATGGATGAATAGACTTGGTGGAAAGTGACAGAAACAGAAGGGACCTTGGAGGTCTTCTAGTCCAACCCCAAGGCAGGAGGTTAATTTGATGGTCGGAGATGGATCCTTTCATACAACAGATGGGGCTCAACTTACAGCCAAAATCAAGACCGGGATGTCTGTTGCTAAACCATTTTACAGATTTACAGATTAACAGCCTTGGAAGGGACATTGTAGGTCATCTAGTCCAACCCCCCACCCAAGCAAGAGACTCTACTACGCCATTTCTGACAAATGGCAGTCCAGTCTCTTCTTGAAAGCCTCCAGGGATGAAGCTCCCACAACTTCTGAAGTCGACTTCTGTTCCATGGGTTGATTGTTCTCCCTGTCAGAAAGTTTCTCCTTATTTCCAGGCTGAATCTCTCCTTGTTCAGTTTCCATCTATTGTTCCTTGCCTGGCCTTTGGGTGATTTGGAGAATAGCTTGACACCCTTCCTCCTCTCTGGGGCAGCCCCTCAAATATTGGAAGATGCTCTCCTGTCTCCCCTGGTCCTTCCCTAGACTAGCCAGGCCCAGTTCCTGCAACGGTTCATCGTATGTTTTAGTATCCAGTCCCCTAATCATCCTGGTTGCGCTTCTCTGCAGTTTTTCTAGAGTCTCAACATCTTTTCTATGGTGTGGTGACCAAAACTGGATGCAGTACTTTAGGTGTGGCCTTACTGAGGCTTTATAGAGTGGTATTAGTATCTCCCTTGATCTCGATTGTATCCCTCTGCTAATGCAATTTAGGATTGCATTGGCTTTTTTGGCAGCTGCTGCACACTGCTGGCTCCTGTTGAGCTGGTTGTCCACTAAGACTCCAAAATCCCTCTCACAGTCTATATGTGTCCTTTTGGTTTTTCTTGCCTAAGTGTAGGACTTTACTTTTCTCTACATTGAATTGAATTTTCATCCAGTTGTTGAGTGAGGCGCACCTGATTTTACAATCTTTTTCTCCCGTGGTTGTAAAACGAAACACTGCCTTTGTTAAATGAATCATGCAGTCATTAAGCAAACCCAACCTCTCCCATTGACTTTGCTTGTCAGAGAGTTGCAAGTGGCAATCGCAGGACCCCGGGACGTTGGAACCATACCGGATGGTTGTAAGTGTGAGGACTGATTAGGTTGCCTTTTTCCAGCAACATCACAACTTTGGGACGGTCATTAAATGAACGGCCATAAGTTGAGGGCTACCTGTAATGATGGAGCTTATCCAGAAATTTCTCCCACCTCACATAATGTTACCTGGCCGTACTCTTCTGGGGTGAGCAGGTTGTATTTCCTCTGCTTGACATATTGGGTGAAAACGGTGGACCACGGGCGTGGCCCACAGCAATAATCAGAGATGAGAAGTTGCCCGCCAGGATTCAGCCACAACTAGGAAGAAGTCAGAGGTGGCAGTGTAAGATTGACAGTAAGCCCCAAGACGGTATTTCTTTAAGGTGGGTGGACTTCAACTCCCAGAATTCCCCAGTCAGTACG
>NW_020769393.1:3020469-3032270 GCF_900518735.1 Pseudonaja textilis
AGAGAGAGAGAACTAGGGGAAAGACTGTCTGCTTATGCTCAGAGGCCCCCTTTCCATCTCAGAGTATCGAAAGCAGAAAGGGAAGGGCTGTTACCTTGATGTAGGTCTGCACTGAACGGGATAAAACAATCTCAAATCCATAAGACATGTTTCCGATTGTCACTTGGGCTGAGGTGAGGAGTTGATTGTATTCTGCCGGCTTTCGGTAAAAGGAAGGGTTAAAACTTCTATGGCTGTTTCCTAAAATAAATTGGGAGGAGTGAAAGTCAGCAGATGGTGAGAAAAAGCAAACTAGGCATCCAATCTCATGATGAAATCAAAGTGCCACCTTGTAAAAATTCTTTGAAAACAAATAATAAATCAGTATTCTCAGCTTTGCTTGCGTTGCAAGTTTTATTCTCAGGCTTTAATCTCCTATCCAACAGTTGAGCCGTGTGGGAAAAAAAACCTGGAATTTTTAAATTATTCCCCTTGGGAACAGACTTTGCTCTGAAACCATGAGGGCTAGAAACTTTTGAGACAGATTGAAATGCTAGGGAAAAGGAGCACAAACATTGCATTAAAAAAAAACTATTCCGGGTTAATTCCTTGCAACTTCTGTTGGGGAAAAAAAAATGGCTCACAATTTTGGAGACCTTCAAAGCATTGAGCTGAGAAGAGCAATATTTCTGAGTTTTTCTAAGATTACTTCCTGGATCAAATGGATTTTCAAAATGGGTTATTTGGGATTCAACACGATGAGGAAATCCAGCTATTATCTTTGCAAAAAGGGAAAAACCAGGCATTAAAGCCATACATTGGTTTATGTGTCTATCCTAAGCAATGTTAAATAAACACAGCAATTAGTTGTGTGAATGCAGCCAAAACTATGCTTGTTATACAGTATTTTGCAAATATGATGGTTATGGAAGTATATTGCAAACTTCTGCCCCCTGGTGGCTCAGGTTGGCTATTGCAGGTGTTCCCCCCCAACACCTGAGCATTCTATGGAAAGGATGGTAAATACGCTGCCCTCTGGTGGTTGAAATTGCCCATTACAGTTCTTGGAAAGGGCTTAATTCTAAAAGAGGAGAAAAGGGCAGAAAGAACAGTCTGCCCTCTGCTGGCTCCTTTTGGTCATTGCACCAGAAGTGATGGTGCTGTTTAAAAGACTGCTAAATCCTGCCCTCTGGCGTTTGAGTCTTGCCATTGTACCTGTGGGAAAATGTTTACATATTCAGGTTTTTGCTGTGGCTCCTTCATTCGGTTTTTATTTCTTAAAAAAAAAGAAAAAGAAAAAAACAGCCCCCCCCACCCCCCAAAAGGCAAAAACACCAGGAAAAATAATTCTTAACTACCATAGCAAAGGCAGAAAAGTTGGCTCAGGTTGGCCCCTGCATTTAGCTCTAGTGGCTGCATTGTGCCATTGCAGGTCTATAAATAAACCTATGCACTTTGAAGACAATTTTTTAAAAAATTATTCCAAAGGGCACAATAGATTCACCAGGTCACCTAATAACTGGGATTCACACATTTTACCATCTTTGGCCAGGTTGTAATCCCTTACATCTTTGTAAGCTTTGAATCATGGTTAATATTAGCTTTTCTGCTGCTGGTGTTTTGCAGATGGAAGCCAATGCCAAAACCAGTTTTGCAAGCACATTAGTGAACGACTGGACTGATTTTTATATTATTCCTGTTACCATCATCATCCTAATCTCAGTAAACTAACTCTGGTTTGTTCATGTTTTCACATTTTGGCTGGTTCAGAAACCAAATTAAGTACATTCTAGGTGTGTTTAATAGAGCCAATGTATCTGTAACCATGTTTCCCAATCTGGGGCACAACCAGATGTGTCAACTTCAACTCCCAGAATTCCACAGGCAGTAGGACCACCGCTGAGAATTCTGGGAGTTGAAGTCCATATGCCCAAAATTGGAGGAGAATTAATCCGCATGCAACCTTGACATTCCAGTGCCTCAGTTTCCAAATTGGATTCGGATCTGGTTTCTCAGGTGGGCTCACCTGACTGGTAAAAACACGATTCCCGGAAGAAAATATGGCCATGCGGTTTTAACCACAGAAGCATCTTCAGGATTAAGGCCTTCAGCTCAGCATCTGACAGGTACATGAACAGCCAGTTGGAGAAGATGAGGTCGAAGCTAAAATTGGGAGGACAAATAAATGATTGGAAGAAGGGAGATTCCTGCTAGAATTTTAAATTGGCACTTCATATTCCGTAGATTTGAAGTCAGAAAGCATCAGCTTTCTGGGATATGGAGTTTGGTCTAATGGTTAAGGCGCCAGACTAAAACCAGGAGACGATGAGTTCTAGTCCTGCCTTAGACATGAAAGCCAGCTGGGTGACTGTGGGCCCATCACCAGGAGACCGTCAGTTCTAGTCACGCTTTAGATATGAAAGCTGGATGGGTAACTGTTATGTCTTGGGAACCGGTTGGGGCTCCAACCGGGTCCACTCGTTAAGCAAGTTAAACAGCCGTTCCTATTGGCTGGCGTCGTTTGACAGCCGGCTATAAAAAGCCGGCTGTCAAACCGAGCCAGCCGTTGTTCGCAAGCTAGTCTGCCCGTTTGGCTGGCAGACGCGACAACCACTGTTCCTTCAATAAACGTGTTAATTGCATGCCCTGGTCTAAGCCTCTCTTTCCCTTGAAATACAACACTGGCGACGAGGATGGGATTTGAAGGCTAGCCAGGAGCATTTTCTAAAGGAACAGGAGCCTGTCATCGGAAGCCGCAGCCGCTTGCCGTTTGCTTACCGAGCCATCGGACTCAGCAGCCTGTCAGCGCAAAAGTGAAAGCTCAGGTTAGATCAACCGGGTTAGAGCACCACAGATAGGGAAAGTCGGGCGCTGAAGCCGCAGCCGCCCGCGCGCGCGAAAAAAAAAGGCGCAAAAATTCTAACGGCTGTCACTGAGCTGCAGCCCCGAGCAAGCTACGGCGCTGAGAGCCTCAGCCGCCTCGATCACAATAGGGCACTAATTACAGAAGCCGTCTCTAAGTGAAGACTCCCCAGTGAAATTGCGAGCGCCTCAGCCGCCTTGCCAAAAAAAAAAAAAAAATTAATAATAAGAAAAAAGGCTCGAATTTTAAAGCGCTGTCAGTACAGCACCACAGCCACAGCCGCCTAACGCTCGCAAAAGAGCACTAAAATCCAAACACCTCAGAAAAGCCGAAGTCCTTGAGTGAGAATAGGGCACTGTAGCCACAGCCGCCCACGCCCCCAAGCAGCATCAATCCAAGACAACGAGCTCCCTGTGAGGCAGACCAGTCTACCAAGAGACTGAGGGACCCAAAATGAATGTCAATTCAGTATTTCCCCCTTTTAAACCCGATGAGGAAAAGTGGGACTCATATAAAAATCGCTTCAACCACTTTATTGATGCTATTGGACTGGCTGAAGCTTCAGAGCAGAGGAAGAAATCCTACTTCCTCAGCTACTGTGGGGCTGTAGTATATGACACTGCCACAGCACTCCTGGCCCCACGAGAAATAGGGAATGTCCCATGGGCAGAGCTGGTGGAAACACTATCCAACCACTACTCACCAAAACCGTCTCAGATTGCTAGGCGCTTCGCTTTTAGGATGAGGAAGCAAGCTGAGGGGGAATCCATAAACCAATATATGGCAGCCCTGAGGACAGCAGCTCTACAATGTGAGTTCAAGAACTATTTGGACGACATGCTACTAGACCAACTCGTCTGTGGGGTGAGGGATCTAAAACTCCAGAGGCGTTTGCTGGCTAGAAGAGACCTAAACCTCCCCCAGGCAGTTGAGGAAGCCTTAGCTGCAGAACTTGCAGCACAGTCCGCAGCTGAGATCCAGGGCACCACTCCCAGACCTAGCACTTCCTCTGTACACTCTGAAGAAGCGGTAAGTGAGGATGACCCGGCAGAATACTCCGATGTGCATCGCCTCAAACCAACGAGACAGCCGCAGGTAGGAGCGAGGCCAAGAAACAACAGTGGTCCAAAACAAACTCTGTTATGCCTGACCTGTGGAGGTTCCCATTCCCGGACATCTTGCAGGTTCCGAAACGCCACCTGCCACAACTGCCACAAGAAAGGTCACCTCGCAAGAGTCTGCCAGGCAGCGCGCACATCTCCACAAAGATATCCTTCCTCTCCTGTTCCCCGAAGGCAAGTAGAAAAATGCCATACTTGCTACCAAGCCAACCGCCACACCCACAAAGTGGGAAAGTGCCAATGCCCCGTGGTCACGGCTTCACATCGACCTGGCCGGGCCAATGCACGGCAAGACCTTCTTGGTGGTCGTGGACGCCTATTCAAAATGGATAGATGTGGCCTTACTTCACACGACCACCACACAGGCAGTTGTTAAAGCCTTGACTCACCTTTTTGTAACTCACGGACTCCCTGACACACTGGTATCCGATAATGGCCCCCAGTTCACCTCGAACGAATTTAGTAGGTATGTCACAAATCTAGGCATCAGACACGTCCTCACGGCCCCCTTTCACCCTGCCAGCAACGGGTTGGCTGAACGGGCCGTCAGATCAGCCAAGGAGGCGTTAGCCAGATTCGGCCCAGTGGGTTGGCATTCTAGACTGTCTCAATTCCTCCTAAGCCAGCATACCACACCGTGCACAGTTACGAACAAATCCCCGGCTGAGCTGCTGATGGGGAGACGCCTGAGGACTGCCTTAGACAGGCTGCACCCCCACTACTGCCCAGACACCCCTTTGGGGTCTGACAGTCTGGCCAGGAATTTCGCAGTTCAGGACCTAGTGTTTGCTAGGAACTACGCGGGGGACCCACTGTGGGTGGCCGGAAAAGTCGTGGCTGTCACGGGTCCGAGATCTTATCGGGTCCAACTTGAAGACGGTCGTATGTGGCGAAGACACCTGGACCAGCTGCGGAGACGATGGAGCAGCCTGACCGGCCCAGACCCGTCTCCACCAGAAGAGCCGCGGGCGCCACTCCAAGGTCCAGCTAGGGGTTCCCAGAGTGACCAACCTTCACCAACGGAGCAGAGAGAGCAGGCAGTAGACCGGGACTGCCAGCCGGGAGCACCACCGTTTAACCCCAGTGAAGGCAGAGACTTTTCACTGGCTCCAGTTCCTGCACCGAGCCCTGGTCGCCACACTACGTACCCTGACCTGGAGTCCGCGAACTCGTCTTCGCCAAATGAATCTCCTGAGTTACGTCGCTCGGGTCGCCAACACAGACCACCGGCGTATCTCAAAGATTATGTGTGTTCTCATCTGGGGGGAAGGGGTGTTATGTCTTGGGAACCGGTTGGGGCTCCAACCGGGTCCACTCGTTAAGCAAGTTCAACAGCCGTTCCTATTGGCTGGCGTCGTTTGACAGCCGGCTATAAAAAGCCGGCTGTCAAACCGAGCCAGCCGTTGTTCGCAAGCTAGTCTGCCCGTTTGGCTGGCAGACGCGACAACCACTGTTCCTTCAATAAACGTGTTAATTGCATGCCCTGGTCTAAGCCTCTCTTTCCCTTGAAATACAACAGTAACTTTGGGCCAATCACCAGGAGACGGTGAGTTCTAGTCCCGCCTTAGTCGTGAAACAGGTAGGTGACTTTGGGCCAATCATCAGGAGTTCTAGTCCCGCTTTAGACATGAAAGCTGGGTGGGTGACTTTGGGCCAATCACTAGGTGATGGTGAGTTCTAGTCCCACTTTAGGCATGAAAACCAGTGACTTTGTGCCAATCATGAGTACATGGTGAATTCTAATCCTGCCTTAGGCATGAAAGCTGGGTGGGTGACACACATATATTTTATGCCAGAAATTCCACGTAGTGATAAAAATAAGAAAAAAATGTTGAAAGCAATATGTCCTGGTAGTCCCAAAGGTCCTTTTTCAAGAGACAGAAAGTCCAGTGGCGTCTTGAAAAAGCACCTTTGCAATGGCTAGCTAGTCTTCGATTTGGCCAAGTTAGATTTGGTGCAAGGTGTTTTCACCTCTGGCTTGGGAACTCCAAGGTGGTAACATCAGCCTGTAAAAACGTTATGTTGGTCCGATGGCCGTTTCCTTCCCAATTCCGTTTCAAGAAGCTATCCATAAAATCAACCGCAGTCACATGATGGGCTAATCCAGCCAGCGATCCAGTAAATCGGCTGAAAAAGATAGAAGGAAGGAATAATGAACTTCGGTAAGCCTGTATTACTTTAACCTGAAGTAAAGTTAGGTTTTGGGTTTTTTTAAAAAAAATCAGCTAAGAGATTTTACAGATTTACAGATGAACAGAGTTGGAAGGGACCTTGTAGGTCATCTAGTCCAACCCCCCACCCAAGTAGGAGACCCTACAATATTTCTGACCGATGTTAGTCCAGTCTCTTCTGGAAAACTTCCAGGGATGAAGCACCCACAATTTCTGAAGGCAACTTCTCTTCCATGGGTTGATTGCTTAGCTATTACAGATTTATAGAGTTGGAAGGGACCTTGTAGGTCATCTAGTCCAACCCACTGCCCAAACAGGAGACCCTACACTGTTTCTGACAGATGGCAGTCCAGTGTCTTCTGGAAAACTTCCAGGGATGAAGCTCCCACAACTTCTGAAGGCAACTTCTGTTCCGCTAGTTGATTGATTTAGATTGATATCACTTACCTTCTTACATTTCTTCATTTTAGGGAGTTTAACCTTCTATGCATTTTCTGTTTAATTCACACTTTACAAATTGTTTATAGGCTAAATTTATAGCTTACACTCATGCAGTTCTTAATTTATAAATATAAGTTCCCGGGTATTTTATAGTAAGCACAATTCATGCAGTCATATGTGTAGCCATCCATTTATAGAGTGTATTTTCAGTGGTATTTTTATATATTTAAAAAACAACAGTGTGGTTACAATTTTCTAATCCATTTTGTAAATGTTTCGCAAGGCAATCAATTTGATCATGTTCTATACTTTGAGCTGATCAAAGGCCAAAAGAAATGGATTGCTCACACTCTCTCTCTATTGCACAGGGCAGGCCAATCTGTCAAAATTGCAGACAGGCAGAAAGAAATTGCAGGCATGATCAACATTACAAAAGAGCTGGATTTGAGCCAAATGGTTAAATGTCTACAGTAGCCTGTGAGCATGTACAGATTGCCTTCCTCCCTGCATGAGATCTGGAACTTGGAATCGATCACTTATTGGATGGATAGGAGGCAGGAATATTATGTACGTTTTTTTCCCGGAGTTATCCAGGTATTTCTTGACATACGACCACAATTCAGCCCAGCATTCTTGTTGTTAAGTGAAACATTTGTTAAGTGAATCACTGCAGGTATTTAAGTTAGTTACATGGCTGTTAAGTGAATCTGGCCTCCCATTGACTCTTGCTTGTTAGAAGGTCGCCAGTGGGGTTCACATGACCGTCATAAATATGAACCAGTTGCCAAGCCTCTGAATTTTGGTCATGTGACCATGGGGATGCTGGTTATAACTGTGAAAAAACAGTCCTAAGTCCCTTAGGATGGAGCCTGCCTGGGCAACTGAATGGATCTGAGTGTTTACTGGCTGGATGCTTTTCCTGTTGCCAGAGCGGAGTTTTTTGTTTTGCAGCAGTTATATTCACATTGTGCTGAGAGAGAAAAATATCTGCCTCTATCTGGGATTGAACTTACAGCCTCCTGATTGTGAGGTGAGAGCACCACCACTAGTCCAGTGGTTGCCAACCAGTGGGCTGGGGACCAGGAACACAAGGTTACGCTGCCCACATGGCCCGTGGGAACACAAGGCTTGCATCGCAAACAACACAAAGTAGTGAGGGGAGGAGGGGAAGGATGGAGTGGGGAAACTTGCCCCGTGTGCCTGGCCGGGCCACCAGGCTGCTTCTTTCCACTTCTTTCTTCTTCTGCTTTTGGCTGCATGCAAGGAAAGCAGCCAAAGTCTTTCTTTCTCTCCCCCAAACTCTGCCAGAAATGAGTCTCTGGGACCCTGCAAGGCCTCCTGCTCCGAGAGGCTGCGCCAGCAAAGACTCATTTCTGGCAGAGTTTGGGGGAGAGAAAGAAAGACTTCGGCTGCTTCTGCTGTTTTCCTTGCATGAAGCCAAAAGTCTCTCTCTCTCTCTCTCTTCCCCTGAGAACGGAGCTGGAGATGGTATCCTGCAATCCCAAATAAAGAACGATCGATCAAATCAATAGGAAAATGGGGTGGGGAATTTTCCTGCAGAATTTTGGGGGATTTTCCCAGGGACTCTGGTCCGCGGGATTTAAAATTATGAGTTTGGTGGTCCCTGAGGTCCAAAAGGTTGGCGACCCCTACTCTAGACCACTGCACTACTCACCCTATCCCGGCTCCCAATTCTAACACTTCCTGTCCCTCTAGGAAAGGCAGAAGACTGAGTATCTCAGGTGTATCTTCTTGAGTGAGTTCCTGGGCTCTGGAGTCCAGCATCATTTCCTCCAGCGAGGAATTCTGTGAATGTTCCTCCCAAAATTGATGCATCAGATGCCGTGAGGAGGCTTCAGGTGCTGTTGGAAAATAAAATAAAATAATGAAAAATATTGAAACATAACTAAAATATTATTTGTTCTGCCTTCTCCAGGTTATCATTTGCAAGCGGTCCTTTTGCAAAATTACAGGCAGTCCTCAATTTGCAACCGTTCATTTACTGACCATTCTAAGATACTGTGATGACCTGGAGATAAATCATTCAAAGATACTGTGATGAGCTGACACAAAGGCAACACAGTCAGATAAGCAATAAGAGTCCCTTTATTAGCTCCAACTTTGCCCCCAATGTCCTGGTTACCTTTGGGCTGGGAAAAACTCTACCAGGAACAGCCTTTGACTGCAGAAAACTCAGTCCAAAACACACAAACCGTAACTTAAAATCCAAACAAACCAAACTGAAGTAATTAGTTTGGCAGGGCAGGAGCAGGAATTTCAGACGTGAAAGCACGGCAAAACTCACACAGTTGGGAAGACGCCAGGAACACCGATAAGCCATCACGATACAAGATAAAGTCACGTTTGCTCCCAAAAGCCTGCCGGATGCAGCTTGCCTTTTTTATAAACTGTGTTCCCAGCTGCAGCTAATGAAGGGAGTCAGGGCCCTTTCCTCCCCCGTAAGCCATGCAACCCACATTGCTCCCTTCTCCATTCCTCCCTGCGTGCCCTGGGAGGAAGAGGAGGTGGGCCTGGTTCTTCTTCTGGACTCCGTCTCCCTTGTTCTACCTCTACCCTGCTCTGCCCAGCTGGACTTTGCCCTTCCCCAGTTTCGTCCACAGCCAACAGAGCCACACTCCCACTCCCTGTCAGCTGTTTGTCTTCCTCCTGGGATTCAGACTCCAACAGGGGCATGACAGATACAACAACACTGGAAAAAAGTGACTTATGACCATTGCAATGACTTAAAAGTGACTTATGACCTGATCAAAATTTGGACGCTGGGGAATTGACTTTTATTTATGACGCTTAACCACTGTGTTACTAATGCAATAATAACTGCTGGATTCACTGAACGACTGTGGCAGGAAAGGTCATAAAACGGGAGGGAAACCTTTCTTAACAACTGCCTTGTTTAGCAACATAAATTTTGGGCTCCATTGTTGTCGTTAATTGAAAACGACCTGTATCTATAGTATAAAAATCCAAATGAACCCATAACAGAATAATATTAAAACTGCTATTGAATAGCATAATAATGCCATGAGCTCAAAACTTTATGAGTAACTAAAAAAAATGCCAACCGTAAATAAATAGATGTCAGGGTTGATCGTTCAAAAGTCTTCTTAAATCATTCAGTACGGAATCATTTCCTAAAATGGAGGATGCTGGCAGTTGAGTGGACTTCAGAGGATTTTAGAGGCCACCTAAAATTGTATTGTTTTTAGCAGCTCTGTCACCAAACTGCTGGCTCATATCTGAGTTTCAGTCAACTGCAACTAAGGAGAAATTTCCTAAGAGTGAGCACAATTAACCAGTGGAACAGCTTGCCACTAAGAGTTGTAGGTGCTCCATCACTGGAGGTTTTAAGAAGACAGCCATTTGTCTGGAATGGTATAGGGTCTTCTGCTTAAGCAGAGGGCTGGACTAGAGGACCTCCGAGGTCCCTTCTAACTATTATATTATTCTCTTTTCTTCTCTTCTTTTTATATACATTTTATTTTATGCTACTCTATATTCTATTCTACTCTACTCTATTCCATTCTATTTTTACTCTATTCTATTCTATTCTATTTTATTCTAATTCTATTCTATTCTATTCTGAATCCTATTCTATTTTTATTCTATTCTCTTCCCTTCTATTATTTTTACTGTATATACACTCTACTCCATTCTATTCTATTTTTATTTTAACTCTATTCTATTCTATTCTTCTATTCTGAATCCTATTCTATTCTATTTTTATTCTATTCTATTTTTTATTTTAATTCTATTCTGTTCTTTATTCTGAATCCTATTCTATTCTATTTTTATTCTATCATATTTTTATTCTAATTCTAGTCTATTCTGTTCTTCTATTCTGAATCCTATTCTATTTTATTTTTATTCTATCATATTTTTTATTCTGATTCTATTCTGTTCATCCTTTTCTTACGCTCCCTTTCCCAGTGGCATTTCTGTTTCTTAAGGGAGAAAACTGATGGGGCATTTTGCAAAAGGGGAGAGGAGGAGGGGCGAGAAGTGTGAGGTGGAGGCAAATCCAGGACTTGGACACCGCAGGAAGAGGTGGCAGATTTTGGAGAAGCAGGTGGACCTTTGGACGCCAGCAAATGACCGAAGATCACGGCCAAAGACGGACTGTGACACGCAAGAGATAAAGGATTGAGTAGAAGACAGCTTCTGGCAGCAGACGAGGAAACCCCTGCAAACTTTAAGGGGCGAAGCAGCCTCCGTTCTGTAAAAATGCTGGCTGGATTCCCACCACCCTGTTGACCCAGGCTCAGTTAAAATCTAGCACGGAGGACTTCAGTGATATTAATGAACAGCACTGACAACAAGAATAAGGAGGATGAAAGTGGAGTCGGACTAAGTCAAAAGCTAGAAATAAGCCAGGTTCGAATAGCAATAGGAGGGAGGGAGGGAGGGAAGGAAGGAAGGAAGGAAGGAGAGGGGAAGAGAGGGAGGGAGGGAGGAGAGGGGAAAGAGAGAGGGAGGGAGGGAGGGAGGGAGGGAGGGAAGGAAGGAAGGAAGGAAGGAAGGAAGGAAGGAGAGGGGAAAGAGAGACAGGGAGGAAGGGAGGGAGGAAGGAAGGAGAGGGGAAGAGACAGGGAGACAGGGAGGAGAGAGGAAGAGAGACAGGGAGGGAGGCAGGGAGGAGAGGGGAAAGAGAGAGGGAGGGAGAGGGAGGGAGGGAGGAAGGAAGGAAGGAAGGAGAGGGGAAAGAGACAGGGAGGAAGGAAGAAGAGGGGAGGAGAGACAGGGAGGGAGGAGAGGGGAAGAGAGAGGGAGGGAGGGAGGGAGGGAGGGAGGGAGGAAGGAAGGAAGGAAGGAAGGAGAAGGAAAAGAGAGGCAGGGAGGGAGGGAGGAAGGAAGGAGAGGGGAAAGAGAGACAGGGAGGAAGGGAGGAAGAAAGGAGAAAAAGAGACAGGGAGGGAGGGAGGGAGGAAGGAGAAGGAAAAGAGAGACAGGGAGAGAGGGAGGAAGAAAGGAAAGAAAGAGAGAGAGAGAGAGAGGAAAGGAGAATTGGAGGGAGAGAGTAAAGAAGGGAGGGAGGAAATGGGTGATTTGGACAATCGGTTGACCCCCGTCTTCTTTAAGAGGGGAATAAATATTAAGAAATGCTTGGCTCCCTCTAAACATTGCCCCCTAATTCCTTCACATCGTACAGGTAGTCTTTGACTTACAACCATTCATTTAGTGACCGTTCAAAGTTACAACAGTACTGAA
>NW_020769393.1:3062375-3094784 GCF_900518735.1 Pseudonaja textilis
ATGAGGTTGAGAAACACTGCATTATACATTGGCTTGGATTAGTTGGTTATTAGTTCTGTATCATTCTGCATGGCTGGCTGGGGCATTCTGGGAGTTGAAGTCCACAGATCTTAAAGCCGACAAGGTTGGAGACCCCTGTGGTAGAGTTAATCCAACCGTTAAGTTTCCCTTTAAGATTCCGGGCTGCATTTTAGTAGCACAAACTCAGCTTCCCGTCCCGATGCTTACCCGAGCTCTCCTCTTCGGATTCCGACTGGCTTGCGCTGCGTTCATCTTCGCTCTCTTCCTCACCGTTCATTTCCATGGCTGAATCGCCTTCCCCTTCCATCTCCTTCGGCAGAGGCTGAACAGGCATGGTGGCGTTGGACGATGTCAAGAGACGACCAACCTGAAGATGGACAGAAAAAGATCCAACTGTTAAAGAGCGAACAAAGCCTGGATGCTAATTTTGGAATACAGGAAAGGCCTCAACCTACAATTGAGCCCCAGAAGTGATGTCGTTAAAAGAGAAACTTCTCACGTTGAGTTTGCCCCATTTTGCCAACTTTCCTTGTCACGTTTGTTAAGCGAACCACGGCAGCTGTTCAATTAGGAACACCGTTGTTAAGTGAATCTGGCTTTCCCTGCTGACTTAGCTTGTCAAAAGGTCGCAAAAGCGGATTGCATGACCCCCGGGGAACACTGCAACTGTCATAAATGTGAGTCGGTTGTCAAGCATCCGAATGTAAATTAAGCATCCCTGGGGATGCTACAAATAGTCTTAAGTGTGAAAAATGGTCAGTTTGCAGTGCTGTTGTAAGTTCAGTCACTACTGTTGTAAATTGAGGCCTATCTGTAATTTCTGATTCATTTAATAACCAGGTCAAAGAAGGTCTTAAAGTGAGGCAAAATTCACTTAATTATCTCACTTAGCGACATAAATTTTGGGCTCAATTATGGTGGTAAGTCAAGGGGCTGCTTGTATATATTTAATCTCTCAGCAGCAGAGAGCTGCTGAGAGATTAAATTTATTTTTTATTTATAAATTTATTTATTTATTTATAAATTTATTTATTTATTTATAAATTTATTTATATAAATTTATTTTTTATTTATAAATTTATTTATTTATTTTTGGAACACTCAGTTCAATTCTGACCCAGCGGGCTAAAGCAATGCACCGAAATAAATGGGTGTGCAAAGCTGCGCACCATGCAGGTTTTTTCTCTTTTCTGTGCAAAAGAACACGATGCAAGTCTTCCTTCAGTTTGGTTGAACAAGGCTCTGCTTTCCACTTTCGCTTCTGAGAATGTCACACAATTCTTTCAAAAGCAGAGTGTGGCGTTTTTGCACTCTTTTAGTTGTACCCCAGCGAAAAGACTGTACTTTCTTTTACTATTCAGTATCTGATGTTTCTCTACTTCCATTAAACACCAGATTATCCAGTGGGTAACCTGGCGAGGGGAAGGGGGTTCAGCAGCCAGTTGAATGAATGCATAGGCAGCCCATAATGGAGTCCAAAGTCTTCATCGCTAAGCCAGACAGTCGTGAAGTAGCTTTTGCCCATTTTACAACTTTTGTTGCCACAGTTGTTGCCACAGCAAATCACTAGAGCTGTTCAATTAGTAACACAGTTAAGTGAATCTGGCTTCCCCATTGGCTTTGCTTGTTGAAAGACTGCAAAAGGGGCTTATATGACCCCAGGACACTATGACCATCTTAAATAGGAATCAGTTGCCAATTTTGATCACGTGATCATGTTGCAACGGCCATTAAGTGTGAAAAACACTCACAATTTGCTTTTTTCCATTGTAATTTCAAACAGTCACTTAAACAATGGTTGTTACGTCAAGGTTGCAGTCATTACACCACTGAGAATTTTTGGGGGCTCCCCATAAGGACGGTCATTTGGGGCTAAGAAAAGGGCCTTTATAAAGCTTACATGTCCCCAGTGTGGTATCCTATACATGCATGAGCTACAACTCCCATCATGCCCAACCTTGCTGATGGGAATTGTATTCCCACCTATTTGGAAAGACTCAGACTATCCCAGGCTTTCTGGCTTGTTCATGAGTCTTCAGGCCTCACTGACCATCACTTGTTCCCTAAGAAAAAATAAAAAATATTCATTTGTAGGAGAACATTGTGGGAAATAATATTGGCCAAATGGTATTTTAAAATAGCTGGCTTACTGCTGCAGGTTTTAAGCTACCCCCTGATGCTTTTCAACTGTCCTCCTTGACCACTTTTTAAAAATGGAATTTACTATTGTTGGGAACTGCTAAGAAAACCAGGTAGAAAACACAAGATACTATAAATGTTTATGAATAAAACATCACTATTGCATCCTCCATCCTCCCCCCTCCATAATGCAATGGACTAAACCACCTTCCCCTATTAATATGATGGGGGAAGGGATTACCAATTCCTTGAGGGGGGGGGGGGAGAAGAAAAAAAAAGGAAAAGTCAGAAATACGTTGAGGAACTTCCTCTCACTACGATACGCCTTCAACGGGGAACGCAACGAGCAGAAGCCAATCCTACGTACACGCGCATGTACGTTCATAGAAAAGCACAGACACGCAAATGTGTATCTCCCCCAACCCGGTTAGTGGTCTAATCCACAGTTACCCCGCCGCTCGCCCAAATGCGTGATTGGAATGGGCGGGACCAACAAACACCCAGAAAAAGGGGGGTGCTGGGAAAAGCGTCTGGACCCCCTTCATTACCTGGGGGAGGAGCCGCGCAAAGCGTAGATGCCACTCGGGCTTCCTTCCTCAATCGGAAGTGGTCCTCGGTCGGCCCCGCCCACTGCTCTTAACCAATCCGAGAGACTGATAATGCCGGCCGTTGGAAGCAGCTACACGTCTATGATCCTAGAACTTTCCAGCCGCCTCTCTGTGGTTTTTTGGGGGGAGGAGGGGGCTGCATCGCATTGTGGGAAGCCGGAAGCGGAAAGAAGCGTTCCCATAGCAACCGATAGAATAGAACCCAGTGAGCAGGAGGAAGAAAAATAAATAGGAAAAATGAAAAAAATGAAAAAAATGAAAAATTAAACAGAAAAAGTGTCTTCCCTCTTCCCAAACTTTAATATATGAGCCTTTTTGGAAAAGGGTGAACTCTCAAATATCAATGCAGTATTGTAATGGCTACAGAGGCTATCCCATTTTTTATCCCCAAACAACAGGTGCATAAACCTTGATGCTATGCATGAGGTGGCTGGAGAAAGAAGTCTAATAATAAAAGTAACCTTAACTGTCAAAAGAAAGAAAAGATACTATCATAAGTAATAGGTGACTTGGTGCAATCTCAAAACAACTGGAGCATCATTTGAACACTGTCGGCATTGACAAATTCATGATCACTCAATTGCAAAAGGCAGCTTTACTCAGAACAGCTTACATTCTTTAATATTATTAAACAACAATATCTGCCTATTCCAGTCTTTGGGAAAGACTGAATAGATAGATAAAAATGCCAAATCCAGTCTAAATAGCTGGCTGACTATGCAATGAATTGATAAGAAACATTAAAAAAAGTCTGGATGAACACTGCAGTATCTGGAGAAAGCAGAAAAGAACTGAAGATATTCAATAAACAAAGACCTGCAAATAGAAGTAGAATGACTGTGGCAAAAGAAAACAAAGATTGGACCAGTATCTCAAAATATTTGGAGTACCATCTGATCATCAGCACTGACAAAATCCCCATCAATCAATTGTGCAAAATGCAGCCTTACTTGGAAAAGCTTACATCCTTTGATAATACCTTTAACACCCTCGCACATCCACATTTGCTTATCTTGTGTCTTTGGGAAGGACTTGATGTCAAAATGTCAAATCCAATCTAAACATCTGGCTGACTGTGCAACAACCATTACAGTGCACAAGCTGATCACACAAAAAAAGGACATAACACAGTTCCAAAATCATTCACTGCAACATTTCTAAATAGGGATTGGTAGCAAACGAACAGGACCAAAGCAACCCAAATTTGAAATTATTCACTTTAATTAACAGGTGGTTTGTTATTTTAAGGTACAGGAATAAATTAAGCATTTCTCTTCCAGGACCTATGCAATCCTTTCTCATTGTGAAGAACAAGACACTGAGGTGACCAGTTGTAGACGCAAGGTCAGGCACAATACGGAAGAATCTTGCTGCACAATGGTCTACTAGTTCATGTCTCACAGTCCAAATGTTCAAAAGTTCTTTTCCATGTTCTCACAGCATCATTTCATAATCTTGGATCTTATTCTGTCAGCCTGTAGTACAAAATGACAGAAACTGACTAATGCAGTACAGCAATGACACAAACTGTCTTTGGTAAACAAAAAAATGACCCACAGTCGTTCGTACAATTATACTGCAAATAGAGTTTCTTCTCATTCTATTTGTAGCTCCACTCCAAATCCAAAGGAGCTTTAAGAATTTAAGCTCTGCAAAGTTAAAGTGCATTTCAACATCTCCGTGGCGAGTCTGGATATTTGCTCTTCAGCTCCTGCTTGAATTGTCGGAAAAGGATCTTGTTGCGCTGGTTTTCAGCATCCTTTTGTGCGTGGAACTCACTTGCCACCTTGAATCCCTTGTGAACCAAAAAGGCATTGCTCAATATTGCAAACCGGTAGCCAGCAATGTGGAGTTCGCAGGCCTGCAAGGAAAAAAGAAGAAAAAAAGAACGTGTGTGTCACCAGTATCACTAGAGTCACCTTGTAAGGGAAATAGGCGGCATAAAAACAGATATAGATAGATGACTGATAGCGGTAGATGATAGATTAGATCTGATTAGATTAGATTAATAGATAGATTAGATAGATAGATAGATAGATAGATAGATAGATAGATAGATAGATAGATAGATAGATAGATAGATAGAGATGAGAGAGATGGATGGATGAATAATGATAGATATGAGATGGATAGATGGATAATGATAGAGGGGGGATGGAGATGGATGGATGATAGATGAGAGAGAGCGACGGATGGATGGATGGAGGACATAGTTGATAGACAAATCATAGCTTTATTTATTTATTTATATGGTGGGGAGGGATGGATATAAATGATAGACAGACAGACAGACAGAGATAGAGGATAGGCCTTAAACACCAAACCAGTAACAATAACCATAGGATTTTGCCATTTTCCTAATCTTTCCCCTTGCTTGGTTACCTGACTGATCCGGTTAAAGCCATACTGCTTGAAGCGTTCATCATATGGAGGCACTGAGGCAGCACCCACATAGAAGGGCTCCCATGGGTCTCGCCACACCACCTCGTAGGCCACGTGCAGGGTGCCCCGTGTGGGAAGGTTCAGCCAGTGGGAAAAGTTTGTGGGAGCCTGGCACCGGGGGCATAACTCCTCGTAAAACGGTCGGATCTCCCCCACTTGATACAGCTGGACCAGCTCTGCTTTGGTGGCCGGAATCCGGCGCGTGTGACGGATCTCAAAGGCCGGCACCACGAACACCCATGGCGTCCCCTCTTCGGCGGCTTTAGGCAAGGCCAGGAAGTCTTTTCGCAGACCCTTGCTGGGCACCATATCCACGTCGACCACCAGCACCCAGTGACTGCTGGCTGCCTCTCTAGCTACGTTCCGCAGCAGGTTGTTGGGGTACGACGTGTTGGTGACCCCCATGACATAGTTACGCCGGCCGGCCCCTAGCTGTGCCAGCTTGGCAAAGACATCTCCGCAGGACTGGAGGCGGGCAAATTCCCCTTCCTCCTGCTCCTGCTCCGGGAAGGAAGCCATTTCGTTGGCAGGACACACCAGGTGCAGCCGAAGCCACTGCCGGAGAGGGGCACACAGGACGGCTAAGGCGTAGACCATGGCTGTGGCCTGGCTCACATCGTCAGAGCCCGGTGCAAAGAGGGCCACCGAGACCGGTCCCTGCCAGCGCTCCACCAGCTGCTGCACATGGTGCAGATTGCCCAAGCTGGTGTGGGTGACCAGGACCACATCCTGGCCATCCCAAGAGGCCCGCATCATGTCCCGGTAGATGCGGTACTGCCCGCTGGCATCCAGGGTGCCTCCACTGGCCAACACCGGCTTGAGCCTCTGTTTGTGCCCGTGGCTCGGCAAGGCATGGCGTGCCTGGAAAAGCTGGGCGTAGCGAGACCGCTGCTCCTGCCCGTGCCACCCGGAGAGCAGTGCCAAATAAAGCAGTTGCAAGCTGGCCACCAGTCCCAGCGCCAGGATGAGCGCCTGGAAGCAGGAGCAGGTCATGGGCGGGACCGAAAAGGGGAGCCGGACTGGGGCTCAAGCTTGGCCCGTCGGCTCTCCCCGTGGCGCCCTTTCCCTCTGTTGCAAAACGCCGCGCGAGCAAAACGCTGCAAAAGCTCCCCAAAGTGCCAACCTGCAAATAGAAAGTGGAGGAGGGGGGGAAGGCGAAAGGGAAGGGGGGGCTTGCTCGCCAGGAGGCTCCCTCCAGCGCCCCCTGCTCAGCAGGAGGAGGCAGTGCAAACATAAAAAGCAGCCTCTGCAGCCCCCACCCCTAAAAAAAACGAACCCCGTCGCCCCCGTTTGCTTTTGCAGCGCCCGCCGGCTCGCCGCTGCCTTGGGCCCGATTACCCGCCCGCTTTGCCTCGTGTGCCTTTTGCATGCGCGGGAGGGAGTGGGTGGGCTTTGCTGACCTCCCCCCACCTCCAGGGTTATTTGCATTGGGGAGGGGAGGCCAGAGAGAGTTTGCAACGGGAGGATTGCAAGGATCAGAAGGGTGGTGGTGGTAGGAATAAGGGGGCGCGAAAACAGGAACATCCCCCCACACCTTCGATTGTTTTTCTTTGCAAAAAGGCGTTTCTTAATCCCGGTTTGCAAAGCAAGCAAGCAAGCATAGACCAGGTGGTGAACAAGCTCTCTTCCGTGAGACGAGGTGGCCGAGTGGTTAAGGCGATGGACTGCTAATCCATTGTGCTCTGCACGCGTGGGTTCGAATCCCACCCTCGTCGCTACCGTTTTGGACGCCCGTCCTCCCTCCCAAAATTAAGTGACTTTATATTCTGTTGTGCAACCTACAGGAAAAGGAGGTTTAAAACGGAGAACGCGGAGGGAGGAAGATCCCCTTCCATCCTTTGCAAGGGTCCTTCTCTGGGGACATCTTGTCTCTTTTGGGGTGCATTCCCGGCTCCACAACAAAATTGATGGGAGCAGAAGACTTCCTGCATTTTAAGAGGGGCTCTGAATTGCAGGTGTAATTCAGCTGGTGTGCTGACATTTGCAAAACCCTTCATGCCCGACAGGAAGCGGAGCCCTTTGCCAAGGAGCAAGCGCCAGACGTGGAAAGCCGAGGTGGGAGGGGGTCTCGGCTGCTGCAGGACAAACATCCCCCCCTCCCCGATCCATGCAGTAAATATATTTGTTGGGAAATCAAGCAAAATGTGTTTTTTGGTTCTGCAAATTCTCCTAGCCCAACTTCCAGTTTCCCGGATTACATAAACCCCAAATACAGGATAATTCAGTGGTCAAACGTTGAACTGCCTCGGAATTGCAATTATAGGATCTTTAAAACTTCCTTGGGACAATCCAGGTAGTCCTTGATTTACAACGGGGTGGTTTAGAGATTGTCCAAAGGTACATCGGCCCTGAAAAAAAAAAAAAAAGATTTGCACTTAAGACCGTCACAGCCTCCTCCTGACAGACATCTGGGCTGTTTGTGTCTTTATGATGGTTGCAGGTCTGGTGATCATCATTTTTGACTTTCCTAGCCGGTTTCTGGCAAAAGTCAACTGGGGAAGCCAGATTCACTTACCAACCATGTGATTCACCTTAACTTTGTGTCAAGATGGGTGGCAAATCAACTTTATAAATAAATAAAACAACAATTGGCCCACAACCACCTCACTAAGCAATGGAAGTTTAGGTCACAATTTATGGTTGTAAGTCAAGGATTACCTGTATTCCTTTATTTTGCATTGCTAAGCCAGACAATGAATAGAAAACAGAATATAATAGAATTAGAATAGAAAATAGAACAGAATAGAAAATAGAGGAATAGAATAGAGAATAGAAATGGAGGAATAGAGAATAGAATAGAGAATAGAAATAGAGGAATAAAATAGAACGGAGAACAGGAATAGAATTAGGAATAGAACAGAACAGGATTCAGAATTAGAATAGAATAGTATGGAACAGAACAGATTTATTGTGATTGGACACACAAGGAATTTGTCTTCGGTTTATAAGCTCTCAGTGCACATAAAAGCTACAAGTGATAAATCACAATCATAGTCGTCATAAAAATACATTCATCGTAAATCAGAAGACACAACACTTAGTGATAGTCATAGAATCCTAAATAGATACCAGCATGAAATACATGCTGGTAGTGTCTTTTAGCTCCTAAAAAGGAGATTTACAGACTTTTATGTGCAGGGAAGATTTTACTGAACTACTGTACATTCGGTGGAAGAAACGATGCACGATGTGTCATAATCTTAAAAACAAACCAGCCTTTTCATCCATATTTTGTTTATTGGTCAATTTGCTTTTGCAGACAAATCTTAAGGCTGCGCAACTGGAGAGGGGAAATTATTTTAAAGCATTTTCTCTGGCGGAAATGGCTCTCCAAGTGATGTTCAAAGTTGAGGAAGACACTGATTCTATTCAGAAATCCACGATTAACCACGGCTTTACACAACCCAGTTTCCCAAGTTTGCACAACATCCTTGTACTGGCACACAACGTTCTTTCTGTAATTTTTCAGCTGTACAGTAGCTGGTTTTTGTGGATTTTTTTTGAGAAAAGTACCCAACCACCAGACCAATTTCGACAAACCATTCTTGTTTGGGACAATCTCTTTAATCTCTGCAATTGGAGATGCTTCACCCTCATTTTTCTGGGGTATTAATAAAAACAAGACACTTCAAAAAAAAAATTTATTAGAAAGCACGCAATACATCCTCCATATCCACTCCCCGAGATAACAGCAAATATATATATATATATACATACATACATACATATATATATTCATATTCTTATATTTTTATATATGTATAAAAATCAATATAATGTACATGCAAGGAAGATTCCCCTTTTGAAAACACAGACACAAGCTTTTACATTTTGTCCTGATTTAAACTGGCTCACTTACTAGATCTGTTCAAAACGGGAAAAGACAAAGGTCACTTCCCTGTTTGTGATTTTTGCCATTTTTGGAGCCATCCAACCATTATTAGGCCACAATAGGAATTAGGATACACTTAATATCATGACAATGAAGAGGCTATGGTTCTAAATCTGGAAGACCTCTAAGATCCCAACCTTTCCCTGTGAAGGAATCTACTGCCTCCTCTAAGGGATCTTTTCCAGCCATGTTGGGACGGTACTTCCCAGAATTCTTAGCCAATCTGTCTAGGGACAAGGGGATTCTGGGAGTTGCAGTTCCCGCACATCTAAAACACAAGGACTTAGACAAGATTGATCTAAACTTAACCACAAACTGCTACTAGGACAAAATTTAGGCAGTATATTTTTCCCGGAGGAAATTATCGTTTAAACCAGGACTGGTCCAATCTTGCAACTTTAAAGACCTGTGGACTTCAACTCCTAGAATGCCTCTCAGCCAACACAGAGTATTCTGGGAGCTGAAGTCCACAGGTCTTCAAAGTTGCCAAGGTTGGACACCCCTGACTTAAACCTTCCCTTGACCTGATAATATAGTACAGGTATGGCTATATATGGATGTTTTTCTCACTTTAACGCCCCACTCCCGCCTCCCAGAAAAAGCAGCTTTAGTTGAAAAAAGCAGCAATCTCACTAAGCGGAATGAATGAGAGGTAGTTCCTTTTCTAATTCAGATTAACTAGTTTACATTTAGACTTGTGAACACCATCTGTGTTCTATTTTTATTCAAATGCCAAATGAAATCGGATCAGTGCAACCCTGCACAGCCCTCTCCTGAACCCAGAAATGTTATCCCAGGATCCAGCCCTGTTCTTTATCCCAAGATGCCTTTCCAACTTAATTTGCAGACTCTTTATTTTCAATTCACCTAGGACATTTTTTCACCCTTTTTATCAAACTTGTTTCAGCCCAGTTTGCAATGTTGGGAGAACGGTACATGCAGAATTAGCTCTGCCCCGAATTATCTAATATCTTCCGGATCTCCAGCAGTTTGAGACTAATTTAAGGAGTTCTCACAATTATTAATTCTCCCCTTTCTTCCTGGAAAAGTTGAGAGCTGTTTCCCAACTCGGTCCCTTTTTGTCATCCAAGTTACTAGTCCTGTAAGGTTTGGCAATACATTCCACGGTATCAAAATGACCCCAACAAGGGAGGAAACGAGAGAATGTGGATTGCTTTGATACTAAAAAACATCCCAAAGTATTTCCCCCTCCCCTTCCGTAGGCCCTCCATCCATGTTATTCAACCAACTCTAGCCATTGTGCGTCACAAAATAATAAGTAATTTTTTAAAAAAATGGAGCAGAGGGAAAAAGAATCACACTTTCCATCACACGAGGAGCTGCCTGATGAGGTGACCTCAAAAGTTTGCAGAAATGCCAGCTGCAAAAATCCAGAATCTTTCCCAATACATTCAGATGTCTGCAGAAAAAGCAGAACGTTGCATTTGTTAAATGTGCGTACGTGTGTGTAAAAAGGGGGGGGGGGAGACCTTGGAGAAAGGGTTATGGCCCAATAAATTCAGTGTGTCCTCATCACGGAGGGAAGTTTCTTTAGCTGCCACAATAGAGGGGGCTTGGAGGAAAATCGTTGGCCTTGAAGCCTTCAACAGATACGGAGTCAAAATCTTTGCAATCTTTATGCTGTTGCCGGGTGTCGGAGGGATAGGAGGGAGGCCATCAAAGGAGCAATTTGAGGAGGAAGGAGAGGGCGGCCCCACAGGAAAGTCCCAAGGCCAGGAAAAACGTCATGATGGCCCCCGCCAGCTCACTCTCTTCCGGCTGGACCTGCCTGGAAGAGAGAATGAATGTCCAAATTTGAAGGTCATAGAAGTCAGTCAATCCTTCTTTCCTTCCCTCCTTTTCTTCCTTCTATCTTTTTTTCCCTTCCTTCATCCATCCCTTTTTCTTCCTTCCTTCATCCATCCCTTTTTCTTCCTTTCTTCCCTCCCTTTTTCTTTCTTCTATCTTTTTCTTCCTTCCTTCCTTCCCTCCCTTTTCCTTCTTCTCCAACTTTTCCTCCATCCCTCCCTCCTTTCCTTCCTACCTTTTTCTTCCTTCCTTCCTTCCCACCATCTTTTTCTTCCTTCTCTATCTTTTTCTTTCCTTTCCTTTTTCTTTCTTCCTCCCCCCCTGCATTTTTTTCTTCCTCCCTTTTTCTTCCTTCCTTCCTGCCATCTTTTTCTTCCTTCTATCTTTTTCTTTCTTATGCCAGGCAGCTCAGATCTAGAACTTGCCATTTCCTGCTGGTTTCCCCATTGACTTGACCATGGGAAGCCAGCAGGAAATCAACTCGCTAACATGTGATTCGGTTAACAAAGGCAACTGGAACTGCAGTGACTGCCAGATACACTAAGCTTTATATTATATTAACCATATTGCTTAGTGACAGAAATCCCAATCCCAACTGCTGTTATAAGTCAAGGACTACTCTGTAATCACAACAAAGCAAACACAAATCATCACAACTGGGGATTCCTCTGTACCTCATCCAAAAGCCACGTTTTTAAAGTTTCCTGGGACGTCTTTGAGATCAGAGCCATGCAGAACTTCGGGGGAACGGGACCTCATTCTGGAGCAGGGTTCTTCAACCTTGGCAACTTGGATTTCAACTCCCAGAGTTCCTCAGCCAGCTTGCTGGCTGGGGAATTCTGGGAGTTGAAATCCAACCATCTGAAAGCTGCCAAGGTTGACAAACACTGCTCCGTACAATTCCAGACAAATGGCTATTCAATCTTTTTTTAAAAGCCACAACTTCTGGCGGCAAGTAGTTCCCAAGTTAATTATTCTCCCTGTCAGGAAATTTCTTTTTAGTTTTAGGTTGGACCTCTCTTATCCTACTCACTTGGGTGCCAGGCACATGGTGAGGGAGACGAAGTAGCCATTGGAGAGAGAAAAAACCACCATCAGGACGACAAACCAGGCGTCGTGGCGGAAGAGCACAAGCCACTCGGTCTGGTTCTGGATGTTGCAGAAGAGAAACAAGGGGATGAGGAAGACTCGGAGTCCCACCGCGACGGGAAGGAGCCGAAGGTGCTTCTGCGGCTGGCGAGAGAAAAACCACGTTTCAACAGAACTTGTAAATAAAACATGTATTTATTTATTTGTATCCCACCTTTATTATTTTTGCGAATAACTCAGGGCGGCAAACATATCCGACACAGCTTCCTCCTCCTATTTTCCCCTTAACAACAACCCTGTGAGGTAGGTTGCCAAGCATCTGAACTTTGATCGTGTGACTATGGGGGCGCTGAAAGGGTTGTAAGTGTGAAAAACACTCCTAAGTCACTTGTTTCAGTGCCGTTGTCACTTTGAACGGTCACTAAACAAACAGTTTTAAGTTGAGGAATACCTGTATGGCTGCCCTTGATCTCCCCACCCTACCCCAATTCATGATGTCTGATCTTCCCCTCCGTGTCAGGGTTCCGATGGACGCCCTAATTATAAGACACACTATAAAAGAAAAAGGGCATTACAGAGGCTGGTGAAAACCGCCCAACGCATTATAGGGATTCCACTTCCTGCCATTGTGGACATTCAGAGGAAACGATGTCTGCACATCGTCCAGAAGGACCCCTTCCATCCAGCCCACAAACTGTTTACTCTTCTTCCATCTGGAAGGAGGTTCAGGTGCCTGCAGTCTAAGACCAGCAGGCTAGGGAACAGCTTTTACCACACAGCGGATTCCTTGCTGAACTCCTCAGTTCATTTGTCCCCACACGTATGCAGATGCTTCCCTTGATAATATATGATGTGTTTTGTACAATTCTCTGTGCATTTGTACTTATATTCAATGTGTCCATAAACATTTTGTACAGTTGCATATGTTCATGTATGTGCAGTCACACTTATCCTTGTGTGCGCGTGTACATACATTTTGTTGTGTTTTCCACTGACATATTCATAGGTGCCTTGCATATTTGCATACATATATTTATATTTTACTGTTGTTTTGCACTTCTGGTGGGATGCTAACTGCATTTTGTTGCCTGTATTTATGGCAATGACAATAAAGTTGAATCTAATCTAATCTAATCTAATCTAATCTAATCTAATCTAATTAATTCATGAGCCCTGAGCCAAGTTTCAAAAGAAATCCAATTATTTATTAGTAGCAACATGCCGGCACTTTTCCCAAGAGCAGTCAGGCTCTGCCCTACGTGATTTACTGCTCACCTGTGACCCCGTTTCCCCCCTCCTCCCAGGGTGTGTCATAAATCACATTCTCCAACGAGAAGCACTTTCCTGAGCTGTGGAAAACATGCCTTTTCGGCTGGCCCTGGTAACCTGCGATACCATCTGGAGAAAGGTATGCATGGACTGTGCTTCTGGTCACAGCTGCTCCATCAGTTCTCCCTCCCTCCTGCCTATGGCGACTCGAGAGCAGGCCAGGAATGCCTTACGAGTTGACATCCCACTTCTGCCACCAATTGCTCACCCAGAGGAAGTAGGAAGTGGAACTCCGCCCCAACCAGTCCATGACGTTGAAGAGAAGGAAGCAGCAAACGGGAGTGAAGTACTTCTCTAAGGGAGAGGAGAGAAGATGGGGAGACCCACAGAAGAGTTAAGACCCAGGAATGGGATTCAGCCGGTTCAACCCGGTTTGAGCGACCCAGACATTAAATTTACATTTGGTTCACTGGACTGATAGTTGAACTGACTGGCTGGCACCGCCCACCCTAACTGGCAGAAGTGCAGGGCCCACGCGGAGGCTCTGGGAAGGCATAAAACGGGCCAAACCGGAAGTTCTGGAAGTCTGGAAACAGGCCTGTTTCTGGAGGCCCTCCGCAGCCTGGGGCAGGCTGTTTTTGCCCTCTCAGAGGCCCGAGGGAAGCCTCCGGACTCTGGGGAAAGTGGAAAACGGCCCTACCGGAAGTTCCGGTAGGCCACACCCACCATGGCCGCACCCACTCAGCAGAAAACCAGTTGCTGGGATTTTTGAAACCCATTCCTGGTTAGACCGTGTCCTGAGTCAAGTTAACTCAGCCCTCCGAGTTCCAGACAGAGACCGCTTTCAGAAAACAGCCCAACCGAGGAACCACCAAGACCTCAACAATGCTAACAGAGAAAGCCACTGTCAGCTGGTGCTCCGTTCAAAATCCAGGAAAGAAATACTTAGACTTTTGTAATTAGAGAAAAGATGTCTTTTACCGGAAGTCAGTGGTAGAAAAAGAAAATTCTGAATCTGGGTAAATAGGCACGCACATCACATATATCAAGGGAGTGAAATGTTCCCACCCCCAACAGTTCAAACGGTTCTTCCAATTAAAAGTTGTGAACTACATCATGCGGACATCTCCAGGTGGTGATGATTAGTTGACCTTGGCTTACTCAGACAAAGGGTTGCAGTTGCGCAGAGAAGAGAAAGCTAAGCAGGAGTGAGAAACCCTTCCCAGTTTATACAATATTAGTTAGCAACACTTGCAGCTTACATCCCATACATTTCCCCCTTCCACCCCACCGTTACTCATGGCAGCCAGAAAGAAGCAAAGGAAAGGAGGAAGATCTTGAAGGCTGACATTCGGGCCTCCTAGAAAAAAAACGTTAGTCCTGTAAAAGAGGGAAATATAAAAGGCGCGACTTAATAACCAGTTCAGGTTTTAACAAACTAACGTGGAAAACCGGGTGAATTCGTCGAAGGCTTTTAGGTAATTTCAATTGGACTGTCACAGGGTTTACAATTCGTTCAATCAAGAAAGGACCAACATGCTTAGGACCAAATTTCTTTGACTTTTGAGTGGTTTGTAGATATCTGGTGGACAAAAAGACTTTATCGCCCACTTGATATGGGTTTTGTGGAGTCCTCTTTTTGTCTGCAAATTTCTTATGAGCCCGATGTGCGTCATCCAATGCTTTACGAACGACTGGCCAATTAAGCTGGAGTTGTGTTATCCATTCATCTAATGACTGAATACTAGGCCTCTCACAAGGGAGTTCGGGTATGGGTACAAAGTCTTGTCCCATTGCCACCTCTTCAAGGGGTAAATCCAGTACTACTATGGATAGAATTGTTATATGCGACTTCAGCAAATGGTAATAGGTCAGTCCAGTTATCTTGCTGATAGTTTATGTAACATCTAAGGTACTGCTCCAATACCGCGTTAGTCCTCTCACAGGCCCCATTGGTTTGGGGATGGTGGGCAGAACTTAATCCCTGGGCGGAGCCCAATGACTTCAGGAACTCCCTCCAAAAGTTTGAGGTAAATTGAACACCCCTGTCAGAGATTATGCGCTCAGGAACCCCATGTAATCTATAGACATGCAATATAAACAGTTTAGCCAACGTTTTTGCAGATGGAATCTTCGAACAAGGTATGAAATGTACTTGCTTGGAAAACAAATCAGTTACCACCCAAATAACTGTGTTTCCCCCGCTTTCGGGTAATTCCACTATAAAGTCCAACAACCCAGCTCAGACAGCACCCAGGACCCCAGAGTAAGGAGAAATTTCCTGACAGTTAGAACAACTGAACAGCTTGCCTCCAGAAATTATGGGTGCTCCATCACTGGAGGCTTTTAAGAAGAGATTGGACAGCCCTTCGTCTCAAATGTTATAGGGTCTGAGCAAGGGTTCGACTAGCAGAGCTTCCAACTTTGTTATTCTGTTATCCTCCTCCTCCTCTCTATAAACCCCACTCCCTTCCAGCACTGACATCTGCAAGAAAACTGAGCTCGGAGAGCACCAAGAACCAATATTCTTCTTCGTCCACTCCCTTCTAGGATGGATGATGTTACTTAGTTGGGTCATGAAACATCTGCAAGAAAACCACCACGCTCAAGACCTCCCCTTGGCTGGCTCTTTCCCATCAGCTGATTTTCAACTTGGAGAGGCACTGAGGAGTGGATCCCCCTTCCATAAATCCCCCTCTTGCCCCTAACCCCAGCTCCAGCCAATGCTGACCAACCCTGCCCCTTCGTGCCCTGTAATTAAATGACCCATCACTCACGCCAAGACTGATCCTGAGAAGAGCTGACAATTCTCGTGGTAATGGCCGGAAACACCGAGAGGGTAATGGAGAAGTCCATCACGATGGAGAGGGCCAGTAGCCAAATCTGAAGTGGGAAAGCAGAAGCGATGTGACACAATCCACGTTCAATATCTGGGTTGCTCTGTGGTCTCCCTTCAACCGGCATCAAGCGGAACACGATTCGAGAGCCAACTGAGTCCCAGTATAAAGGCAGTCCTTGAATTATGACCACAAGGGAGCCCGGAGTATCCATCATAAGGCATGAAAGTCATAATTTGAAGGCACCCATGTGATCAACCCAACTTTCTGACTTATTCTGCGGCAGTTGTTCAATGAATGTAGCAGTCATTCATTCCAATGGGCATTTTTTTGGCCAGAAACCAACAAAAAAATGATGGAAATAGCAGACATGTGACCAAGGAACATTTAATCCAAACCACTATTTCTCAACCTTGTTGACTTTAACATGTTTAACAGCTTCCACTCCCAGAATTCCCCAGCCAGCCTGCTTTAAGATGGGTGGACTTTAATTCCCAGAATTCCCCAGCTACTATGCTTTAAGATGGGTGGACTTAATATTATTTATACATTTTTCTTTAACATACATTGGTGCTTAGTAAGCAGTGTATTACCTAGATCAATTTACTTATACAGTACATAGTAATAGTAGTAGCAATATTGTTTATTTATACATATTAATAATCTTTCCACTTCTAACTTTTACCTCTATAATCTAACCATTGATAGAACAAATCCCACGTTAAAAAACTATTCTGTATCTTCTTTGGGGACACCTAATGATCTTTGTTGCTCTTCTCTGCACTCTTTCTAAGTTCTGAATATCCTTTTTTTTCTATCACGGTGAGCACAAATGGATGCGCTATTTTCAAATGTGACCTCAGGGACGTGGTATTAAGCATTAATATCACTTCCTGTCATCTTGATGCTATTTCTCTCTCTTCACGCAGCCCAAATTGTGAAGGCTTTTTGAAATCAACTTTTCAAAAGAAAGGAAAGATAAGCAATTACGTCTTCTTGCTTAAGAAGGCCCATTCCTAAAATACTTTTTGCAGAAGAGCGGTTTTTCTGTTGCCTAATCATTTTCTTTTTTCCCCCTATTTACCAGGAATTGAAACAGGAACTTCCGCTTTCTATAAGCAATGGTTCTTTCCTTCTTCTTTTAATATATATATATATATATATATATATATATACACATTTTTCTTTAACATATATAGATATTTAATAAAGTGTACTGTCTGGGTCATTTTACATATACATATTAGGGATAATAATAATAATATTCTTTGCTTATATATAATAGTATTCTTTCAACTTCCAATTTCTACTTTTATTATCTAACCATTGGTTTGAGTGGTGCAGTGGCCTAGACAGGGAACTCTGACCTCACCATCAGAAGGCTGTGAGTTCAATCCTAGGTAGAGGCATATATTTCTTTCTCTGGGCACAATTTTGTTCTGCCGAACAAAACTCCACTCTGGAAACAGGAAAGGCATCCGGCCAGTAAAATGCTCTGCTAGCTCCATTCAGTTGCCCAGACTCCACCCCTCAAGGAATTATGGAGTTGAGGATGATGATTATCTAACCATTGATAAAACAAATGGTTCTTACCTTCTTGAGCACACTGAAAAGGGAGGGGTCAGGGGCAACCACGCCCACCCCACTGCCTCCATTCATGACTTCTGGCGGGCAAGCCGAGCCAAACTTCTCCAGGACCACGGCGTTCCCATTCTTCATGTTGAGCGATTCTCCTTTGGAACTGTCTGCCACAAGAGCGGAGCCGTTCTCTGAAGAGATACAAAAGGGCGCCCGTCGAAATCAAATGACGTTGCAACTTTTTAAAGCTACAGGTAGCCCTCGACACTGAAACAAGTGACTTATGACCGTTTTTCACACTTACGACCATGGCAGTATTCCTGTAGGCGCATGATCAAAATTCAGACTGGCTCTCATTTATTTATTTTTTATATTTTATTTATACGTTTTTCTTTAGCATACATAAGTGCTTGATAAACAGTGTTTTATCTGGATCAATTTACTTATACATAATCATAATTTCCAATTTCTAATTTCTGCCTCTATTGTCTAACCATCGATAAAACAAATCTCACGTTAAAAAGTGTTCTATATCTTCTTTATCCGTTTTCTTTCATATCAACCTATCCATTTCTGCACCATCCAGTATTTTTTTTTAATTGTATTTTCTTCTGTAGGAATTTCCTCTTTTTCCCAGTTGCTGTGCAAATATAATTGCACTTAACAATGAGTCGCCATGGGCGAATAGGTGGCAATATAAATCAATCAATCAATCAAATAAATAAATAATTCTCACTGCTGTCAAGACATGTAATATTAAATATATGTTCCCTTTATCATATTTTTTTTCTGGTAGTATTATACCTAGCAAAAAATATTTCTGGCTTTAAATCTATATGTTGCTTTAACATTTTCTCTAACCACGTTTGTATTTTCGTCCAACACTTTTTTGCATTTGGGCATGTCCACCACATATGGAAGTAGGAACCCGGAAATGTTGCGTTTCCGACATTTGGCAGACCTGTTTTTAAACATCTTTGCTAGCCTTACTGGTGGCAAATGCTACCTGTAAAACATTTTGGTTTTTGGTTTTCCTTGTAAGTAGTTGCCATTGTCAAGGCACAGAGGCTGTACTTCCGGCAAATGCTCAGGAAGATCAATTTATCTCAGCATCTCCTTCTGTTCTGCTACCGCAGCACCATTGAGAGTGTCTTGACATGCGACATCTTTGCATGGGATGGGAGCAGCTCTGTAGCAGTCAGAAAAGCTCTTCAGAGAACCATTTAAACTTCCCAGAATATTATCGGACTCCAACTACCAGCCCTGGATGACATCTTCACATCTCGCTATTTGAGGAAGTCACACAAACAGTCTCGGAGACTCTTCCCATCCTGCTTACAATCTTTGTGAACTGTTGCCTTCTGGCAGAAGATACAGAACAATTAAAACTCGGACCACACATTTTTCTGAAGTTCTTTTTATCCCAGAGCTATAATTGTACTTAACAATGAACTTAAGGCTCACCATCAGTGAGCTATTGGACAGTATTGCTTGGTCTGTTGTGCGTTTTTGGGGGGCAGGGAACTTTGGCAGGTGGGATGGGTGGGTATTTGGGGATTGTCACGTGTGTGTAATAAAGAATAAAGATATACTATAGAATGAGATAAATGGCAAAAACTTTGGGACAGAAATTACAAATTGACAATTGAATTGTCAATTTGTAATGTTTGTCTCAAAGTTTTTGCCATTTATCTCATCCTATAGTATATCCAAATTATTTTGCCCATACTATCATTGTTTCATTCACCTGTTCATCTTCCATTTTAAGGGGCAACTTACTCATACTTATAACGGTCCGGTGGTCATGTAATCGCCATTTGCGACATTCTGAGAAGGAAAGAGGCGGGGGGAGAAAGGGAGCCAAATTTGTTCGATGACCCTGTGATTCACTTACCAACTGCACTGATCTGCTTAACAACCGTGGCAAAGATAGTCACAAAATTGGGGTGGAGGGGACTCGCTTAGCAATCGCTTTGCTTGGCCAAAGGAATTCTGCTTCCAATGGAGGTTGTAAGTTGAGCGCTAACTTTAAGTGAAATCAAAGGACTCTCCTCAGGCTGGATTCCAAATCTACGCCTCTCTCACCCCACCCAAAATGTATTTATAACTCTGGAATTTTACTTGTTTGGACTGGTGATGATTGCTGGAATGTTATTTTTGGGGTGGGTGCGGTGGGGAAATGACGACACAAATCCCAAAATGGCTACGGCCCAATTCTAATTTAATTTATGTTCAAACAGGTTGATGATTCATACTTATTCTCTGTGTACTTAATAGTTTTGCATTTACACAGAGTTCAAAATTAGGCTTCAGAAGCAGAATTGGAATACAAGTCATGCTTCCATGCCCTGGGGATGAGATTGTACCTCCCTGTCTTTCACAGCAGTTCAAAGAGAAACGCCCTAGCCAAATTTGATTTAATTCAAAACAGGCTGCAGGACAACAAAGGGGAAAGCAGAAATGAAATATTTGTCTCTATTGTTTTATTTTCTCTTTGTCTTTTTCTTCTAGTTTTAACATTGATAAATAATAATATAGCAGGCTTTTAAATCGGGCTCAAAAATGTATATTATTTATTAAATTATTATTTATTATATTAAATGTATGTTATTTGTTGGAGTGGAGGTTTTCTGAAATGCTGCCAGTATACAGGTAGTGCTCAACTTACGACCAATATCAAACCCAATATTTCTGCTGCTAAGTGAGACAAGGGAATTTTGCCCCATCTTATGATTTTTCTTGCCACAGTTGATCAATGAATCACTGCAGTTGTTAAGTAAGTCACGCGGTTATTAAGTTAATCTGGCTTTCCCAATGGGGAATTCTGGGAGTTGAAGTCCCAGAATAAAGCATGCTGCCTGGGGAATTCTGGGAGTTGAAGTTCATCCATTATGGAGTATGCTGGCTGGAGAATTCTGGGAGTTGAAGTCCACTCATTTTAAATCAAGCTGGCTGAGGAATTCTGAGAGATGAAGCCCGCCTTTATTAAAATTGCCAAGGTTGAGAAACATTGCTTTCAGCCTTCAACCTATATCGGAGGTTAGATTTTGGATATTGGGGGTGCAGGGAGAAACAATCAAATTCTCTTAGATCAGCCCATTTGTCTTTTGGACTTTGTTTCCCAGAATTCTGAGTCCAGCACTGGAAGATCGGCAGGCTGGGAAAAGACTGATTTGGAGACCAACCAGGCTTGCAGGACCAAACATTATATCTCCACCACCAGTAGCGATTCGATTTTTGACAACTTTTCCATTCTCCCCATTTAAAAAAAAAAAAATTCAAATATCCCACCTAGCGAAAGGAGGCCTGCCTTGGTCTCCAATTCACATCCCGAATCTCCTGGTGGTCTTTTCTCCAGATAGTAACGAGTGAAGGTCTGCAGAGAAAGAAGAGTTAATAGTCTCTCAACGGTCACCTGGTTTGCTGGGAGCTCCAGATCAAAATCGGGTTCTCAAGAAGCTAAGCTAAGGTTCTTGCTGGATGGAGCACTACTAGGAAATCCTAGAGCTTGAGAACAGAGTTAAAACTTGAAAAATTTCCCTGGAGAACCAGGGGAATTTTATAAACTGCTTTATAAGGCCGTGGTTAACGCCATACTTGGAATACCGCCCCCAGTTTTGGTCGCCACAATATAAATAAGATGTTGAGACTCTGGAAAGCGGTGCAGAGAAGAGCAACTAAGATGATTAGGGGGATGGAGGCTAAAACATATGAAGAAGAGTTGCAGGAACTGGATGTCAGGATTCCAGCACTTAACCCCATTTAAATCCTGAGTCTCGAGCCAAACTTCCAAAACTTCAAAAGGATTTATTGGGAGTTAAAAGATCCAGCATTGCCTGGGTGTAGCCGACTCTGAGACGTATAATTCATTGTCACCCTTGACCCTTATTTTCCCCCCACACCCTGGGTGTATCCTAATTCATATTCTCCAATGGGACACCTCCATAGCCCAGAGTCATCAATCATGCTCTCCAGTTAGAATTTTGCCTGGCAGAAACTTCAGTCACCTAGTTACTGTCTTTGAAAACATTTATGGAATGCACTTTCGGTTTTGCAAGCGGCTGCAATGCTCCCCCTCCCTGTCTATTGACAACTCCAAAAAGACCAGATAAATATTTCATGAGTTGACACTAGGTATGTCTACTTTAATGAAAAGAAAGAATAGGGAAGACAGAACAGTAGTCCAATATTTGGGCGGGGAGGGGGGGGGGCTGCCCCAAAGAAGAAGGGAGTCAAGCTATTCTCCAAAGCACCTGAAGGCAGGATGAGAAACAATGAATGAAAACTAATCGAGAGAGAGAAGCAACCTAGAAATAAGGAGAAATTTCCTGACAGTGAGAACAATTAACCAGTGGAACAACTTGCCACCGGAAGTTGTGGCTGCTCCATCACTGGAGGATTTTAAAAAGGGGCTGGACAGGCATTTGGTCTGAAATCGTGTAGGGTCTCCTGGTTGAACAGGGGGTTGGACTAGAAGTCCTCCAATAGAGTCCCTTCAGACTCTATTATTCTGTTAAGAGGGACAAAGCTTATTGTTTATTGTACCCCATGACTATCATTAAGTGTTTGTACTTTATGATTCTTGATGAATGTATCTTTTGTTGTATACTGAGAGCGTTTGCACCAAGACAAATTCCTTGTGTGTCCAGTCACACTATTCTGTTCTGTTCTGTTCTGTTCTGTTCTGTTCTATTCTATTCCACTCCATATTTTCTATTCTATTCCATTCCATTCCATTCCATTTTCTATTCCATTCCATTCCATTTTCTATTCTATTCTATTCTATTCTATTCTATTCTATTCTATTCTATTCTATTCTATTCTATTCTATTCTATTCTATTCCATTCCATTCCATTCCATTCCATTCCATTCCACCCTAAGGATCTTACCTGATGGGGCAGCAAGAGATAACAGGCAATAGAAACGAAGGTCCCAACACAGGGGGTAACGAAATAGATCAGGGCAGAAGACAGTCGGTCCAAGCCACCTAAAGGGAAGAGAAAATGGTGTTTTGGCAGAGAAATCCAAGGTTTTGCAACTCTTCAGGCACAGGACGCAATCACTATGTTCTCAACAGTTGGCTAAGCCAGCCTTAAACCCCTGAGCCAGAGGAGATCCTTCTTCCTTGCTCTACTTTTTTATAAAAGTTTTTTTATTTTTTTATAAGTACAAACAATTCATCTTCCATTTAACGGTGTGTTGTGGGGGTACAGATATCTTGTGCGACAACAATCAAAATTACTACCATATTCATTACTTTGATATTAGTTCTCCATTGTTATCTTATTATTAATATACATATCTCTCACACTATAACAATAACATGTTTAGATCTTCACTTATTATTAGTATATATATATATCTATCATTATAACCATTCTCTTCTTACCACGTTTAATTCTATTAAGATATTTTCCTTATTTCACTAATCTATTAGATATTTCTAGCTTTCATGTTTTTTCTCAAACCCACATATGATAATATGAGCCAGGTGTCCTTCTTCCTCCCTGTGGCAGGTAGTTCCCCAGACCAAAAAAGCTTTCTATTTGGATATTTCTGTGGGGATATTTTCAGTCCCCCCACCCAATTGGCAGACTGTTCTCTTCCCTACCCTTTGAAAGATCTTCCCTGGCTCTTTCAAATGAGGTGCTTTTCAGACACACTACACACACACACCGATACTCACTGGCCAAGGAAAGCAACATGGCGATGGCCGCAAACGTTCCCGCCATTCCTTGACCGCTGAGAAAAAGGGTGCTGTATCTTTGCGGGAAAGACCCCAGCAGGCCGAAAAGACTCCCTTGCAGAACGGCACAGAAGGCTGAGGAGAATGAAGGAAGACAAAGTCAGGAACGAGACTGTTTCGTGTCCATTTGGTTTTCGACTTAAAACGGTTCATTTAGTGACCGTTCAACCTGGAAATAAGGAGAAGCTTTCTGACAGTGAGAACAATCCACCCATGGATCAGAAGTTGCCTTCGGAAGTTGTGGGAGCACCATCACTTGTGGCTTTCAAGAAGAGATTGGACTCCCATTTGTCAGAAATGGTGTAGGGCAAGAGTGGCTAACCTTTTGGGGCTCCTGTGCCCAAAAATTGCGTGCGCGCT
Source organism: Pseudonaja textilis (assembly GCF_900518735.1). Next base: position 3,086,167 of record NW_020769393.1, read on the forward strand.
TATGCGCACATGCTTGCGTGCCAGCACCCAGAAGGCAATGTGTGTGGTCCCCCGCCCCCTGCGCATGCGCACGCAATTACCCCCCCCCTTACTTGCACTGTGCCTCCCAGCTGATTTTGGCCCATTTGAGGCCTTTTCCGGCCTGCCAGAGGCTTGACGGAAGCCTCTGCAGGCTTTGCAGGCCGAAAAATGAGCCCGTTGTCACTTCTGGTATTTCCGGAAATACAGGAAGTGATGAAATGGGCCTATTTTTCATCCTGCAAAGCCTGCAGAGCTTCCCTCAAGCCTCTGGCAGGCCAAAAAAGGCCCGAAAACCAGCTGGGAGGTGTATGCATGCATAGTGAGGTAAGGTTGCCTGGGGCTTGCATGCCAGCACAAATGGCACGCCAAGCCCAAGGTTTGCCATCATGGGTGTATGGTCTCCTGCTTGGTCCTCAAGCTCACAACAACCCTGCGAGGTAGCTTGCCAAGAGTTTTTTTTGCGGGGTGGTGGTGGAGTGGGGCAAATGAAGATTTGAATGGAGTTCAAAGCTCAAAATATCAGATGTAACCGAGAGGAATTAGGGCAAAGATCTCCAAACTTGGCAACTTTAAGACTTATGGACTTCAACTCCCAGAATTCCTCAGCTATGCTGGCTGGAGAATTCTGGGAGTTGAAGTCCACAAGTCTTAAAATTGCCAAGTTTGGAGATCCCTGAATTAGGAGGTCCGTGGTGTGTTTTTCTGTGCTTGGGGTTTTTCTTACAGACGTTTTATGACCCAGCTAGGTAACATTATCAGTGCTACAGAGGAATGAACCAGCTCCAACTCACAGTTAATGAACCAAACGCTTGCCATGGTGATGGAGAAGAAACTCTGCGGTGACATCTTCACCTTAACCAAGATGGTGGTCAGCACAAAGAGGAGCAGAATTCCTGCCAAACTGCCCAAAATGCGCACTTTGTCCGAAATGCTTTGGAAGGGAGGAAAAAAAGGACATGTGAATAGCCGGAAAGTTAGTGCTGGCTTACAGACATCTCCCTGCTGGGAAAAAGGAAGGCATGAAGATATTTATTTATTTCTATCCCGCCTTTTTAATTTTTTACAAATAACTCATAATGCAGCAATCATCATTATCCGTCACACCTTCATCCTCCTATTTTCCCCATGACAACAATTCCGGGAGTTGTGAGTCAGCCCTGTCCCTTCCCTTCCCTTCCAACCCTTCCAAGCTTGCAAGCAAGGCCCCCTGCAAAATGAAGGACATACATACCATTTTGCAGCAACTAAGATTGTTGGCTGAGCTGGGACAAAAACAGCCAAGGAAAAGATTGAAACCTGGCAAACAGGCCCTTCGCCAGTCAATAAGAGTGTTGGTTTTTACTGTCAGCTTATCAAGTCCTTATAGGGACATGTTGGCTCAGTGGCTAAGACGCTGAGCTTGTCAATCAGAAAGCTCGGCTGTTCGGCGGTTCAAATCCCTAGCGCAGTGGTAGCTAACCTTTTTGGGCTCCTGTGCCAAAAATTGCACACGCATTAGCGTGTGCACACTCATGTGTCAGCACCCAAAATGCAATGCGCCCCCCCACGCCCCCTGCGCATGCATGCGCAATCCCCCCCGTCACCCCCTTACCTGCACTGTGCCTCACAGCTGATTTTTCCACTGGTTTGAGGCCTCTGCAAGGGTTTTCAGGACGAATAATAGGCCCGTTTCATCACCACTGGAATTACAGGAAGTGACGAAACGGGCCTATTACTCGCCCTGCAAATCCTGCAGAGGCTTTTTCCAAGCCTCTGGGAGGCTGAAAAAAGTCTCAAACCAGCTGAAAAATCAGTTGTGAGGCACACGCATGCGCAGTGAGGTAAGTTTGCCTGCGGCTCGCGTGCCAGCACAAATGGCTCTGCGTGCCACTTGTGGCACACGTGCCATAGGTTCGCCATCACGGCCCTAGTGCCATGTAACGGAGTGAGCTCCCGCTAACTTAACCCAGCTTCTGCCAACCTAGCAGTTCGAAAGCATGTAAAAAAATGCAAGTAGAAAACTAGGGCCCCCTTTGGTGGGAAGGTAACAGCGTTCCGTGCGCCTTCGGCCATGCCGGCCACATGATCACGGAGACGTCTTCGGACAGCACTGGCTCTTCGGCCTTGTAACGGAGATGAACAGCGTCCCCTAGAGCCGGAAACGACTAGCACGTTTGTGCGACAGGAACCTTTACCTTTACCAAGTATTTAAGAGCTGAGCACAAAGAAACAACGACTTAATAGCCAGCTATCAACAACTACAAAGCCACACACCACAGGCACCCCATAAATACTACACACTGAATAGCCCAAAGCACATATTCTGCTGGAGAGGTTCCCTGAGGAGCATCAGTCTGAACCTCTGGTCCCTGTAAAACCGACCCAGACCGGATCCTGCAAGGATCCTTCTCACTGAGCAGAACAATCAGGCCCGAAAGAGAGAAACGTGGTAAGAGGCAGCCGGCAAGTCAAACGCAGAGAGAAAAACAACCCAAACATTGAGAGAGAGAGTGAAAAACGTGTCTCACCAGCGATAGAGGATGGAGTTGAGAAAGGTGAAAAGCAGCAAAGGCAACTGAGAAAGGAGGGTCAGCCAGTTACTGAAGCTGAATTCGTCTTTGCAGGCGGACCCCGGTTGGGGGTTCAAGGCTGTCTGATTCTCAGTCGCTCCGGCAGAGCAGTTCCCCATGAGCCTGGCCTCGAAATACTGGCAGGAGAGAAAGCGTATAATTAGAAACACACACGTGTCACAGAGTCCATTGTGTGGTGATGCTGTGTTGTGGTTCACCAGCAGCAGGTGCGGGCGGCTGAGGTCTCAGAGAGCAAGGACTCGGATGAGGGGCCTGCGTGTGATGCAGGGATGGGGCCAGGACCATCAGGGAGTGGAGTGCTGCCTTCGGAGCTTGTGGAGGCTGGCAGCAGTGATGAAGAGGCCCCTGAGGAGCCTGTGCCCACGCAGGACTGCTAGAAGGAAAGAGCAGCTGCAGCAGCACAGGTGACTCGGGAGTAAGGCTGCAAGGTAATGGCCTTCCCTTAAGAGATAAAAGCCAGCTGAGAAATCGGAGTTCTTTGCAGAAAGCAAAGAAGTTTTTGCACTCAAGCCTGGTGGATGTTCAGAATATCTTGGTTGGTGTTTGGAGACTCCTTAGTGTTTGAAATATTTCTTAGTAACTTTATCTTGTGTTCTTAGCAGCCCTGCACCACCTTGGCAAGGCTCATTCTTATCAGAGACAATTAGTCTGAAACAGCCTTTTAACCGTGAAGGAATGGAATTCATAAAGAATCATTAAAAGGTTTTGCTGTTACGTCCGTTTCATGTTTGTTTCCTTGGAACAAGGTTTGGGTCAGAACACGCTGCTCCATAGACCCCCATGGACCCCAAGGATGTAACAGGGATTAAGTAGGCTTTAAGAAACCTAGTCTGATGTATCTTCCTAATGCACCCCTCCCCCTCCCAATGAAACAAATGTAATTAGGAAAAAAAATGAAGCAATTGGGTGAGAAAAGAGTCCTAATAGTCAGGAAATGGACTGAATTGGATGGGATCTTAAGAGGCCATCTATCCCGACCCCGCGCTTAATGGAATCAGGCCTATCCTTCATATAAAGAGTGACACCTTTCCATCCCACCATTCCTGGCCTGATTCCTACAGGTAGTCCTCAACTTACAACAGTTCATTTAGTGACCATTCAAAGCTACAACGGCTCTGAAAAAAGGGACTTAGGACCGTATTTCACACTTACGACCATAGCAGCACCCCCCACGATCAAAATTCAGAGGCTTGACCACTGATACATATTTATGACCTTTACTGTGTCCCTTTTGTGACCTTCTGACAAGCACAGTCGATGTGGAACCCTGACTCACTTAACAACCGTGTAACTAACTTATCCGCTGCAGATTCACTTAACAGCCGCGGCAAGAGAGGTCGTAAAATGGGGCAAAACTCACTTAACCGCTGTCTTGCTTAGCGACAGAAATACTGGGCTCAATCGTGGCCGTGAGTCGAGGACTACCTGTAATTGTCTCTAAACGAGGATCAGAAGGAGAATAGAGGGACATAAAGCAGAGCATCTCAACCCCTCCAATGGCCCAGGACTGTCTCCCGAACGAAGGACTTACCGGAATGGCTGTGATGAAAAAATTCCACGGAAGAAGAGTCCCCAAGCCCAGGAGGAAAAATAGGATTCCCACACAGTGGAACCTGGAAAGAGAAAAAAAACCCCATTCAGATGACCAGACTTTGACTCTACCTACTGCAGAAGAGGGAGGGAGGGAGAGGGAGAAGGAGAGAAATGGATAGATTAGTCATTACTAGATAGATGCTGAGATAGACAGATAGATAGACAGACGGGTGGATGGACGGACAGACACAGAATGGCTGGGATAGATAGATAGATAGATAGATAGATAGATAGATAGATAGATAGATAGATAGATAGATAGATAGATAGATAGATAATGAAATAGAGAAATGGATAAACAGAAATAGATTAGTCTTTAATAGATAGATGCTGATAGACAGGCAGGCAGGCAGGCAGAATGGATGGGATAGATAGATACAGACAGAAAGAAATAGAGAAATGGATAAATAGAAATATATTAATCATTAATAGATAGATGCTGAGACAGACAGAATGGATGGGATAGATAAAATGGATGAGATAGATAGATAGATGGATAGATAGATAGATAGATAGATAGATAGATAGATAGAGAAATAGAGAAATGGATAAATAGAAATAGTTTAGTCATTAATAGATGCTGAGATAGATAGACGGACAGACAATGTTCTTGAAAAAGCTGAGGTTTTTCTCCTGATTCATTCAGCTCTGTGTGTTTGTGTGTGTGTGTGTGTGTGTGTGTGTGTGTGTGTGTGTGTGTGAGAGAGAGAGAGAGAGAGAGAGAGTAACTGTGGGCTTTATTTATTTCTAAACCTGAAAATGCAGTTTGCAGAAGACAGAGTAGAACTTTTGGTGGGAGGGAAGAAAGGGCTAGAAAATAAATCCCTGTCCGCCAGGAAAACCTGAAGATTTCAGAGTTTTCATCCTCATCCTGCTAGCAAAAAACACTCTACATATGCTCAGAATGACAGAGGCACATTCTGCCTCTTAAGGACACAAGCGGTTGTCTCGGAGGTGCTAAAATTCCTTTCCATCGAAACGGCTTATGACGTTGCTCAGGTTTCTAAGGAATTAACCCCAAACAGAGCCTGTAGGATTGATTCTTGCATCCTAAGGTTTTCCAAGCACATACCGTCCCTGTCTTACTGTTCCCACTTATTTGTACTTATTCATCATGTATATACTTATACCTGTTTATACTTACATGTTTATATGTTATGTTCATACTTATATTTGTTTTCTCATACATGCTTGACATACATACATACATACATACATACATACATACATACATATATACATACATACATAAATAGCCAGCCTGGACTGGAAACACACACATTGCAACTTACACGTCTCTGGGCATTTCCTGTGATCCCATGATTAACCGATTTCCTGAAGCGGGAACAGGAAACGTAGCGCAGTTGCTCTTCTATCCGACCAGAGCTGGATCTGGAGGGTAACAGAAAATGATTGAAAGAGGAAATTCAGCCTACCGTCTCCCAGGAGCTGAACCCAGCAGCAGGTGCCTTTGCCCTTTGTAGAATCACAAGGCTAGAAGGGGGCCTTGGAGGTCTTCTAGTCCAACCCTCTGCCAAAGCAGGAGATTTTACACCAGCCCAGACAAATAGGCGTCCAATTTTTTTTTCTTTGAAAAACGATTTTCTTAAAAGAATTATCTGTAATATCCCACCTTTATTATTTTTATAGACAATTCAAGGCAAGGGATATAGATAGATAGATAGATAGATAGATAGATAGATAGATAGATAGATAGATAGATAGATAGATAGGAGAGATGAGAGATTAGATTGATAGACAGATGATGGACAGACAGATCTGATAGATAGACAGATCTGATAGAGATAGATAGATAGATAGATAGAGATGATAGACAAATATAAGAGAGAGAGATGATAGAGAGATAGAGATAGAAATGAGAGAGATATGATAGGTAGGTAGTTAGGCAGGTAGACAGAGATAGATAGATGATAGATAGATAGATAGATAGATAGATAGATAGATAGATAGATAGAGATGATAGAGATAGAGATATCAGAGATGGATTAGACTGATAGACAGATATGATAGATATATAGACAGATAGATATAAGAGATGATAAATAGACAAATATAAGAGAGAGAGGTGATAGAGAGAGAGAAATGAGAGAGATATGGTAGGCAAGTAGGTAGATCGATCGATCCAACACATCTTCTTCCTACTATTTTTCTCCACAATAACAATCCTGTAACATGGGTTGGGCGGAGAGAGAATGACATGGCTAAGGCGGGACTAGAACTCATTGTCCCCTGGTGATTGGCCCAAAGTCAGCTAGCTTTTCTGCCTAAGAAAGGACTAGAATTCACCGTCTCCCGCTCTCTTGCCTGATGACATATTATGCTTCATTATGAAACTTTGTGGTTGGGGTTAGTTTTTGGGGAGGAAAATATGAGGGAAAAACTTCAGCCTCTGCATACCAGCATCCATCAGTATTCATCTGGCTAGCCTCCTGTCAGTGTGTGAGAGTTGAGGGCTGTTTGGAAACTGAAGCAGTATTTGTTGTGTGAACAAGGAGACAGCAAGGAGCCTGGGCGTGGCTTAGCTCAACTGTTCTGTACTGCTTGATGCTGTACTGCTTGATGCTGTGAAACTAAAACTGAAACTCGTCTCCTTTGCTTGCGTTTTGCATTTGGAAGAGATTTCTTTTCAGGTGGGGAGAGAGAGTCGAACTCCTTAGCATCAGAGAATAATAATAATAATAATAATAATAATAATAATAATGATAATAATAATAATAATAATAATAATAATAATAATAATATCAGAAATACTAATGATCTGATGGTCATTTGGAAAAATCCTTTCTTAGAGAGCACCTAGAAGCCAAGAGGAACATATGGGCCAAATTTCAAGTTTGTAGGCTTTACGGTTCTGGAGATTTTGTGATGATGCATGAGTGCTATTTCACTTTTAGATAGATAGATAGATGATAGATAGATAGATAGATAGATAGATAGATAGATAGATAGATAGATAGACAGACAGACAAATAGACAGACAAATAGATAGGAAGGAAGGAAGGAAGGAAGGAAGGAAGGAAGGAAGGAAGGAAGGAAGGAAGGAAGATAAAGTATAGCTGCAACAAAAGAGACGTTTATGCAATTTGAAGCAGAATTGAGAAAGCCAGGCTGGGTCAAAGGCTTTCCGGTGCTGGGAAACATTTTTGTGGAGGGTTGTTTGATCTAGTTAGCCTTTTAAAACCGGCCAGTTCACACCAGTTAGGCCTGATTCAGAGGTTACGACATCCAGAAACTACTTCATATCCTGACCTTGATGAATCAACCTGCCCTGAAGATGGCCACGTGGCTGGCTACCTGGCCTGGTTAAATCTGGAAGAGTCAGAATTGGCTTGTGGGTTTACCTGGCACTCTCATTTCGGTTGTACCAGGAGGGTTATATTCACACCATCATCATAACAAAAAAAAAAAAGCTGAAATCAGATTTTTATTCCAAAAGTACAATTAAGTTATTTACATTGTCCTGCATTTGTACCCAGTGGGTTGATCATTTTCTACACCTAATTGCGTCTGTCTGACTTTATTTTTATTCTGAAACTGCTTCCAGATTTTGGGCTTGCAATGAAAACAACAACAAAACCTAGATTTTTCCTTTTGTTAACTAGACAGGCTTATTGGTATAGAAATGGCTTGTACACAATGTTTTATGTAAAAGCAAAGAGGTTGTGGTCGTAATGTTGTCTTCTACTATGCTAAAGAACCTTGCCTGCCCCCCCCACTCCAGCCCCGTTTCCTTTTCTCACTATATTTCTTTTCCCCTTCCTTCCCCTCTTCTTAGTTTTCTACTACTTTTCATTTTCTTTGTATTTTATATTTTGAAAAACCAATAAAATCATATAGAGACAGATACAGATAGATATAAATAGATGATAGAGATGATGAATGAGATAAGAGGAGGTGGGTAGGTAGATAAATAGACAGAGATGATAGCTATAGAGGTAGGCAGGAAAATGATAGAGAGATACAGACAGACAGAGATCCTAGATGACTGATAGACAGACAGGATAGATGATAGACAGAAAAACAGAGGATATAGCTAGATAGAAAAATGAGAGATAATAGATATAGACATACCGGTAGATCGATAGAAAAATGATAATGATACATAGATGATATAGATAGAGACAGACACAGACAGAGATCATAGATAGAGAGATGATTGATAAGACAGACAGATGATAGATAATAGATATATAGAAAAATGATAAGAGATGGTACGTAGGTAGGAGGTAGGTAGGTAGGTAGATAGATAGATAGAGATAGAGATAGATAGATAGACAGATAGATAGGTAGATAGATAGATAGATAGATATAAATAGATGATAGAGATGATAAATGATAAGAGATGGTACGTAGGTAAGAGGGAGGAAGATAGATAGATAGATAGATAGATAGATAGATAGATAGATAGATAGA
>NW_020769393.1:3109676-3155196 GCF_900518735.1 Pseudonaja textilis
CTGGGTGACTTTGGGCCAATCACCAGGAGACAGTGAGTTCTAGTCCTACTTTAGGCAGGAAAGCCAACTGGGTGACTTTGGGCCAATCACCAGGAGACGGTGAATTCTAGTCCCACTTTAGGCAGGAAAGCCAACTGGGTGACTTTGGGCCAATCACCAGGAGATTGTGAGTTCTACTCCTGACTTAGGCATGAAAGCCTGCTGGGTGAACTCTGGGCCAATCCCTGTCTTCCACCTCACACTTATAAAGAACCAGTCCATATCTCAAGCCCAGAAAGAGTTCACAACGGTTACCTGATGACGTAGTTGTGAGAAACGATGGGGATCTCCACGTTCTCCAAGCGAAGCAGTGAGTAGATCCATATCCAGCTTATGCCATCTTTCGCTTGGAGCCGGATCACCATTTCGGTTTGTGTGTTGCTTTGGTCACCCACTGGAGTAACAAGTAAAGGAAAAAGGAAATGAGAGATCTGGTCACCTCAAACCGCTTCGCCCATCTGCTGTGGTTGCCCCAAAGGGATTGGATGAAAGGAGAAGGGTAAGAAACTCACACAGTCGGTAATGCTGGGCTGAAGCGTGGCTGAGATCTTCAGGATGGATCAAACCGTACCACGATTTACAGAAGAGTTCGCTTTTCTCAAAGCCCAGATGGAAGATCACGCTAGAAAATGAAGATAAAATAGAGATCAGGGCTTTGCAGCAAGCATGGTATTGGAGTTCCTTCCTCTACCAACATTTTCGATTTTGCTCCCAAGACATTGAAGTCTTCCTTGCTGATTTGTTTTGAGTTTTGAACCAGTTTAATCTTCTAGACTTGGCTGCTTGAATGTCAACTCCCAGAATCCCCCAGCCCACAACTCAGTTCCACCTATCGTCAAACACTGGTCAGAAGAGAAGTCTCAACTTTGTGGGGCCTCCCTGAATTCTTACACTTCCCGCTCTGAAAAAGTCCCATCTGAGAAGAATGACAATTCTTTTTTAAACTGAATAAGAAATAGTTGGGAAAAATAATACAGCAGATTTTTTTAGGCGTGCTTGTTTGCATCCACTCTGGTTATTATACGGTGCCATTTTTCCCTCTGGTGGATAGAAGAGGCTCCTTTCTTAAGAAGTCCATCAAATTCCTTCTTGGTCTTTCCTTATGTTCTTGTCGGTCCAGGGGTCTCTAACGTTACGATTTGTGGACTTCAACTCCCAGAATTCCCCAGCCATCATGGCTGACTATGGGGAATTCTGGGAGTTGAAGTCCACCAGCCTTAAAAGTTGCCAGATGCTGGCTGAGATATTCTGGGAGTTGAAGTCCACCAGTCTTAAAGTTGCCAAATTTGGAGAAGTTAATCCTAACCTAATCCTAATCCTAAATTAATCCTAACCTTTCAACTTTTCCATAAGGCCTCTCACCTTTCAGAGATATCCACAATGACCAGGTCTTTTGTGTGGCGACTCTCAAAAGCAGACAGGAAGAACGAATTTTGACCCATTCTGGGCTTAGGGTCTAGAGGGGTGCAGAAGGCCGTGAAGACAGGATTGGTGGACCAATAAGAACCCGGAGGAGGTTGGTGGAAGTGACCGCGAATCAGAACCAGCTTGTTTCCTGCACTTTGACGCCGGATTGTCTTGGAAGTGTTGAAGTGACAACGGAAGAGACGTTCTGTTTTGGTTTGAGGGACAGAAGAAAAAGAAGAAGAAGATTGAGAAACCCGAAAAGACATAATACGTTGAAGCATACTCAAAACGATCATCTTGCTGAGCCTATCTCTATGTCGGCTTGCTGTCAGGATTCCGGCAGTTGCCCTAATTAAATCATGAGCCTCGAGCCAAACTTCAAAACCTATAATGAATTTATTAGATCCTGTCGGCAGGACCTGTTGGAAGCCAATTCTGAGACACATAATTCACTGTCATCCTTGACCCTGGTTCCCCCCACCCACCCCTTTGAGTGCATAATTCATATTCTCCAACAAAACACATCCATAGCCAAGAGTCATCAATCATGTTCTCCAATTAGAGATTTGCTTGGAAGAAACTCCGGTTGCCTAGTTACAATCTCTGCAAGTTATGAATGGAATGCACTTTTGATTCCAAACTGCTTCCCAGCTTTTTCAAATTCCTGCCCCCCCACCTTTCTGTTGGCAACTGTAAAACGGGCATAGAAACGTTTTATGAGTTGACACTCTAGCAGAAAGCATGGATCTGTTCCACTCTCCTAGACTTGGCAAATCGTATTATTTTTTCTGCTTGAAATGTATTTCTAAATAAATTTCTTAATCACAGTTTACAAGAATGGAGTTAATTTCCTCTGATTGGAAAACTCCATGCTAGAATGACATTTTCAATCTTGGCCACTTGAAGATTTGTGGACCTGGGAAGCAACTATGGTTGACAAGCAGTGGCCTTAAGGCTTGTTGTTCTCCAGAAAATGCCATGCTGCTTTTTCTCCATACTCCATCACATTCATAATGTTATCGGCTCCCAAATGTGAGTTTTTTTCTGGTAAAAGCTGAGCTTTCATAGCTTCTCCCTCGAATTAAGCTCGGCAAGGCATCGTTCTGTTCTAACATGCCACCTGTCAACTTTTAAATAGTCAACCACGCTAATTTAAATTCCTTTCCCAACCACAATGTCTACTGCTTCCCTTCTCTCCTGCACAACACTCATTCCCACAAAGGAACACCTACCGGTATTTAATGGAGAAGGCAATGCCAATTGAGTCTTCATCACTAAATGATCTGCCGGATCAATAATGTCGTAGATGCTGTCTCCTTGGGCCACTAAATCCACCTGCAGGCATAAGGAAGAGGACAAACAGTTGTGAAATTGAACTCTTCTCTTAGTCATGGAGTCATCAGAAATCTTAGCTTCACATAGGATCTCCAAAGTCAACCGACTTTCATAAATGCATTTACTCCCACTGAGAAAATAATCTCTTAAGAGCTATCAATGTTATGGACAAACTGCTTATAGAGACCATAGGTCTAATTTAATAAGCCCCAGCCTTGGAGAAACCAAAAGGCTATGGCTTCAATGAAATGCTCTTGTAATACAGCGAAACAAAAGGCTAGCCTGCTATTAAACCCAGGATAATTCAGAGGAGTGCTGTCATTTCCCCTATTTTACAGTAAAGGTACCACTCTCCCCTCTTCACAAGTCTGCTGGTACGTACCATAGAATGCCCCAAGTGCTCGGCCACGCTCTCCGACACATAGATGAGTTTGCCTTCGCCCGTGAACGCCAAAAGGAAACCGGGAAGGGTCTGCATGAAATCATCTAAGTCCTGGGAAGAAAGCAAGCTCTCCAAGCTTTCCAAAGTCGCACCTGTTGAGAAACAGTGACAGGGGTTTCATTAATATTATTATTATTATTATTATTATTTTTAAATGCCCTCTCTTTGCATCTCATAAGTCGAGGGAGAGGAACTGTAAGGGTTTTCAGCACCACGGATAACTGTTCCTACAACGAAAGTCTTAGGTGGCTGTTTCAGCACCATGGATAGCAGCCCAGTGCACTCCCCCCTTGGCCGTTTCAGCACCATGGAGAGAGACCTGTTGAGTTTCCAAGGAAAGGCACTTCAGGAAGGAAGCAGCCCCTTACCCAACTTCAGAAGTAAACCCACCCACCCCGGCTCTTAGATTCCCCCTTCCCCGAGCCCTTCGGCGGTCTTCTGAATCTACCTTTGGAGAAGAAGATGGACTTCCGAGTATAGATGCAAGCCAGCGACATGATGTGCAGATAAGAGAGCCGAAGTTTATCTCCTTCGGCAATCGGCAACAGGTCCTTGAGATGTCTGATTTCCGCGTTGATTTGATCCCGCCGTGCCTTGGAGGCTCCTTTCGTGGACCGGTACATCTCGGCTGGGAAGAAGATCCGTGCAGCTCAGCCGCTTCCGTCTTTGCGCCCTCTCTCTCTCTCTCTTTCTCTCTCTCCGATGCCTGCCTGTGGATCTGTCGAAGAGCCTGCTTTCCATCTTTTATAGGCGGTTGGAAGTGTGGGCACTGGCATATTAAGGAAAAACGGGGCGGGAAGAATTGTTCAGATCAATGGAGGGAGAGGGTTGCAGACCCAGCTCCCCCACCCGCTTCCATGGGCTTGGGGGAACCCTACGTCACTGGCTTCTGAATGACGTGGTGAGAGGAGGGGGAGGCTGGAGGAGGAAACGAAGGAAACACTGCACCGAATTAGGAGACAAAACGAGCCTTGAGTGTTGGAATCACATCTCTGCGTGCCTGACTCTTTCCCTCTCTCTCAGTCCCAAAGATTTAGTACTGGCACTAACATCTTCTTCCTTCTTCTCTTTCCTTTCTTGCCAAAACAAAGGCTTGTTCTTTCTCAGATCCTCTTTTTCTTTCCTTCCTTCCTTCCTTCCTTCCTTCCTTCCTTCCTTCCTTCCTTCCTTTCCTTCCTTCCTCCCTTACTTCCTTCCTTCCTTTCCTTTCCTTTCCTTTCCTTTCCTTTCCTTTCCTTTTCTCTTTCGTGTCTCTTACTCAAAAGCTACGTAGCCAATCTTTTTGCTTTGGTGTTATTCTTTCCTCTTTTTCCTTTTTCTTTCCTTCACAATCTTTTTCTCGATCTTTGTCAGGCCCAAAGTAAAATGGGTCTGATTTATTCCAGATTTCTTCACCATTGCTCTTAAAAGCCCCAAGACTAGAGAGAAAGGGGATGTCCAAATTGCAGTTATAGGCCTGAAACGTGTGAAAAATCCACGTAGAATGGTGTGTGTGTGTGTGTGTGTGTGTCTATATCTCTCTCTATTCATCTCTATCGATCGATTGATCTATATCTATATGCCTCTATCTATCTATCTATCTATCTATCTATCTATCTATCTATCTATCTATCTATCTATCTATCTATCTCTATACCCATCTATCTAATCTCTATCTCTCTCTCTCTCTCATCTATCTGTCTATCTATCTATTATATAAAGGGGGCATGTGTGATTGTTTATTTTCCCCTGGTTGTAAGGTTGTAGTTTAAAGAAGCTATTCTTGATGCAGTCTCTTAAAAAAAAGAAATATTTACTAGCAGCATTCCGGGGGGGGGGGGGGGTTGAATCTGTTCTTTTCTCTTTTTTCCAAAATTATTATTGTTGATTTTTAAAAACTTTTCTGAACAGATTGACATTTCTCTCTCCCATTTAGTCAAATAAAGTGTTCTAAGCATATCTTTACTTAGGATTTCTGTCCAGGAATTTTCCCTCCTCCCCCCAACCCCCCATCCCCCAAAAAAGCCACCAGAAAGGGTGAGACTATTCTGGATTTCTTTTAAACTTCCCAGTAAATAAACAAGCCAGGCCTTAAATAACGTTCTCTTCTGTGAAGGCCAAAAATAGATCCTGCAAAAAAAAGGAAAGAAAAGGTTCTTTTTGAGCTCTGCGGTTGCTAAGCAACCATGAAAAGTGACAGCATTCTGTCTCCCATTTGGGGTGATTCTTATTCTTCTTCGTTTTTCTTTCTTTCTTTACTTTCCCCCCCCCCCCTCTCCTTTGCAGAGATAACCTAAATTAGTTAGCTTGGCTTTTGCACAAATCTCTCGTTCCATATAAGGCGTGAAAGCTGAGGTGAGGTGGGAGGGGACTGGCTCTTTTTGTGGTTTGGAGGATCCTGCCCTTGTTTTGGAAGTTGCCAGAAAGAAGGAGAGATGGAGGGATGGAGAGGGGAAGTTAGAAGCTGTCCCGCAAAACTATGCAGGATCCTGTCTTAAGGAATATTGTCTTCGCTTTTCTCTCTCCTTCCTTCCTTCCTTCCTTCCTTCCTTCCTTCCCTCCCTCCTTCCTTCCTTCCTTCCTCCCCATTACTCCTTCCTTTCCCTCCCCTCCTTCCCTCTTTTCATCCTTTTCCTTCATCCCTCCCTTCCATCTTTCTTCCCTTCCCTCCTTCTCTTTTCTTCATCCATCATCCCTTTCCTTTCTATATCCCTCCTTTTATTTTTTCCTTCCTTCCTTCCTTCATCTCTCCCTTCCCCTTCCTTTTCTTTCTTCCCTCCCCTCCCCCCTTTCCTTCCTATATCCCTCCCTTCCCCCTTCCTTCTTTTTCCTTCCTTCCATTCTTCCTTCCTTCCTTCCCTCCCTTCTCCTTCCCTTCTCTGCCTTCCCCCTTTTCTTCCTCCTTCCTTCCTTCCTTCCTTCCTTCCTTCCTTCCTTCCTTCCTTCCTTCCTTCCTTCTTCCTTTCCTTTCCTTTCCCTTCCCATCACCCAGTGCCATAATAGCTCCAGTTAGTTATGTGTGTTGATTTTCCAAGGAGAAGAACTTGACAGTTATACAATTATCACTTTTCTGCAATGCAGACAGACTGTTTATGCAACCGACTGATCCAGGAACAGCAATTCCTAAAAAGTTCCCTTTGACTCTAGTGTTGTCTTTCTGGGCAGAACCAGAAACGAGCCGACAACACTTCAGATGCAAAGAAATGGAACAGATGCAAAATTTGCAAATTCCAAGCTGCAGATTCAGTTGGAGGACCAGGGCAGGTGGATTTTACAGCCTAGGAATCCCTGCAAGATTCCACGTTCTATGTTCGTGTTCTCTGTTCTTTGGAATGAAAACCTTGGGCTTTTGCAAAAAAGAAAAAGAAACAACTCGTGGGGAGATTGTCAAAACATTGTCAAGCCATGCAAGGCCTTGCCAATTTGGGCTGGTCTCTAGCCAGGTCAGACTTGATTAGGATTTGATGTGGAGACCACATGGAAGGTCAAGGATGTTGCAAGGGGGCAGGGCAGGGTATCACTACTTCAACCTCGCCAAGAAAATCGCATGGACATAGTAGCCATGAAGTTATCAGGAGCCACATTTGATTTGTAGGATCCTACGAAAGGTTCTTGAAAGCACCAGCAGGTGGCAGCATTTGGCTGACATTGCCTGGGGCTGCAAGCTTAAACAGGCCAAGGCCTGCTTAGGACATGGATGGAAGGCCACCAGGAGATCTCGGGAGTTACAGGCTGGACTGAGAAGTTAAAAACAAACAAACCATGGTGGGAATAGTCAGTGGCCTATCACATCTACACAACTGCCAATCAAACTACCTGGACTTTATCTGGGATGAGAAGAGGAATTAAACTTGCTTTGACACTTTGATTTTTCTCTTGTTACAGGTTGTCCTTGACTTACGACCACAATTGAGGCCCAACATTTCCATGGTTCAGGGAGACATTTGCGAAATGAGTTTGGCCTCCATTTTACGACCCCTCTTGCCACAGTGTTTAAGGGATTCCTCGCGGTTCAATGTGACACGGTTGCTAAGTGAACTGGGCCTCCCCATTGACTCTACAATCACCCATTTAGTGACCGATTCAAAGTTACAGCAGCACTGAAAAAGCGACTTAGGGCCATTTTTCACACAAACCATGCAGCATCCCTGGGGTCACATGATCAAAATTAGGCCACTCGGCCACCGATTCATAAATATGACAGTTGCAATGTCCTTGGGATCATGTGATCCTCTTTGATGAACCACAGAAAGGGCGAGCCAGATTCACTTAACGACCAGGTCACCACTGCAGTGATTTGCTGAACGCCGGTGGGCAGGAAGGTAGGACGGTGGGGCAAAAACGTCACAACCGCTTAGCCCCCGAAATTGGGGGCCCAGTTGTGGTCATAAGTCGAGAACTACCCACTGTTGGGTTGGATAAAGCACGGTGACCAGGAATGCAGCTCATCGGCTTTCGTGAACCTGGGTTTAGGATGGGGTAGGTGAAAGTAGCCCAAGTATATGGGGGGTCAAGAAAGGAGAGACTTTGTGGGAACAGGGGGGGTTAGGCTAGAAGACCTCCAGGGCCCCTTCCAGCTCTAGACTGAAGGTGGCAGAATGAAAGGCAGGTCAACTCCCAGCTGAGCGTTGACTGGAACGGAATGAATCATTTTCGCATTGTGACTGTGAATCACTGCCATTGTGGCAATACTTGGTGGGCTTGGGTGAGGAGGGGGAAGAAGGGTTTAGAAAGGGGAGGGAGGGGAGAGAGAGAGAGAGAAACATTTGGGGAGGGGGCAAACTGGTGTCTGCAGAAGGGTTTGTTTTCCTGGTCCCCAATTTCTCCCCTTTTCCCTTCTTCAAATCCACCCTCTCCCTTTGCCAAAGTTGACTGCAGCTTTCTGTCTCCCCTTCACCTCTTTTCTGCTAATTTGGGTTCTGAATCAAGGAGCTAAAAACAGCAATGGGCCGGCTAAATTTAGCAGCTCGGAGTTGCGTATAGACACACACACATACACACACACACACAGAGAGAGAGAGAGAGAGAGAGAGAGCCTGCGCTTTGTAATTCAGGCTCTGTAAGTCGTCCAAGCAACCTTCTGCTGCAGCGTGTGGGGGCGGCAAACGCTGTAGCCGGCAGCCAGAGAACTGCCAGAAGAGAGAGAAGGGGGAGAAGACGAAAAGAGGGGGGAAAAAAATGAGTGGGCGGTTTTGCAATCGAGAGTCGTACTTTTTTTCCCCAATAAGGGGAGATCGTAAATAACTCAGCGAGAGAGGGAGGGGGGTTCGAACCCGGAAAAGAGACCTTTCGCAAACTGTATACTGTACACATCCAAGGAGAAAAAAAGAGACGGGAGTGATGCTGAGAAAGTGAATCCTGGAAGAATGTAAGATTTGTGTTTGCAAAGCATTCCCTGGCTTTGGGCCCGGGGCTATAACAGGGAGCCGTCGTGTTATGGCCACAGGTCTCCGTTGCTAAGCAAGGCCATGGTTTAAGGGAGGTTCGGCTTCCCTTTCTGGGCACAATTGTGTTCAACAGAATCGCTGCAGTGGTGACCTCGGCCCTCCGTCTTCCCCAGCGACTTCGCTGGTTCAGCAAAAGGCCATCGCAATAATCCTGGGACGTTGCAACCATCCTAAATGTGAGCCCGTTTGACCAAGCATCTGAATTTTGATCACGTTGACGACAGGATGGCTGCAACGGTCGTTAAGTGTGAAAAATGGTCATAAGTCCCCCTTTTTTTTTCAGGGGGTATCATATCTGGTAACTGTCTATGGAGATTCTCAGTCCTCCACATCATGGTTCTCCCAAAGGTGCTTTTTTTTTCCCAAGAGGCAATTGGACTTTCTTGTTTTTTTCTTTGAAGATGTTTCGCTTCTCATCCAAGCAGCTTCTTCAGCTCTTCTTCTTCTTCAGAAGAATATATATTTTTTATAAATAATTTTTATTAAAC
The DNA here is from genome assembly GCF_900518735.1 of Pseudonaja textilis. The sequence goes on from NW_020769393.1 coordinate 3,118,814, forward strand.
AATTTTTCTTATATGAATAATATATTCTGTATATACTAAAAAGGGGAGTTGTTTATGGTTTGGGACAATGGGAAATCAATTCTTGTTTCACCAGGCTGTGAACCCACAACCTTCAGGGTGAAAACATGGTGTGTTTATTGGGGCACTGCGTGTTTTGCAAACGTAACCCTTAACTTTGCTAATCTGGGTTTAGCTGAGCCATTGCTTCTACAGAACAAGAGAATCCCACCAGCTGGCTTGATAGTTTAATGCAAGGGTCTTCAAACTCCACAAGTTTAAGATGTGTGGACTTCAACTCCCAGAATTCCTGAGCTAACATGACTGGAGGAGGAGGAATCCTGGGAGTTGGGAGTCCACAAATCTTAAAGCTGTCAAGTTTAATGTCTTGCAATTTCCTATGACCTTTGGTTGCAGAGAAGCAACCTGGAGTGAAGGAGGAGTTTTCTGACAGGGAGAAATGATTAATCCACGGAATGGCTTCCCCTCCAGAAATTGTGGATGTTCCATCACTGGAGGTTTTTCAGAAAAGAGCAGACAGCGATTCGTCTGACATGGGTACAGGGTCTCTTGCTTGAGCAGGGGTTGGACTAGAAGACCTCCAAGGTCCCTTCCACAACTGTCGTTACTCTTTGGGTGAGCAAAGCTTTCGGTTAAATTCTAGCAAAGCATCCGAATGTCTGTGCTTGAGCAGAAAGGACCAGCTGCGCATGCCTCTTGTCGAGGAAAAAAGGAGGGAAGGAGGGAGGGAAGAATAAATTTGACAGGCAAGGAGGAAGAGAAGCAGAGGAGGGGTTTGCTGACAGAAACGCACCAATCGCGGGGTTGCCACCTTGTTACATAAAATAGCCCCCGCACCAATCCTGCCTTTAATCTGTTACTTTTAATAACCCAGCACATTCTATTTTTACTTTTCTACCTAGCTAGGACCAAAAAAAAAAAAAAAAAAAGACGACCAAGAAACAAGTACTGAAGACTGGAGATTTTGTAACCATGGCCCAGATGTTTAGGCAAAAAAGTTGCCATCAATTCCTGGTTATGGGAGAGCTGAGATTCCTCCATAGTAGGTCACTGAGTCAAGATTCTCGATCTGAAATCACCGTGGGTTCGGTTTTTCTGCACGGAGAGGCCACCGGCTGCTGTTCCTGAGAGCATATTTGCAAAAAAACATCAAATTTATCCAGTCCTTCCACTTCCTTTAGCGAATAGGACAGGCTCCGTCCTGGGTTGGTATTAGTGTACCTGCACCCCAGTTGCTTCTGTCCGATTCACATGCTAAAACACAGTAGGCTCAGCCGTTGGCTTAGGAGCATGATGGCTCCAGGCCACGGACCATCCACAGTTCACAGCCCACGCTGTAGGAGTTTCCGTAGCATGTGCTAGACTGCAATCTTAAAATACAATTTTGGCATAGTTCATGGTGGGAAACGCAGCTGGGTTGCAGTCAGTCTTGGTGTGCATAACCATGATTTGCTAAATAAGCCAGCCATCTGCACCACACACAGCCCCAAACCATAAATCACAATTTCCTGTCTATCTATCATCTATCTATCGTCTATACCTTTCATCTATCTCTATTATCCATCTAATCTATCCATCTCTATATACTTTCATTATTCATGAAATCAGATATCTATCCATCTCTATTATCTATCATCCATCTATATCTAATCTGTATCTAATTTATATGTTCTATCTATATTCGTCCATCCATCCAGTCCTTCCTATCTATCTATCTATCTATCTATCTATCTATCTATCTATCTATCTATCTATCTATCTATCTCCATCCATCCATCCATCATCAAAGGAAGGTGTATCTATCTCTTATCTCATTTCTGCCTGCCTGTCTGTCTGTCTTTCTGTCCGTCCATCCATCCATCCATCTATCTGATATTGAATTAAAAAAAGATATCTCATGGAGGAAGACCTATGGGCTTCAATTCCCAGCATGCTTGCTGGGGAATTATGGGAGTTGAAGTCAACAACTCTTAAGGTTGGACAAACTTCCCTCAAATTAAATTTCCCTCAAATCAAAACTCATGGGATTCTCATTATTTGCACCCTGCCCATTGATCTGTTAGGGCATGTCCCCAATTCTTCTCTCTGAAATCCAACCCTTTCCATCTGTCCACCTTACTGGGAGAAAGAGGGCATCACCTGTTGAACTGCAATCTACCTCGGGGCTGTTCAAAGCCTAGACTTTGGACGTAACAATGCATAGTTGCTGTTTTTTCCTCCCCCTCCTCCTCCTCTTCTTCTTCTTCCTCCTCCCTCTTCTTTCCTTTCCTTTCCTTCCTTCCTTATTTTCTCTCTCTCTCTCTCTCTCTCTCTCTCTCTCTCTCTTTCTTTATATTTTTTTCCACCTCCTCTTGCCCTGTTCCCCCTCCATTTTCCCATGTTAGAGTTGAAACCAGCTCCTTGTCAGCTCCCATCCTTTTAAGGCAAAAAACAAACAAACAATTTCATCTCACCATTTTTACTCCTCAATTCTGGGGGAGGGGCTCCCCGAGGCTCCCCAACTCAATAGCTCCTTAGACTCAGCAAAGCAGTGTGGCAGGGAATGGCCACAGCTACGCTGAATCCCAGCCAAATGCTGCTTTGATTTGAGGGCAGGGAAGAAGCGGTTTGGGGGGACACCGTAAGAGTGGGGGGAAACCCCACAATTTTATCCTTTCTGGTTAAGAGTTGGGTGGGAAAAGGAGGCTTGGAAAGGATGGGGGCCCAGCCTGGAGGCTGGATTTTCAGAGAAACAGGCCTCGCATTTCCACTCCTCTTGAATGGATCTGTCTCTTTAAATCCATCGACGTGGCTGAGAGGAAGACGAGCTAACGCAGCTTTTATTCCCCCTTTTGCAGCCAAAATTGGAAAAAAAAAAGAGGCTTGGGGAAAAAAAAGGCAAGAAAACAAGTGGCGCTAAGCAACTGAGCTCTTGCGTCATCCGGGCCTCCCTTCCCTCCTCCCTCTTCTCAGCCTGCATCACATCGCCATGGCAACAGCATCCAAGGAGAGGGACATGTTTTGGGTAGCATCTCAGGGACTGAAGGAGAGAGACTTGTTAATAGTTGAAGCCTCCATGGCTGGAGGTTTTTAAGAAAAGATTGCACAGCCATTTGTCTGAAATGGGGTAGATTCTCCTGCTGGAGCAGAGGGTTGGGCTAGATGACACCCCAAGGACCCTTCCAATTCTGTTATTATAAGTTCTGTGCCTGAACAGAGGATGGTTGACACCGGAGATGTTAGAGAACTATGAGATAAGGAAAAACACCAAATAAAAGCCCCGATTTTTTTCCATCCTGGCTGCCCACTTCTTGGCATGAAGGTAACTTAGTGGCAAGGTGCCAGCTTTGCGTTGAAAAGCTTTTTTTTAAAAAAAAAACTGATATCAAAAATGATGTGATAGCCGATGCAGTCCTAGGCTGGGAAAACATCAAGATGAGGAGAAGTGGTCATACTGTTTTGCAATGCACTGGTGAGACCACACATGGAATACTGTGTCCACTTTTGGGCACCACGGTACAAAAATAGATGTTGAAGCTCTAGAAAGAGAGCAGAGAAGAGCAACGAAGAGGATTAGGCTTAAATATATGGAGAACGGTTGTAGGAATTGGGTAGGAATAGAACAGAACAGAACAGAACAGAACAGAATAGGGAATAGAATAGAATAGAATAGAGAACAGAGCAGAGCAGAGCAGAACAGAATAGAATAAGGAATAGAATAGAATAGAATAAGGAATGGAATGGAATGGAATGGAATGGAATAGAATAGAATAGAATAGAATAGAATAGAATTTTTTACTGGCCAAGTGTGATTGGACACAAAGAATTTGTCTTGGTATAAATACTCTCAGTATACATAAAATAAGAGATACATACGTCAGGAATTGAGAATCATAAGGTACGACACTTAATGATAGTCATAGAGCATAATAAGCAATCAAATCATAGTAGGAAACAGTCAATATAAATCGTAAGGATACAAGTGACAAAGTTACACTCATACAGTCACAAGTGGGAGGGGATGGGTGATCAGGAGTGCTGACAAGATTTAACAGTAATAGTAGTGTAGACTTTGTAATAGTTGAACAGAGTTGAGGGAATTATTTGTTTAGTAGAGTGATGGCTTTCGGGAAAAAACTGTTCTTGTGTCTAGCTGTTTTGGTGTGCAATGCTCTATAGCGTCGTTTTCTAGAGAAAACAAGGACCAGGGGAGGCATGATAGCGGTGTTCCAAATTTGAGGGACTGCCACAAAGAAGAGGGGGTCAAGCTATTCTCCAAAGCACCTGAGGGCAGGATAAAAAGCAACGGATGGAAATTAATTAGAGAACCAGCCTAGGAGTAGAGAAATTTCCTGACGGTGAGAAGAATTAATCAGTGGAACAACTTGCCTCCAAAAGTTGTGAATGCTCCATCACTGGAAGTTTTCAAAACTAAACTGGACAACCATTGGACCAGGATGACATAAGGATTCCAGAAGGTTGGACTAGAAGACCTCCAAAGTCCCTTTCAGCCCTACGATTCTAGAATCATCAGTTCGACAGAGTCGTTTCAACGGCAAGAGAAGCACCATAAAAATAAAATAAAATAGTGGAGCCAATCTCCTTCCCTATCCAAACAAATAAATGCTGCCAGCCAGTGCCAACATAATTAGTTTAAAACGGGAATGCCATTGCCTTAGTTTGGTGAAATGTTATTGCAATTTGGATTTGCTATTGAAGCTGAAGTAGACAGAAACCACACTGGACGTTATTGCTCTGAGAAATGTGGAACTTGCTTTGCACAGATTGGCTAAAACTGCCCCACTGAAACTGTGCTTTGAAAGGAAATAAAAAGGAAACGGTTACTGTGGTCTGTGGGGGAAAGAAATTAACACTGGTTGGGGTCTCACATTGTGCTAAATTGAAGGCAGAGAACAGCCCTGATAGCTTATTGTAGTGCAGTCTTTCTCAACCTTGGCAACTTAAAAGACGGGTGAACTCCAACTCCCAAAATTCCCCAGCCGGCATGCTTTAGTATGGTTGGACTTCAATTCCCAGAATTCCCCAGCCAGCATGCTTTAAGATAGGTGGATTCAGTGTGGGATTCAAAAAAATTTACTACCAATTCTGTGGGCGTGGCTTGGTGGGCGTGGCAGGGGAAGGACACTGCAAAATCCCATCCCCTCCTCACCCCATTAACCTGCTTTCCAGCTCCATTCTCCTGTGCAGGGCAAGCAAAGAAGACCCAGCCAATCAGCGGGGACTCGGGAGGCAGAGAAGAGAGTGGGACGGGGCCAGTCAGAGGTGGTATTGGCCGGTTCTCCGAACTACTCAAATCTTCCGCTACCGGTTCTCCAGAACCGGTCAGAACCTGCTGAATACCACCTCTGAGTGTTCTTCAACTCCCAGAATTCCCCAGCCAGCTTGCTTTAAGATAGATGGACTTCATCTCCCACAATTCCCAGCCGTCGTGCAACATGGAATTCTGGGAGTTGAAATCCACGTATCTTCCAGCTGCCAAGGTTGAGAAGTACTTTTATCATGAAAAAATCAGTCACCAAAAAGATAATTTGGAATTTGTCATTTCCGGGCCCAAATATCTACTGGGGACTCTCTCTTTGCATTCTAACTATCTGTAACCTTAACTACAATACTTAAGTTGCCTTTCCCATATGTGTATCCAGGCCACATCACCTCTCACCCCAGCTGCAGCAAAAAGATGCTAAGAAGCTTCATCTGTTGCTATGGAAACCCCAGGTACCAATGAGGAGACAGCAGCCACCAGCCTCTGATGTCACTGACGGGATTCCCAAATGCACCAATCAATTTTAAGAGCTGTTGGGTTCTTTTTTAATCATAGTTTTGCCACAGTTCAGCGTGGATGGGATGAGTCCATGTAGGCTTCCCAATAAAAATAAATAAAAGATTTATTTAAATCTTTTAAATAAATAAAAAGATTTAGATTAGTTCTGGCCTCTGCTGGGTTATTTCCAGCAGTGTGCTTGATTTTATGCCAAGGGTATCTAACCTTGGCCACTTTAAGACCTGGGTTATAGGTGGTGAACATGTGTAAAAGCAAAGAAATACATACATGGTTGGAAAAAATATTAAAACAACACATAGATTGTAAACCAGAAATATTTTTGATAGCCATAATACCAGAAAAGTAAGATAAGGGAACCTATACTTAATATTACATGTTTTGACAGCAGCAAGAACTGTATTTGCACAGAACTGGAAAAATGAGGAAACACCTACAAAGGATGATGTAATTTTTTAAAAAAACTAGATTGTGCAGAAATGGACAGATTGACACTAAAAAGAAAAAGAACATACGAGTATTTTTGAACATGGAACTTGTCTTATAAATGGTTGGATAGCAGAGGTAGAAATTAGGAGTGGGAAAAGTATTACCATATATAAATAAATTGATCCAGACAATTCGCTGTTCACTAAGCACTTATATATGTAATTTGAAAATATATAAACTATTAAAAAAAAGAAAAAACTGTAGAATTCCATTTCCGGTAGTAAGCCGAGGTTGTAAGTTAGTTGGGACACACTTTTCTATTTGTGAGCACGATCCTTGTGTTTAAATCCAGGGTGAGAGAAAAACGATGTTACTCTTTTACAACAGGATTCATATAATTAGATTAGAAGATTCTCTTTTGCTCTTTCTGAGGCTTCTTGTTAACTTCCTTTTTTTTCTCTTTTTCTGCACAAACCCCCACTCTATAACCTAAAATGTGTTCAGCTACGAGGACATAATAGATTGTTATAATCTTCTTGGAAAACAGGAAGATCTGTCCCGGATAGGCAACAAATAAGATAAAGAGACATCCTCCCAAGGTAAAGCCCAGCAGCAAAACTAAGATAAGACACTGAAACACAGAAAACAATGTCATGCTGACCCTCAAGCTTATAGTTTAGAATATAGAGAATAAGGGGTGTGTAGGGAGGGCTTCTTAGGCATGGCGTGTTCTGTGCAGGGGTATATCAAATGTATTGTTTGAATATGGAGGCTCGCTCTTCTTGTGCCCAATCCGCTTGGGACAAGACTTGAAGGTCCGTTTGCAAACGCTTATTTTCTTTAATAAACCTTTGAATTGTGAACCAGACCTGTTCCTGTGTTGTCAGAATTGAATAATTCGGGTCTTACATCTCACAAGGGTTAGGGTTAAATTCTGCTGGCTGGGGGAGCCAGCCAATATACATATACTCCTCACCTTATGACAATTTGTTTAGTGACTGCTCGAGGTCATAACGGCACTTGGAAAAAGTGACTTGCAATGGGCAGTCACGCTTAGATCCGTTGCTGTATCCCCCGGTCACGCGATCAAAATGCAGGAGCTTGGCGACTGGTATGTATTTGTGAAGGTTGCGGCATCCCAGGTCTTGTGATTTTTGTCAATGGATTCACTTAGCAAAGTCAAAGTCAATGGATCCACTTAACAACCGTGTCACCAACTTAACTGAAGCAATTCAGTTGGGTGAGTGGAGGTTTTTTTTTTATTTCTGGATCATGTTTAAGTCCACTAGGACTCCCTCTCTCACAGTTACTGTTTTCGAGCCAGGTTTCTCTCCTAATCTATACTTGTATCTTTAGTTTTCGGACTTGGCCTGCTGGTGGCTAGATTTAATTGGGACCATTCTGAGTTTTGGTAAAGGGAATTGTGGGGGAATATTAATAAACTCATAAACCACAATTAGGGGGGTGTATGTGTGTGTGTGAGAGAAAGAGAGAGCGGGGCAGCACAGAGGTGAAGTGAGATATTGGTTGAATTGCTTGATTTCAGGCCAGGGAAAATTTTATAGATCCTGCTCACAATTTTTAAATTATTGTTATTTATACTGTGTTTCTGTTAGTTTTACGCCCTTGTTTCCATAGTTTTAAGCCTAGTTTGCCATCTAGTGCCGTTACATTGCGAGACGACCGACGAAATAAATAAGTAAAATTAAGTACTTGTAAAAAAATGTCACTGAGAAAATATGTGGATTAGTTTTTGGGCAGTCAGTAGGGGGGACATGAAGGAGCAGCAACAATGACAACAAGTAGCTATGACACAGTTGCGCCTCACCGATAAACCACAATAATTCTCTTCCTCATTCCCAAACTATGCCAAATTGCACCCATTTCTCCCAAGAAGGTTCATAAACTGCAATCAGACTGTGATGTTTTATATATATATATATACTAGCTCGATACCTGTGGTTCGCTACAAAACTATGTGATTGGGCTTAGATTTTTGGGAGGAAAATAAAGGAAAATTCTGCCTCTGCCTACCAGCATCCATCGGTATTCATCTGGCTAGCATTCTGTCAGTATGTGAGAGATGAGGGCTGTTTGGAAACTGAAACAGTATTTGCTGTATGAGCAAGGAGACAGCAAGGAGCTTGAGCGTGGCTTAGCTCAACTGTTCTGTACTAAAGTTGCTTAGTGCTGTGAAACTGAAACTCCTCTCCTCTGCTTGTGTTTTGCATTTGGAGCAGATTTCTTTTCAGGTGGGGAGGGGGAGTAGAACTCCTTAGCATCAGAGCATGTTAATAATAATAATATAGGAATTACTAATGCTCCTGATAGTCATTTTGAAAAATCCTTTCTTAGTGAGGACCTAGAAGCTAAGAGGAACATATGGGCCAAATTTCAAGTTTGTAGGCTTTACGGTTCTGGAGATTTTTGTGATGATGTGTGAGTGGCATTTCACTTTTATATATATAGATATATTTAAAAAAAAAAACCTGAATGACTTCAGTAAATTGTCATCAGGTCAACGTCCTTAGTGGGACCTCTGGTGGATGCTGAAGACACAGCTTAATGTAAAACGTCTTAATCCTGTAAAAGAGAGTTTTGTAAGGTTTTCTTTTTGAGGTACACTGAAAGTATTTTTCAGGGCGAGAAAAATATTTGCTGGGGAGGGAAGGAAGAGAGAAATGCGACAGAACTGGGGAAATGATCATAACGGGGAAATGATCACAACAACCTCGATTCTTTCATAGAAAAGTGGCTTGTGGCATTGGAAAATTCTTACTCTCCCCAATGGGTTTTTGTATTTTAGCTTTTTATTTTCGAATAAAATAAAAATAGGGGGAGAAAAAGAAAAAAAAAAGGAAAAGAAAGGCAGAAGCCGGGAATCTGAACGACCAACCCAGATGCAACCGACGTGGGCCGCACGTGGGAAAGATGGTGGTTTGCCATCATTCATTTAAGAGTCTTGCCGATAATCAATGACACAAGCAACCCAGGCTTGGCACCTCCGAGTCTCCTGACATGGAGGAGTTCTTCCTTCTTCAGACTGCAGGATTCTGTGCAAACTTCAGCTCCCATGAAATGAGGGGATGGGGGGTGACCCCTGCTTAAAACATCACCTTCCCCAGCGTTCTACCTCTTTAGGTTGGTGTAGCTGCTGCGACGATCTCTTTCTTCTTCGCTACCCGTTCAGCTGCCCTGGCTTCTGCCTCGGCAGCCAACCTCTCTTCACGCTCTTTCAGAAAGACTCCATATTCTTCGGCGTTTAACCTAACCGGAGGAAAGAAGAGAGAAGGTTTGCAACTGTCCGCTCGTCGCAAACACACAGACGCCCTCTGTCAAGGTGGGTTTGTGATATGAGCCAGCAGTGTGCAGTGACAGCCAAAAAAGCCAACGCAATCCTAAGTTGCATTAACAGAGGGATACAATCAAGATCAAGAGAGGTACTAATACCACTCTGTAAAGCCTGAGTAAGACCACACCTACAGGACTGCATCTAGTTTTGGTCACCACACTATAAAAAAAAGATGTTGAGACTGTAGAAAAAGTGCAGGGAAGAGCAACCAAGATGATTAGGGGACTGGAGACTAAAACATTTGAAGAATGGTTGCAGGAACTGGGCCTGGCTAGCCTAGGGAAGAGAAGGACCAGGGGAGACAGGAGAGCATCTTCCAATATTTGAGGGGCTGCCCCAGAGAGGAGGAAGGGGGTCAAGCTGTTTTCTAAAGCACCTGAAGGCCAGACAAAGAATAATGGATGGAAACTGAACAAGGAGAGATTCAACCTGGAAATAAGGAGAAATTTTCTGACAGGGAGAACAATCAACCAATGGAACAGAAGTTGCCTTCTAAGTTGTGGGAGCTTCATCCCTGGAAGCTTTCAAGAAGAGACTGGACTGCCATCGGTCAGAAATGGTGTAGGATCTGCTTGGGCGAGGAAGCGGGGTTGGACTAGATGACCTACAAGATCCCTTCCAACTATGTTAATCTGTTATCTGTAGCTAAGGTTGACTCGCAAAGCACCGCTTTCTGCTCGCAGCTTGACACAGAAGCCCAGGAGTCGGGAGGGCTATGAGTGGAACGTGTAGGAAGCAGGAGGGAGAAGAGGAATCTGTGGGAGCCTCCTGCAGCCTGAGAAAATCTCACGAGCCCAAGGTCAGAAAGTCAGAAGACTTTCAAAAGGGGCAGACCGTTTCCCAAAACAAAATGCTTAAGCTGGATTCGTGGGCGGTGGGCGCAGGGCGGCCTGGGGAAGAAAAAACGGGTTTCATTACGCTAAACTTCCCCGCCAAAATCTCACAACCGGCTTCTTCAGTGCCTGGGTGGATTTATCGGTGAAGTTTTACTCTTGATAATAAAAATTTCTTTTGCTGTGCATGGCAACGGGATGACTGACACCCAAGTTTCAGCTCCTGAAAGCACCTCGGAACTCTGTCCTATCGCTTTTCCCCTTCGTTTTCTCAGCAAGGTCCCTAAGAAGCGGCCCTAGGCACAGGTAGTCCTCAACTTACAACAGTTCATTTAGTGACCATCCAAAGCTACGACGGCACTGAAAAAAAGTGACTTACGATCGTTTTTCACACTTACGACCACCGCAGCATTCCCCACGGCCATGTGATCGAACTTCAGGTGCTTGACAACTGACTCATAGATACGGCGGTCGCAGGGGGTCATGTGATCTACTTTTGCGATCTTCTGACCAAGAAAGTCAAGGGGGAAGCCAGATTCACTTAATGACTATGTTATTCATTTAACAACGGCAGTGATCCACTTAACGAATGGTGACAAGAAAGGTTGCAAAATGGGGCAAAACTCAGTTGGCAGTTGTCTTGCTCAGCAGTAGAAATTTGGGGCTCACTCGTGGTCGTAATTCGAGGACTACCTCCTCTGTCTTGGTCCCAACCAGGTCCCTCCAGCTTCTCCCTGCCCCCACCTGTCCCCGTCCTTCTTGATACTTACTCTTTCACTACTTTGATGCCAATCGATCGGGCTGTTCCAATCAGGGACCTGATGACCGTTTCCAGTGGCCAGTCGCGGATCACAAACGAGTAGTCCTGGGATTTCACCAGTGCTATCTCATACAAGTGCTTCAGGGTCACCATCCCGGCTATGTCATGTCCTACAAGGGATGGAGATGATTGTAAATAGCAACAGCACTTAGACTTATGTACAGCTTTATAGTGATTTCCAGCCCTCTCTAAGCGGTTTACAGAGTCAGCCTCTTGCCCCGCAACCATCTGGGTCCTCATTTTACCGACCTCGGAAGGATGGAAGGCTGAGTCCACCTTGAGCTGGTTAGAGCTGAAGTGCTGGCAGTGGGCAGAGTTAGTCTGTAATACTGCATTCTAATCACTAGGGAGGGAGGGAGGGAGGAAGGGCAATAACACAGACTTATATACCACTTCACAGCCCTCTCTAAGCAGTTTACAGAGTCAGCCTATTGCCCCCCAACCATCTGGGTCCTCATTTTACCGACCTTGGAAGGACAGAAAGCTGCATCAACCTTGAACTGGTCAGGATTGAACTGCTGGCAGTTGGCAGGATTAGCCTGCAATACTGCATTCTAGCTACTGCACCACCACAGCTCTTCCAAGCTCAAAGCCGTCCCAACCCACAGCCTGGTGGCTGAACTTGGAGGAGGAGGAAGGGTCTAAAATGGGGAAAAAACTGTCTCCCTTAACAAGAGACGTTTTGGGCTCAATTGTGCTCGTAAATCAAGGAGTTACTTGTACTTGGCAACTGGGCCACACCCAGTGCTAAAACCTGTTTTGTTCCTTCACCCTCCAGCTTCCTCCCTCCAAGTTGCCTAGTTTTTCCTCTCTCGATTCTTCTTACCAGGTGATGTTGCTCCCTTTTCTATACCAGCTGCTGAAAGTAAAAAGTAGGTGGCTGTTGGTTTGTGTATCTGAAGTTCATAAGACCTGTCAGACTATGGAAAAGAAAAAGAAAACAGGAGAAATAAATACAGAACATCATCATTGTCTTTTAACCAACCCCATAATCCCTTGCGGGGTGAGGTCTGGGCAACTGAGTGCAGATGTGTTTTTACTGGCCGGATGTCTTTCCTGTCACCAATGTGGAGCTATATTCATATTCAGCAGATATATTTTCATCGTGCCCAGAGAGAGAAATATCTGTCACTACCTAGGATCAAACTCACAGCCTCCTGATTGTGAGGCAACAGCTCCACTTCTAGGGCTCTGCACCGCTCAAATAAATACAGAATGCTAGAGTTATATAAAAAGTATATATTGAGAAATGTGGCATATTAGACATTTCAATACACTATTAAAATTATGCTTCTGTTGTGTTTTCTTTAGTACAATGTTGGGGATCTATTCTTATTCTTTTGTCCTTTGTGGCAGATTTTTTCTTGCTCGTATATAGTCAAAGCGTTTGGTCAGAACAGAAATTAAAGCACAAACTGTTCTTTGCTATGGACCTATCACTTTATATAACTTCAGTTGTAATTTTTAGTTCTTTATTATTCCGTATCAGGATTCTCCAAATTTGGCTGGCTGGGGAATTCTGGGAGTTGGAAGTCCACATGTCTCAAAGTTTATGTTTCAGAAAACTATTGCCTGTACCTATAAATCCTTGATTTATCAGTGTAAGATTCTTTTATTCTTTTTTCAATGTTTTTGCTGGCACTTGTTTATACAGTATATGTGCTTTAAGGTGCTCAATTGAAAAAAAAGAAATGGAGGAATAGCACTAGCACTTAGACTTATATACTGCTTCACAGTGCTTTACAGTCCTCTCTAAGCAGTTTACAGAGTCAGCCTATTGCACCCAATAATCTGGATTCTGATTTTACTGACCTCGCAAGGACGGAAGTCTGAGTCAACCTTGAGCTGGTCAGGATCGAACTGAAAGTTAACTTAGGCTTCCACCCTTCCGAGGAATCTAAAGCTTGTTGCTTGCAATCCTTTAAAACAGCACTTCCCAACCGTGGCAATTTTAAGATACGCTGACTTCAACTCCCAGAATTCCCCAGCCAGCTTATCTTAAAGACTCTAAGATTGGAAAACGCTGTTTTAAAAGAAGCTGGAGCCAGGCTGGAGCCTGGAATTCAAAAGTACTATGTCAAAATGTTTGAAAGAATAGATGGTCTGGGTGGGGCAGTTCCAGATAGGCTTTTGCCCTGGAGGGCGGGGGTGGGGGGTGTTTTGGTATATGGCTCAGGAATCCTGGAAGTTCCATCCCAGCCCATCCTGCTTGCAAAACTCTTTGAAATTAAGAAAGGAACATCTCATTTCACCTTTATGTTGATTTGGGTGGGTAGAGGGATGCCTGGTATGAAGTCCTTAGTCCGCTCATTGAAATCCTTACAGAATTGTCCGATGGGAATGCCGTACTTTTTATGGGAAGAGAGAAAGAGAGAGATGTTAATTTAGCCATTTAAAAAACTCTATCCAGGTTCCTAACTGTTTTCCCAGAAATCGCCTCTTTGTGCTAATCCAGGGGTTTTTGGAACTGGTGGTGGGAATGGGGATTGGAAGTGATGGTGATGGGGATTGGAAGGATTTATACTCCTTGCAGACAGAGCTGGTCATTTGCATTTTTAGTTGTTCAGGCCATAGGAGAACATAGGAGAACAAACCCATCAGGACAAGATTCAGCAGTCCACCTGCATTTAAAAGACAAAGGCCACTCTTTTAAAGACAGCAAAATCCTCATTTTGGACAAAGAGGACTGCTGGTTTGAAAGAGGGGTCAAAGAAGCCATCCATACCCAAAATGAACATCCCCCTCTCAACAGTGGGGGGTGGGGAGATGCAACATCATCTATCTCCTGTCTACAACACATTCCTTTCAGCAGCTCCAAGAAGCTTCTACACCCATTTGCACTACTCAGATGAGCCTAAGGCCTCAGATAAACCTCCAAATGGCCACAAGGACTCTCTAAAAGAATGCAAATGACCAGCTGTCTTCAAGGAATATAAATCCTCCCATTCCCCACCTTCTCTTATCTACTGTTTTGACGGTTAGTAATTCAGATTCTTGTAGAGAGTATTAACATGCAATAAACCTGTAGTAATTTGAACTCCTTACTTCCTGATGTATTATGTCTGACACAAAACACAGCAGTATGTGCTTTTCTGAAAAAAATATTTAGTGTGTTACATGAGCCCCATTTGCAAATTCTTTCATTAATGCATGGCTAATCTTGGCTCAGCTTGGAGGAGAAAAACAACAAAAGAACTTAGCTCACATTCCAGTCTGTGGCCAGTTCTTCTGCTTTGTTGGTTTAGTCTGGGATGAGGACCGTTGGCTCCTTTATGAGTTGTGCAGTTCAATTCCCAGAATTCCAGATCCAGCATGGAGTGGAGCCTGGAGTTGAAGTCCATAAGCAGCATGGCTGGCTCAGGAATTCTGGGAGTTGAAGTTCACAAGTCATAAAGGAGCCATCGTTCCCCACTCCTGGTCTAAGATGCTGTCTTTATAAAAAATCATCTAACTTTGCTACCCCGTCTTTATCCTATAGTTTACCTGTCCAAGAACAGGCCCTAGAGGTGGACCTGGAATAGCCTGTCCAGCTTTGATGATTGACCGGATCACACCTCCACCAGTTATCTTCAGTGCCGTTTTGCCAGCTTGACCAAGCTTTGACATGATGGTTTTGGTTCTGCACAGACCTAGATTAAAAAGAGATTGAGAAAGGGAATTGAGAGGACTGGAATCTCAGAACAGTTATTATCAATTGCTTCGGAACCTGAAGTTAAGATGTGTAGTCTTCAACTCCCAGAATTCCCCAGCCAGCCCAACTCCTAGAACTGAACATTCTGGGAGTTGAAGTCCACACTTCTAAAAGCTGCCAAGGTTGAGAAACACTGATCCTACACAAGGAGGACAGAGCAAATGTGATACAAACTGTTTGAGATGGAGACCGCAGGGAGAAAAATTCAGTTTCACAGGGAGTGGGATCCAAATAGATGCCGAGAAAGATGTAAAAGCACAGCCAGAAAACGGTTAGAATACTTGCTTTACAGGGAGATGATGTCAGGTTTTTCCTTTTCAACACCTCCAGTTTTATGGCACAGGTAGCATAAACTGATGCCAAATTGCAGCCCTGCAACAGGGGAAAACAAGAGTTGGTGTTTATAACAAAAAGTCCCTCTTCAGCCACAGAATACATGCATGCAGCCTCATTTGCAATACTACCACTTTTCAATATCTAACACTCCAGCCATCCCCAACCTAATTTCTTCCAGTAACATAGTTATCACAATGCCCAACATTTCCAGCCAGAAATTAGGAAGATTATCACGCAACACCCCTTGGAGGGCACCTTCAGCACAATTAACCAGCATGTTAGGTGGTTTGTAGCTCAATACCCAGTGGATTGTATGCCGAAAGCACACTAAATTTGACTAGTTAACTGGGTTTGACTGTGCAAATCAAACCAGGCTAACTGTAAGCTGTGTAACTGTGCAAATCTAATCAGTGGATTAATTATATTATATGTATATGGTATTTTACAGCTGGTATGGGGAATTCTGGGAGTTGAAGTCCACCCATTGTGAATCATGCTGGCTGGGGGATTCTGGGAGTTGAAGTCCATCCATTCAATTAATTAAAGTATGCACGTGCAGAAGTATCTTTAATCATCACCGTTTCTCTCCTGCAACCAACTCAATTCCCATCTTCACCCCATAATCCAATAGCAGGAATCGGAGGAGTCATTTCTTCGATCCGGAAAAACCCGGAGAAGAAGAATCCCACCTAATCCAAACCCCTTTCTCCCTCCCGGGCCTCCCTTCCCAACCCTCGACTCTCCGTCTTTCGCCGCCCCCGTCTCTCCGTCGCGCTCTTCCCTGCTGAACCGCCTACCCCAGATTCCCTCAAGGAAACCCTAGCTGGGCGCCGCCATCTTGGAGTCAGCGAGGTCAACCGGGCGCTTTGCATGCCGGGAAGCCTTCGCTTTTTGCCCCGGCATTAAATGGCGCCCATTCTCCTAGCAACTCTGCAGCTCAGTGACGTCACCGAAGCGCGCGCGCGGGGCACGTCGGGAGGGTTCCGTCGGCGCCCGTTCCCATGGCAACGGGAGAATCCCTCGGCTTCTGTTTGCTGTGGAGGGGAAGAGTGAAGATGGCGCTCTCCTCGCCTCAGCAAAGAGACGACGAACCCTTTCTGCGCTTAAATCTTTCCCCTGGTGCTTTTTCCATATTTTTTGGAGAAAAAAATACGCCTCCCGCTGTGCCGTTTGTGGTGGGGGTACCTCAAGTGAGGCCTGGAAGTTTTGCTGAAGGATGGGGGGACTCGAAATGGCGGGTGGTCGCAACGCCTGAGGGATTTTTTTTTTTAGTTTACTTTATTGTCATTGCACCTCGTACAACGAAATTAAATGCCATTTTAAGCATACGTCATAACTATCAAAATAAAACAAAAACACATCCTTCACATTCTATACGATTTATTTATTTTAATAGAAGAGTTGCGGCTGGGCCTCCAAAATGGTCCTCAGCCCCGTCCTTTCCTTACCAAGCATCAGAAGACTAGCTTGCAGGGCTGTGGTCAGCCTTTCTCGGTGTAGCCCCCCCACCGCAACAGAGTCCCTCAGTGAGGGAGATGGGCAGTCCAGGTAGTAGGACCACAATAGAGCCCAAAGTTTCTGTTGCTAAGCAATACGTTGCTAAGTGAGCTTTACCCCATTATTGCCTCAGAATCACTGTGGCTCTTAAACTAGTAACATGGCTGTTAAGTGAATTACTAGGTGTTAAGCTAACAACAGGGTCGCTAAGCAAATCACTTAAGCTAGTCACATGGTTGTTATGTGAATCACTGTAGTTGTTAGTCACATAGTTGTTGTGCATCTGGCTTCCCCATTGACTTGACTTGTCAGAAGGTTTGCAAAAGGGGATCGCGTGACCTTGAAACAATGCGACCGTCATAAATATGAGTCAGTGGCCAAGCATCTGATTGAAAGTCACCATTCACTTCTCTAACTCTGAATGGTCACTAAATGAATTATTTTACATTGAGGACTCGAAATGAATTCTTCTACCTCGAGGACTACCTGTACTGAAATAGGACAGATAAATGAATTAAACGCTGGCCCAGGGAAGGGGTAGAATGACAAGAGGACTACACTGCAGGGCGGTTGTATGCTAGTCTCAAAATAGTGATGGGGGAAATCAGGGAAAACAAGCCACACTGCAAGGGTTATAAGTGTTATCAAGAGGAGCAGTAAGTGAGTGTTTCTAATTATATAAAAACAGAAAGACAAAATAAGAGATTCTTAAGGTCCACAGTGGATAATTGGAGCTTCTTTGCAAGATAAAAATCGTCAGCACTGTCCAACTATTTACAAAGTGTACACTACTATTACTATTAATCTTCTCATCATTCCTTATCACCCATCCCCTCCCACTTGTGACTGTATGACTGTAACTTTGTCACTTGTATCCTTATTTATATTGTTTCCTAGTACAATTTGATTGCTTATTGTACCCTATGACTATATTCTATTTACCTTTTACCCTATTAGTATTATTAAGTGTTATACATGATGATTCTTGACGAATGTATCTTTTCTTTTATGTATACTGAGAGTATTTGCACCAAGACAAATTCCTTGTGTGCTCAATCACACTTGGCCAATAAAGAATTCTATTCTATTCTGTTCTTGGACACTTAATGGAATCGACAGATTAATGGCGGACATAAAAAACTAGACACAATTTTTTCCCTCTTGCCATCACTCTCCTGAACACCTAATTCCCACTGCACTATCTTATGTCTAAAGATATCTACCCATGTAGTAGGGCTGTATTACTATTATCCTTCTCATCTTTCCTTTTACTTTCTGCTATTGGTGATTTATCATGATTTATCACCCTAATGCTTGTATCTTATGATTTATGATTGTATCTTATGATTTATTACTCTGTTGTTTGTATGTACACAGAGTTTATGCACCGGAGAGAAATTCCTTGTGTGTCCTATCACACTTGACCAATCAAGAATATTTTATTCTATTCTAAAAGGAAATGAATTAAATGTACAGTCTGGTCTACCAAATACACCGGTGTAAAATACTACTTGTTCAACAGTCTTTGAATGAAAAGGACTCATTGCTTCTGGCGTATATTGGTATTTAGCCAAGAAAATCCCAAGAATATCACTTTTATTTTCAAATGTTTTATAAATAGATGATTGCCAGATCCTGAACGAAAAACAATGGAATTGGATGCTTAGGCATGAAATCCTGGAAACAACAACACGTCTGCAGCATATCATTGGAGAAACAGTTTTAAAGTTCTTTTTAAAAAGGAAGGGAACAAATCTGAAATCTATCTTTTGGGGAAAAAGACCCAAAGGCATGCTTCAATAAGATTTATTTTTATCCTCAGCATCTCTTGTTAAAGGAGTCAGGAAGTAAAAATGCATTCATGCCACATCTCATCATTCATTCCACTAGAAATAACGCAAAAGTCAGTCGATAAAAGGCTACTCAGTAACTGGATCATCCATCAGGAGGCTTCAATTGCTCTCCTCTATTTTGTCCAGTAAAAGTAGTTCTTAACCTATGACCGCAATTAAGCCCAACATTTTTGTTGTTAAGGGAGACATTTGTTAAGTGAGTTTTGCCCCATTTTACAACCTTTCTTGCCACAGTTAAGTGAATTGCTGCAGTTGATAAGTTAGTAACCTGATTGTTAAGTGAATCTGGCTTCCCGATTGACTTTGCTTGTCAGAAGGTCGCAAAATGGGGAAAATCACTTGATTTTGGGACATAGCCACGGTTATGAATATGAACCAGTATGCTAAGTGTCTGAAATTTGATCATGTGATCATGGGGATCCTGCATGTTTTTGTTAAAAAATCGGTTATAAGTTGCTTCTTCCAGTGCCGTTGTAACTGTGAACGGTCACTAAACAAACTGTTGTACGTCAAGGACTACCTGTATTCCTTCGTTGGCTTTTCAGCTGCGATTCCCAACCGAATCCACTAGAGGTCAGTACTTTCCACAGTTCTGTTTGAGAAGCTTTGAACTTAGAAAAAGAGAAGAGAGCAAAGTAAAGCACCGCCCTCTGTTGGCTGAGGTTGGCAACTGCACCAAAAAGTCCAACTTTTTAGAACTGGACAAAGACATACAGTACATTATTAGTTCTGGCTAACTTCATCTCCTCCTGCTTCCCAAAATGGCCACCCTGGTGCTTCTGAAGGGCTGACTGGCTTATATGGCACCCCCAGATCATGGGTACCAAAACACCCCCTGAAAAATGGCTGGAGACGAAGCAACTAAATGCAACCTCATTTAAATGAAATGCAGCCAATATGATTTATTGCAGCCAGTGATGGCTGGAGCAGCCTTCAACCTTTGCAGCATATGCCATGTCTGCGCTCCCCGAAAAGACTCAGTGCAGCCTGCACAAAGACTAACCCATCAATCACAATAAATCATCATCTCTCTCCCCAGACGTGTTGGGGACCTCTGGCTAATTCTCTTCCCAAGCCTTTGGCTTACATCTGTTCTCTTCAAGCCAACACCTAGGCTGACAGATGTAGGTCCTGCTATCTACAGAATTGCCTAATAAAACTGCTTGTTCCTTCCCCGGACTTACACCTCTGTAACTGGGCCAACCCAACTGGCTTTACACGCTAAAGACGCTGGAGGAATTGAACACAGATGAGGCCAGGAGCAAACAAGATCATTTGCAAGACTGTCTTTTTTCTGTTCTAGCATTTCTCATCACAGGTCACCTAAAATGCCCTTGATAAAAAGAGGACAGCAATTAAACATTGTTGGACCAAGATCCTCTGAACGATCTGTTCCTTACAGCCTGATTTGTATTTTTCATTAAAACTTAAATGTCTCACTGTGCCCATTTGATTCATGACTCCGTAACAGGCCTGGAAGATTAGTTAGCAGGACAGAAGAGACATTATAAGTATTATGCCCGGGTCGGTATCTGATTCAGACAGAGAGGCTGAGCAGCTGACAGGGAGTGGAAGTGTGGCTCCGTTGGAAGAAACTGGGGGAGGGCAAAGTCCAGCTGGGCAGAGCAGGGGAGAAGTAGAACGAGGGAGTTCAGAGGAAGACCCAGGCCCACCCCCTCTTCATCCTAGGGCACACAGGGAGGAACGAAGAAGGGAGCAACATGAGTTGCATGGCTCATGGGGGAGGAAAGGGCCCTGATTCCCTTCATTAGCTGCAGCTGGGAACACAGTGTTTAAAAAGGGAAGTTGCGCCCAGGAAACTGTTGGAAGCAAATCGTGAATTATCTGGTATCATGGAGGCTTATCTGTGTTCCTGGCGTCTTTCCAACTGTGTGTTTTGCTGTGGTTTCAAGTCTGCAATTCTTTCTCCTGCCCTGTCCAGTTAATTACTGCAGCGTGGTTTATGTGGATTTTTAGTTACAGTTTGTATGTACTTTGTTTTTGGACTGAATTTTTTCCATTTAAAGGCTGTTACTGAGAGAGTTTCTCTCCAGCAGAAGATAATCTGGACAGAGGGGGCAAAGTTGGAGATAATTAAGGGGACTCTTCTTGCTCATTTAACTGTGTTGCCTTTATGCCACGCCCCTTTGAGTCATCACAGTAAGGGACAGGGTCAACCCAAACAGAAGGACAGAAGGTGAGAAATTCAGGAGAGGAGCCCAGGTAGAAGCTATGGGTCAGAGTATGGTTCTCACATACAGGTACTCCTCAACTATGGCCACAGTTGGTCCAGAATTTTCATTGCTTAAGCAAGGCAGTTAAGAGAGCCGCATCCAATTTTTATGACCCTTTTGCTGCTGTTGTTAAGTGAATCACTGCCGTTAAGTGAACCATGTGGTCATTAAGCGAACCTTGCTTCCCCTCCATTGAACATGCTTGTCAAAAGCCAGCCAAGCACCTGAATTTTAACCACATGGGGATGTTGCAACGATCGTAAGCGTGAGAACCGGTTGCAAGTCACTTCTTTTCTGTCTGGTTGTAACTTTGAACTGTCGCTAAACGAACAATTGTTAAGTCATGGACCACCTGTATATAATTTAGCAGTGTTTCTCTGGATCCCTTTGCATTCTTAAAAATGACCGTGCTGGTTATATCTATAGATAGTTAAGAATATGTCCCTCGATCGGAAATGTAAAACTGAGAAATTTAAAAATATTTGATTTCACGGAGCCCTTAAAAAAGTCTCAGGGGCTCCCAGACCACACTTCTTAAACTGCTGTAATGCAAAAAAAAAAAAAAAACAGTCCCGTCCTCGACTTAGGACCACAATTGGGCCCAACATTTTGGTTGCTAAATGAGATGGTTGTCAAGTGATTTTTACCCCCGTTTTAATACCTTTCTTGCCTCAGCTGTCAAGTGGAATCACTGCAGTTGAATAAGTTAGCCACATGGTTGTTAAGTAAAACCTGGTTTCCCCCATTGGCTTTGCTTGTCAGAAGGTCGCAAAAAGGAATCACGTGGAACCCACCCCACCCGCTGCAACCGTCATAAATACGAAGCAGTTGCCGAGCGTCTGAATTTGGACCACGTGATTATTGGAAAAGTCGTAACTGTGAAAAGGTCCCTTTTTTTTCAGTGCCGTCGTAACTTTGGTCACTAAACGAACCATTATAACTATAGGAAAAAAATAAAAAATAAAGATTCTTCCAAACAGACCATTTCAACCGTTAACCATCCATTGTTCTTCTTCTATAAAGGACAGGCTGAATTATACTGGAATAGAGGAATATTGTGCTTTTTGGACATCCTTCTTCCACCTTTTTAAAAACAGTTTAAAAAACACACCAAAATGGGCACGGCACACGTTACAACCTTCATTTATGCAACCTTCATTTCCCATTTTAAAAAGTTGTGGGGGTTTTTTCCCCCCACCTTTCACTAGGAAATCCGTTTAGTGCTACTTAAAGGATTAAAAGCATTGAGCTAGGAAGGGAGAAAGTGGGCAGAATGCACATTCAAATCCCACCGCAACTTTGGTTCCGGTCCAGCCTACCTCACAGGGTTGTTGTGAGGATGAAGCGGAAGGTGTATGTCTATGCAGATACCTCGGGTCTTTGGAGGAAAGTGGGACAAATGTGCAATAAATCTATAAATAAAATAAATAGAGCAGTGCCTGCCACGTGGCGAGGCCGAACAGGAGGGTGACCTGTTTAATTATCGTTACCTAAAATCAGAAGCGAATTTCTTTTAAAAGAGGAGAAAGCAGAAGACCAGAGCAGCAGAATAGAAGATATTTCTCCTTCATCTATCACACCCCCCCCAAAAAAATAATAATAATCAGATGTTCTTAAGAAAGGAAGGAAAGACAAAAACAGCGCACTGAAAAAATATGAGAAGGCTGGAAGAAGCGGAGGTTGGGAAGACCAGCCCCAAATATTCCCCGACAGGAAATCGCCCCAGATCTGTCCTGGTTCATGGAAAGAAACAAGAGGAAGGAAAGGAGAGGAGAGGAAAAGGGGAAAAAAAGGAGGAAAAGAAAGGAAAGGAAGGGAAGGGAAGGAAGAGGGAGGGAAAGAAATGAAAATGAAAAAGGGAAGAAAAGGAAGGAAGGAGAAAAGGAAAAAGGAGAGAGGGAAGGAAGGAAAGAAGGAGAAAAAGGGAGGGAGGGAGGAAGCAGAAAAAGAGGACAACAAGAGGAAGGAAAGGAGAAGGGAGGAAGAGGAAAAAGGAGGAAAAGAAAGGAAGGGAAGGAAGGGAAAGAAATGAAAATAAAGGGAAGAAAAGGGAGGGGAGGAAAGGAAGAGAAGGAAGGAGAAAAGGAAAGAAGGAGAAAAAGGAAGGGAGGGAGGGAGGAAGAAGAAAAAGAGGACAACAAGAGGAAGGAAAGGAGAAGAGAGGAAGAGGAAAAAAGGAGGAAAAGGGGGGAAAAGAAAGGAAGGGAAGGGAAGGAAGAGGGAGGGAAGGGAAAGAAATGAAAATGAAAAAGGGAAGAAAGGGAGGAAAGGAAGGGAAGGAGGAAAAGAAGGGAAGGAAGGAGAAAAGGAAGAAAGGGAAGGAAGGAAGGGAGGAGAAAAAAGAAGGCAGCAAGCAGGAAGGAAGAAAAGAAGCAAGCCAATCCGCAGAACCCATTCATCGTTCCCAAGTCCTGGCTGCTGAAAATGAGCCACGATTTATATCCAGCTCCTTTGGGGCATCTAAAAGGAGAGTCCCGCTCGCCTAGATGCTTCAGTCCTGAGTTCTTAAGTGGATAAAACTGGGTCAAAAAAAAGTCCTAGAGACCCAGAAGGGAAAAAAGAAAAAAAGAACAAAAAAGAAATAATCACAGCTTGATTGACAAGAGAACTCCAACAGCCGTCTGCCCTGCACAGCTTTTTAACCCAGTGGCCTCCTGAAGGCCCCCACCAACACCCCGCCCATCCTCCTGCTCAGGAAGCTTTGACGGCCGGGTGCGGAGGTGGCGGTAAGAGTCCTCGGGGCGAGAGGGGCCGATGGGGGACGGCCCAGCGGCGGTTTTTGAGGCTCTGCTTCCGTAGCAAGTAGCGGGAATACTGCACCTCAGGCATGACCAGTTTGAGACACTGCTCGTCCGAGTGGGGCCCCGATCCCGGCAGGTCGTAGCCCACGATGTCCACCTTGGCACTGGGCTGCCACGGCCGGAGGTCCTTGTTCTTAATCTGCATGGCTGGGCGCAGCTGGGGCTGGCCGCGAAAGCAGTGGCGTGCCAGGCGCTCGCAGGCCTGGTGAAGGGCCCGGACCTCTTTCTGGAGGCAACCGTGGTCCATCTTGCTCAGCTTCTTCCAGAAGGTGGCGTTGAAGTGGTCGTAGAGTCCCGTGTCCAGGGCATTCCAGGCACGGATCTGGGCAGCTACGCGGGCCGAGGTGATGTTGAGCTTCGACTCCAAGCTGCGCATGTTCAACTTGACGTAGAGAATGTCCTCCAGGTCCCAGGCCAGAAGATGGCGGAGAAGGACCAAGGATTCATCAAAATACTCAGCCAACATCACCAGGGAGAAAATCCCTTCTATTTGACGGATAAACTTGGGGAGGTAGGCAGAGTCCTCGGGGCTGTGCTCGGGGTCTCCCCCCAGGTCGTACACCAAGGTGTTGTGCGCGTACATGGCATACTTCTCATGGGACCGATAGTACTGGGATGGGTTGTCCAGGAAGGTCTCCATGGATCCATTGGGTACTCGCCGGAACGCTGGGCAGTACTGATTGTAGTAGCTGAACAGGGATTCAAACATGGCCACCGGCTCGCGCAGGATGGTGATGTAGACGGTGTCGTTGGGCATGAGGTGGCGCAGCTCCTCGTGGTTGAAGCGCAGGTGGCTGGCGATGAGGCGGGGCGGGAGGGTGTATGGGTGGACAAAGCGGGCCGAGAAGTTGTGGGGGTAGCAAAACTGGTGGTCGCAGGCGTGGTGGGGCAGGGCCACCGTCACGTTGTGGCGCTCGGCGAAGCGGAAGAGCAGGTTCTGCACCGTGGTGCTGGCCGTTTTGTGGGTCTTCAGGAAGGCCACGGCGGTGTGCTTCGGGGACAGGGAGACCCAGGGCGCGCAGCTGAAGGGGGGAGACTTTGGGAACCTACCAGAAGGAGAAACAAGGTGTCCAGGGATACTCACTGCCACACCCTACCTCTTTTCTCTGGCACCACAATTCTGCCTAGCTAGTGTCGAACCACAAACTATCCGTCCCCATTTATTCTGACCTAGGCTTCCCCCAAAAACACTCTTTGTCCTGACCAATTAAACAAATGTGAATTTCTTACCTTCACATCCAGCCAAAGGCCTGGCAAACAGTCTTTCAAGGGTATAATTAGAAGCTCAAACCTTAGCTATCTTAGAAAGCTGCCCAGTAAATATTTCCAAACGCAGTGCTGACAAGGAAGGGCTTAGCATAGGGTCTCGAGGATGCACAGACAGATCTTCACAATGATGGAACGAACAAATTGTTTCCTGCAAAAGCCCCCTCCCTTTTTGCTCCTCTTTTAATCTTTATGGGAGGGGCCATTCACTGCCCACCTGTGGCCTTACTCTCACGTTGACCCTGAGTTCGTAATTGTTCTTTCCTTTTGGCAGCTCTGTGCATGCACACGCTGGGAACCGGCTCCCCAAATTTCCCCGCCTCACTGCTGTCCGAGCCTGACGGCAGCTGATGACTGCCAGCAAGCCCTGGCCCCATCCCTGCCTCTGATGCAGAGCCCTCTTCTGAGGTGTAGTAGGGTCTCCTGCTTGGGCCAGGGATTGGACTAGATGACCTACAAGGTCCCTTCCAACTCTGTTCATCTAATCTTAATGAGAATGTCTCTTATCACTTCCTCCTGCTGCTTCTTCCTAAACAAGGGGGTCAACTTCCACCCAGCCAGGCTTACCGGTTGGCCCTATCCTCTTTCAGGGATGCTAGCTCCCTCAACATGCAACTTTCCTCCTTCTTGACAAGCCCCTGGCCTGGGCCCATCGCCCCCTTATTCCAGCCTCGCTGGAGACCCTTCCTCGGAAACTTACCAGCTGAAGTGGGCGCTCTGGCGCAGGACCAGAGTGCCGGTGCTGAAGGCCAGCAGGAAGAGAAGGAGCGTCTTCTTCCGAGACATCCCCTTGAGGCCGCTGGGAAAGTTCAGACAAGGGCAGGCCATACTGGGGGCCTCGATCCAAGCGCGCGGCGAGCACGAGTCCTGCCCTCATGGAAATCTACAGGGCCGGCGAAGGTAGTCGGATGGTCTCAGGTTCCGCAGCAGATGGACCAGGCCTGACATGTCAACGGAGAACCTGTCGGGAAGCAAAAACACTCGGCAGTCAATTTGGGGGTGCCGGAAATCCTCGGCCACGATTGAGCCAGGAAGCTTCGCACCAAAATGCAAAAAAGAACTCTGCATTTACTGTTAGGCCTTCTAGAGAGTGCAACAAGATATAATGGAATAACAGAAGAGAGCTTGAAGGGCGCTTGGAGGTCTTGTAGTCCAACCCCGTGGTCTGTGGTGGTCTCTCATGAAAAGAAGACACTTCGCAAAGTTGTCTTGGGATGAGAGCGCAGAGAGAACTCCGAAACCCTCTTTTATTAGAAGCAATCTTGGTTAACGTCCTATCACAAACGCATTACATCACACAACATGCACTGATCATTCGCATAAAGCATACAAGGCTGCAATGTTTAAGTTTCCTACAGTTTTGGTTAAGAAATGGCAACAATTTGTCCTTGCTCCTTGCTCCGTGTTCCAGCCAACTACCAGAAGGTTCCGTTGTCCTAGCACGTACACAAAGAACAAAGAATCATAGTTCCCACATCTCCCCTGTTTTTCCCTTTTAAGAGACAGGGAGTGTTGTAGTCCCAACAACAGTCTTTGTCAGGCCCGTAGGCAAGAGTGCTGTGCATGCTGATGTTATCCACGGCGTTCGTGACTTCTTCAACCATCACAAACATCTTGTCCTCATCTGGGTCGTCACAGGTTGGCTCTCCTATCTCATTTTTGGATGGCAGTGGTTCATATGTGTTAGTTATTTGTTGATTCCAGAGAGCCATTACCTGCACAGTGGCTTTTTTCTCAGCCAAGAAGGATAAACTGTTAGAAATAGTGCGTACAAAGATGGGTAATACACAAGGCAATACAACACATCCCGCAGCAATCATACCAATGAGCGCTACAATAGCTTGCAAACCAGGCAATTTTGGGAACCAGGATCCAAACATGTCTCTAAAATCAAGACCTAAAAAACGATATTGTACCCCCTTAGATTCAGGTAAGTGAGTGTACAAGCAAATGGGATTACATTTGTCAGTGGTACATGAAGTAGAGCTTGATTTAACAGTGGTATTAATATTTTGAGGGCCTCTTACTTGAGCAGAGTCAATAGGTGGGGTGTACCAGTAGTTGTAAACAGTGGTGGCCCCCACGTTAGTCCCGGATACCTTTTGAAAGAGATATTTCTTTTCCTGTAGATAAGATCTCTGCCAGCTGTGTGAGCCGCAGGTAACTCCTGCAGCGTCGTTAGGACCTTGACCTTTGCTGATGGCAAGGCAAGCATCAAAGCATACTGAGGTGTTGGTACCCCCCCGAGTGACATTATGGGTTATGTACCCATTTTTTGTTTGACTGGTAGAGAACATTCCTGCAAGATCAGAACTGGAGCCACCTTTGTATGCATAGACATATAGGGATGCTGTAATGGGTCCCACTGCCTTGGACTCATAGCACTGAATGCCTTCAGCAGTGTAACATTGCGCATATTAAGTGTTGTTATGCAGACAAGGGGAGACCGTCGTGGAGTTGCACTCAGGCTTCAAAATATGATAGATCAGGGTGGATTGGGTTTTCGTTCCGCTGCGAGTAGTTTTGATGCAGGCGTCGCAGGAGGATGGGGTGGCTGTCGTATCGGCAGGAACGATGTGGAAACCCAGGAGGCAAATGATGAATGCAGCGGGCAGCTTCATGATGCTGATGTAGGCAAGGCTGGTTTGGGTGGAAAAGGCCTCACTTGTCATCCAGGGACCCAGGTAGCGGCGTTGTTGTAGGAAACAGCCGCGTCCCCTCGTCCCCAGGTTATAAGTTCAGCTGGCCCATGCCATGTGGGATCTGGCAGCTGTCGGAAGTAGACTGGAGGTCTAGGAGCATCCTTGGATGGAGAGCAAAAGTGTCGAGAGGCGGCAGAAGAAGCAGGTGTGCCAGACTCATTCAGGAAATTCAGTGTAAATAAGCACAAGTTAAGCTTGTTTTGCAGCGTGGGTAGCCCTGGGGTGAGTTTCCCCATCGAGTTTTGAACTTTGTCAAGAGCATTCTTTAGGGTCAGATTGGCTTTCTACTATGGCCTGCCCTTGAGAATTGTATGGAATGCCAAATTTGTGCAAAATGCCCCATTGTTTACAAAAGGTAGCAAAGTTGGTACTAGTATAGGCGGGGCCATTATCAGTTTTTAATTCCAAGGGTTTTCCCAGGCATGCAAATGACCGGATGCAGTGGTTAATGACATGTTTTGTGGTCTCTCCTCTTTGCGGGGAGGCCATGATGAACCCTGAGTATGTGTCCACTGAAACATGGATATATTTCCATGGTGCAAAAGGCGCATACTGGGTTACATCCATTTGCCAAATTTGGCAGGCTTTTAAGCCTCTGGGATTTACTCCCATTGGCAGGGCAGGGGCTTGCTTGCTGCAAGTAGGGCATTGTTGAATAATTGCAGCAGCCTCTTGGGTGGTGATTTGGAATTCCTTCATAAGAGCCTTTTTATTTTGATGAAAATAGTTATGACTGTCCCAAGGGGTTAGGGGAGAAAGAGAGAAAGCGGATAGAATAGTAGCAGCAGATGCAGCTGTTAATTGCTGCAATGCAAGCAATTTATTTGCTGGCAATGGCCATTGATCAACCCAAACAGGAATGTCCGTGCTTAAGGTCAAGCGAAGGGGAAGAGGGTGAGTCATTCTAGCTGCAATTTAGCACCAAATTGAGAGAGCAAGTCCCTCCCCCACAAATTTGTGTGAAGGGGGAGGATGATGGGCTTTA
Source organism: Pseudonaja textilis (assembly GCF_900518735.1). Next base: position 3,147,410 of record NW_020769393.1, read on the forward strand.
TTTGTGCAGTCCCTGTGAGGTTTTCAGAAGTCACAGGGAGCCAAAACTTACTGATACGAGCCGTTTGAATCCCTCCTACACCTCTTACCGATGGGGAGGTCTCTGTTTCCCAGTCTGTAGGCCACTCGTCAGAGCGTATCACCGAGACGTCAGCACCAGAGTCCAGAAGACCGGTGAAGCGGCGACCCTTGATTCAAGCCAAGAGTGTGGGCTTAGTTTCGGTGATAGATCTAGTGAGGGCAAGCACATCAGAGGGAAGTTGCGGTACCAGGATCATTTTTGCTACGACATCACCCTTTTGTAACTTCGTTGGAAGAGTGGATAGCACAGAAAGGTTAATGGCTGAGAGTTTTGAGGAAGGATAAAGCAGATCGGGAACCACAGAGATTCCTTTGAGGAGGGCACGAGGGTGAGATTGTATAAGAGCAGTTTTATTGGAGGAGAAGGAGGCAGAAAGAGGAAGCTGTGCGCCGACAGAGAGTGGTAGATGGGGAAAGGATATGAGCACATCTTCTGCCACTGATAATTCATACACAGTGGATGGTATATGGGCAGCCTTGGGGGAGGGGCTAGCTCTACTCGTTTCCCGAGGGTTCAGTTTTTGATTGACATTGATTAGCCCAATGATAGCCTTTCTTACATTTCGGGCAGACTGTTTTGGTCGAACATCTCTACTGGCGGAGGGCTTTGCTGCCCCCCCCCCGCCGGGGGCTCGACATTGTGATTTAAAATGGCCAGGCTTCCCACAATTGTAACAATTACCAGGTGGCTTATTACCTCTGGTGATAGCTGCAGCCATCATTTCGGAAGTGTATTGGTGTGTTCCCACCACCCTGCAGGCTGGTAGGAATTGGGCTAGAGTGGCATCTGGAGAATTAATCAAGGGAGTAAGCAAGGTTTTACAGTCTGCATTAGCGTTCTCGTATGCCAATTTAAGAAGAATTTCCTGCCAAGCTGCCTCATTTGTAATTTGTCTTTGTAGGGCCGTTTGGAGGCGTTCAATAAAATTGGCATAGGGTTCATTGGAATTTTGTAGAATTTTTGCAAAAGATTTTGCGGAGGTATGAGGGTCATCATCCAAGCGAGAGAGAGCAAGCAGAGCGGCTTGTGCAGAAAGGTTAAGAGCATTAATAGGGCTATTATATTGAGCTGCGGGAGCAGCAAAGGCACCCTCTCCTGCCAGTTCGTTTGCAGTAAGATTCGGATTTTGAGCTGCCAATAGGCGACAATGATGGAGAAACTCCGACTGCCATACAACAAATTGAGTCCCTGTTCGAGTCATATGAAAAAGGCTATGCCAATCAGCTGGGATCATGATATGGGCGTTAGCCATCATTCTAAATAATCCCATCGTAAATGGAGCCTGAATACCATACATTTGTACAGCTTGTTTGATATCCTTGATTGATTTAACAGGGAAGGGTTCCCAGTGTGGGACGTTTTGTCTCTGCGCGTTCTGTGCATAAACTAACGGGAACACCGATGGGCAGTCAGAGTGATCTAACTCCTGCAGCGATGGCAGCATGAACTGTGCCCATAGGAGGGGGTAAGGCAGGAGAGGAAGGCACAGAAGGGAGAACAAGAGAAGAAGAAGAGGGATTGGGTGAGGGGGGGTCAGGAGAAGGGGGAGGAGGTTTACCAACCTCATTTGCCTCCGGGGGGGCAGTCGGATTAAGAGACACAGGCGCCACTCTTGCCTCCAGGGGGCAAGAGTTGTACAGCAGGATTCACATAGGGAGGGGGTCCAGAAAGGGGGCCAAGTAGGGGTTGCTCTAGAGAGGAGAGAGCCTCAAAAACCACCCTCCAAGCAATTAATATAGACGAAGGGGCCCTAGGACTTACATGAAGGCATTTTCCAATCTCCTTCCATACTGTAGTTTTGATACTGCCTTTAGCCGGATAAGAAGGGCAGTGTTGCCAAATGTATTCTAGGAGTTCCTCAATAGAGGTTTTTGGGAGACGGGCATGAAGGGAGCCCCCCTTTTTAAAGGTAAAAAAAATTTCGTTTGGTCAATTCTCTGATTTCCTGAATGTGAGCTGCCTGCTCCTTAGAGAATCTACCACCCATACTCACGAGGGATCCGTTGTCGCCAGCGATTCAAGTGGATGAGGTGCACCAAGTCTATTCCAGACGATGAGAATGGGTGTGCCAAAGACGTATCTCTTTTGAGTAGATCACGTCGGGGTCACCAGTTGTGGTGGTCTCTCATGAAAAGAAGACCCTTCGCAAAGTTGCCTTGGGATGAGAGCGCAGAGAGAACTCCGAAACCCTCTTTTATTAGAAGCAATCTTTGTTAACGTAGCAATTTTGTTAACGTCCTACCACAAATGCATTACATCACACAACATGCACTGATCATTCGCATAAAGCATACAAGGCTGCAGAGTTTAAGTTTGCTGCAGTTCTGGTTAAGGAATGGCAACAATTTGTCTTTGCTCCTTGCTTCGTGTTCCAGCCAACTACCAGAAGGTTCCGTTGTCCTAGCACGTACACAAAGAACAAAGAATCATAGTTCCCACGGTTGTATTTACTAAGGATTCTTAGGGAACAACAACTGGCTGAGAGTCTACTGACTACCTTCTATCGGAGTTCAATTGAGAGTATATTATCCTACTGTCTCTGTGTATGGTTCTCGAGCTGCACAGTGGCAGAGAAAAAGGCAATTCAGAGGGTGATTAAGATGGCCCAAAACATCATTGGCTGCTCACTCCCCTCTTTGGAAGAACGGTATAGGAATAGATGTAAGAGGAAGATATTTAATATATTGAATGACTCCTCTCATCCGGGACATCAGCTCTTTGAACTATTACCATCGAGAAGGAGATTCAGGGTATTAAGAACAAGAACAATGCAGGGTCATAAGATTTTTGTGGAATTTAATGGCTGAGAGTAATGGGGTATTTACATTTTTAAATTGTATAGAGATTATTGTATGGTCTGTTGTGTTTAATTTTATTTTTCTTTCAATGGTGTTGTCCAGTTTTACTTGTGGAAGAGCACCTCATTTCGTTGCACCCGCTTGCGAGTGTAATGACAAATAAATTCTTATGTCTTATGTCTTATGTCTATACCAGTCCAGATGAGGGGCTGTCCAGTCTCTTCTTAAAAACCTCCAGTGATGGAGCGCCCACAGCCTCTGAAGGGAGGCCATTCCACTGATTTAAGAGTTCTCCCTGGTTGCTTCTCTCCTGGATTAGTTTCCATCCGTTGTTTCTTATCCTGCCTTCTGGAGCTTTGGAGAAGAGGCTGAGAAGAGGTTCTTTGTGGCAACCCCTCGAATATTGAAAGTCTGCTATCAAGTCATACACCACCACCCCGCCCCCAGTCCTTTGGCCATTGGAATTCAACATAATCATAGAGTTGGAAAGGGACCTCAGAGATCTTCTAGTCCAACCCTCTGCTCAAACAGGAGATCCTACACCATTTCAGACCAACGGCTGTCCAATCTTTTAAAAACCTCTATTGAAGGAGCATTCCCAACTCCTGTTCCACTAGTTAATTATTCTCACCGTCAGGACAGCTCTCCTTAGTTCTAGGTTGCTTCTCTCCTCAAGAATGTCTTTCGCTCTCTCTTCAGTAAAAGAATGAAAGCACAAAACCGTAGTTTTCCTTTTTCTGACAAATCAGGAGCCTTCAAATCAAAAGCCGGCAATTCTTGGCTTTAAATGGACTCCCTTATTATTCTGCAGAAGGAAAATCCAACACTTTTTTTCGGTCAAAGTTTCAGTCAATTTTTTCGGTCAGCTTTTTAAGTCTTTCTCTCTCTCTACCCCCAAACACAGATGAAACCAGAAACATCCTGGGGAAAAAAAGTCACTTTCCTTCAATCACAAAAGGAGATCAGGTGTAGAGATCTGTCTTTTTCTTACAATCTTACAGCAAAACAAAACTTGCTTTTATTCCTCCCCTGGGAAACAGGTTTCTCATTATTTAATCCAACCGACAGAAGCACTTCAGCTGGGGAAGCAGAACTTGCCAAAACCACTGTAAAGGATGCACATCTGGAATTTGAAAGGTAGAGGCAGCTCTTTCAAGATGCTCCTGAGCATTGCAATTTAATTCTGCCTCTAACTCACATAATAAGTAACGATCATAATCATTCTTGGCTGCTACGTTATTTTGTGTTATCTCTGTTGCTTTAAACTTGATTTTTTTAAAATTCTCTTTTCAATGGGTAGATGCCCAGGATCACGCATCTAGACCGGTGGCTGTCTAAATTTATAAAAGGAGAGAAAAAAAAACTTTCAACTCACCATATGGGACATAGTGTGTCCTTGGTAGGCTCCAATGCCCGATATCCTCACATATAGTATTAGAAATTAACACCGCTAACAGGATCAACTGACAAACTCAAGGAAGTTACACGATATCCTGGCTTAACAGGGAGCTGCATTCTGCAAAACCTGTTGGTTCGACACGCTGTTCCGAAAAAGACCAAAGGTTCAAGCTCTTCGGAGAGTTTGCAGCTCCCATTCCCCCAAAATATGAGAGGCCCAAAGGATCACTCCTTCCTAAACAAATAATTCCCTCACCCCTGTTCAACTATTACAAAGTCTGCACTACTGTTACTGTTAAATCTTCTCATCACTCCTTATTGCCCATCCTCTCCCACTTGTGACTGTATGACTGTAACTTTGTCACTTGTATTCTTACTATCTATATTGATTGTTTCCTAGTATGATTTGATTCCTTATTGTAACCTATGGCTATCATTAAGTATTGCACCTTATGATTCTTGACAAATGTCTCTTTTCTTTTATGTACACTGAGAGCATTTGCACCAAGACAAATTCCTTGTGTGTCCAATCACACTGGGCCAATAAATCATTCTATTCTATTCTATTCTATTCTATTCTATTCTATTCTATTCTATTCTATTCTATTCTATTCTATTCTATTCTATTCTATTCCTTATTCTATTCTATTCAATTCTATTCTGTTCTGCTCTGTTCTGTTCTATTCTAATTCTATTCTATTCCATATTCTATTCTATTCCTTCCAATATTCTATTCTATTCTATTCTATTCTATTCTATTCTATTCTATTCTATTCTATTCTATTCTATTCTATTTCTAATTCTATTCCTTCCTCTCAAAACTTTGATCCATCTTGCAAAGAGGGGCATTTTCTGGAGAAGACACTTATTTCCCCTATTCCGAGAAAAGTTGGCTGGATGATTTCGGGCCAGTCACCAGATTATCGATTAACAGAGTTTCTACAATTTCCGAAGGCAACTTCTGTTCCATTGGTGGAAAATTCCTCCTTATTTCCAGGTTGAATCTCTCCTGGTTCAGTTTCCATCCATTCTTCCTTGTCTGGCCTTCGGATGCTTTAGAAAATAGCTTGACCCCCTTCCTCCTCCTCTCTGGGGCAGCCCCTCAAATATTGGAAGGCTGCTCTCCTGTCTCCCCTGGTCCTTCTCTTCCCTAGACTAGCCAGGCCCAGTTCCTGCAACCGTTCATCCTATGTTTGAACCTCCAGTCCCCTCATCATCCTAGTTGCTCTTCTCTGCACTCTTACTAGAGTCTCAACATCTCCGTTGTAATTCAGTAAAACGGGGAAATTTCTTCGTTTAAAAATGTGCTTCTGATCCCAGGAATGGGGGAAAGACACACAGATGGTGGTTTATGTGCCTTTTCTACTAAGGAGAGGGAAAAACTAATTTGCTTTCAATGGATTCTTTTTAATACTCCGTCTCTTATTTCTCACCTCTCGTATCTTTACACAAAGCCTGTCTGTATCGGCATAGCAGTGTCGTTTCCAAACAGGTGAGTTGGCGTGCCAATCCCGCGTTGCCTTCATAACGATCCCCCTGTCATGCCCTTGTTGGAGTCTGAGTCTAAGGGGAGATTGAGCAACTGACTGGGAGTGGGAGTGTGGCTCCGGTGGCTGTGGAAGAAACGGAGGAAGGGGACAGTCCGGCTGGACATTCAGAGGAAGACCTTGGGCATGCAGGGAGGAACGGAGAAGGGAGCAATGTGGCTTATGGGAGAGAAAAGGGCCCTGATCCCCTTCATTAGTTGCAGCTGGGAGAACAGGATATAAGTGGGGCGTTTGCACACAGCTCCCTTGCCAGAAGCAAAGCGTGCATTTTCTTGGTCAAGGCTTATCTGGGTTTTGGTGTCCTCCAAACTGTGGGTGCTGCGTTATCTTTTGGAAGTCTGAAATTTATTATCCTGGCTTGTTGTGTTAGGCCTGTCGTGTTAATTTACTTCAGTGTGCTTTGTATTAGTTTTTATTTCTACTTTATCTGTACTTTGGGTTCGGACTGCATTTTCCCCCTTTGTAGACTGTTTTTGAAAGAGTTTGATCTCCAGCCGAGGATAACTGGACATTGGGGGCCAAGTTGGAGGTATTAAAGGAAATTTATCTAATTTTGTGACTTTGTTATTGTTGTGCCACGCCCTGGGTCATCACACCCCCAGTGTGTCTCTCTGGATCCCACCTAATTGTTTTATGTCAAAATATATACACGGGTAGTCCTCGACTTACAACAGTTCATCTAGCGACCATTCAAAGATACAACGGCACTGGGAAAAAAGTGACTTTGGACCAGTTTTCACACTTACATCCATCTTATGAGCATCCTTATCTAATCTATTTTTCTTTTGTGAAGCCTGAGTAAGGCCACAGCTAGAGTCCTGCATCCAGTTTTGGTCACCACATTATAAAAAAGATGTTGAGGCTCTAGAAAAAGTGCAGAGAAGAGCAACCAGGATATTGAGGGCACTGGAAGCTGAAACATATGATGATTGGTTGCAGGAACTGGGCCTGGCTAGTCTAGTGAAGAGAAGGACCAGGGGAGACAGGAGAGCATCTTCCAATATTTGAGGGGCTGCCCCAGAGAGGAAGAAGGAGGTCAAGCTATCTTCCAAAGCATCCGAAGGCCAGACAAGGAACAATGGATGGGAAACTGAACAAGGAGAGATTCAACCTGGAAATAAGGAGATATTTTCTGCCAGTGAGGACAATCAACCGATGGAACAGAAGTTGCCTTCAGAAGTTGTAGGAGCTTCATCCCTGGAAGCTTTCAAGAAGAGATTGGACAGTCATTTGTCAGAAATGGGGTAGGGTCTCCTGCTCAGACGGGAGGTTGGACTAGATGACCTACAAGGTCCCTTCTAAGTCCGTTGTTCCGTTTCTTAGTATTCTGCCTATTCTAATCCTAGGAGGAGGTTAAAAACCAAGAATAGCAGGTCTACCTCGCAGGGTTGAGGTTAGGATTAAAACACCTATTTTCCCAAGAGTTAAAAAGAAATGGTCAGCGAAGCCTCGTCAGAGGTAACAAGCCAACTTCCAGCTGTCCCGACAGGCCAGCTGGCGTCTGCACTTTAGCCCTTTCAGGTGAAATCAATGAGGACTGGATCCTTGCCTAATCCTAAGGGGTATCAATTGCTTGCCAGCCACTGGGCCCGGTTATTGCGGCTCCAGTTACACTCGATGATTAAACTGGAAAAGCTTCAGGGTAAGTGACCTCGTTTCACAATGGCAATTCAGCTCAAGAGCAGCGAAGTGTGTCGCTTCTCACACAGGTAAAGCGCACCGAGCAGCGCAACCAGGTGTGTAGTACTACAATTCCCATTGTCCCCAATGAGCAGGACCACTGCACTCTCCAGAAAGCAGGAAAAGGAGAAAAAATGTCTAAAAACAACAACTTTCCTTCAGTTTGGGACGGCCAAGATTTTGGGGGACTTCAACACCCATCGGTCTCAGCAGATCTCATAACTGAAGGCAAACATACCTTTCTCTTCCTATTTTCCCTACAACAACAGCCCTGTGAGATGGG
>NW_020769393.1:3162169-3173589 GCF_900518735.1 Pseudonaja textilis
TTCTATTCTCTTCCTATTCTCTCTTCTCTTCTATTTCTCTTCTTTTTCTCTTCTTTTTTCTTATGATTCTTGACAAATATGTTTATTTTTTCTCTTATGTATACTGAGAGCTTATGCACCAAAGACAGATTCCTTGTGCGTCCAATCACACTTGGCCAATAAAGAATCCTATTCTATTCTCCTATTTCTATTCTATTCTGTCTTCTCTTCAATTTCTCTTCTCTTCTGATTCTTGACAAATATATACTTTATTTTTTCTTTTATGTACACGGAGAGCAAATACACCAAGACAGATTCCTTGTGTGTCTCATCACACTTGGGCAATGAAGAGTCCCGTTCTATTCTAAGCTTGAGGATTACCTGTGCAGACCTGGGAGAGGGTCTTCGAGAGGGGTCCTCCAGGCTGCTGGGAGAAACCCTGCCCTAGAGGGATTTGGGTTGGTCCTGTCTTCTTCCCCAAACCCATCCTTGTCCCCATCTGGGAAAACCTTTCGAGAAACGTCTGCCTTTTTCTAACCGCCTCCCTTTCCAGATGCCCCACATCTTAAAGAGCCCCCCCTGGCTTCGCCCGCCAATGGCCAGCTGGGACCGAAGACACTCTGCCTTTGTCCTTTTAATCCTCTGCCCTCCCCCTGCCCATTATCCTATCCTTCCCATCCTGCGACCTACACCCCTCCCTTCCCCAATTTTCCAGAATTGTGAGACGCAGGGAGCACAGAGCAGCCATTGTTTAAAAAGAAAAAGGAAAAAAGGTCTCGGGAGAAATTAGCCACGGGCTCGGAGGAACAGCTTGGGAGAGCCTGTGCTTTGGACTGAAAGCCATCTGTGTGTGTTGTGTGTTCGTCTCATGCAAGGGAGCAGAAAGAGAGATGGGGTGCGGTGGATGTCATTGTGGGGGGCCCCCCTTCAGCTCAAAACCCAGTTAAGGCAGTGCCCAAAGGTGTTTTTTTTTTCCCAAGAGACCACTGGATTTTTTGGTTTTTCCTTGAAGAGGTTTCACTCCTCATTTGAGAAGCTTCTTCATTTCTGAAGAAGCTTCTCAGATGAGAAGCGAAACTTCTGAAGAGCTGAAGAAGCTCCTTGGATGAGAAGCGAAACGTCTTCAGGAAAAACCAGAAAGTCCAGTGGCCTCTTGGAAAATAAAAAAGCACCTTTGGGGCAACCAGGACCCGGAGGAATGAAAATCTCCGTAGCTATTTAAGGCAGTCAAACTATGCTCCTCGGCTTACGACAGCAGTCGGCACAAGGATTTTGATTGCTAAGCGGGGCGGTCGCTAAGTGAGTTTTGCCCATTTGGGGGATCTTGTGTACCACAGTGAAGCAAATAGCTGAAGTTGTGAAGCGAAGCCTGTGGTTGCTAAGCGAATCCAGCTTTCCCCCTGGACTTTACTTGGGTGTTTAGTCGTGCTGGACAAATGACCACAGAAATTATCTTCGGACACTGGCTCCCGCAAGCAAGAAACAGGGATTAACCTGACCAACAGGGAAACCTTTTCCTTTTAGAGTTTGTCCTCAATTTATTCATCTAGTGACTGTTCAAAGTTATGATGGCTCTGAAAAAATAAGACTTTTGACTGTTTTCCAATTACGACCTTTGTAGCATCCCCACAATCACGGGTCAAAATTCACATGCTTGCCAACTGGTTCATACTTATGACCGTTGCTGCATTCCAAGGTCAACTGATCCTCTTTGGCCTCCTTCGGACGAGCGACATCGAACCAAGTTACCAACTTATCAACTGCGGCAATTCGCTTTAACAACTGTGTCAAGGAAGGTCGTAAAAGAGGGCAAAACCTGCCTGACAAAATGGCTCAGTTATCCCTGGAAACGTTGGACTCAGTTGTGGTTAGAAGTCAAGGACTACTTGTAATGACAACAATTTGTGGTCTCAGGTGTGTAATCCAGCATCTTAGCCAGTCCACCGTATGCATAAATATGCACTTATGCACCATATGTATAAGTGCACCATCGTACCTATCCTCCCTGTCCTATTGTCCCCATTTATTTGTACCTATTTCCTGTATTCTTACTCATGTTTATACCTATACCTATTATCTTGTAAGCGATTGACAAATCAAATAAAATAAAAAATAAAAGAAGGAAGGAAAGAAGGGGGAAGGAAGGAGAACAGGGAAGGGGAAGGAAGGAAGGAAGGAAGGAAGGAAGGAAGGAAGGAAGGAAGGAAGGAAGGAAGGAAGGAAGGAAGGAAGGAAGGAAAGAATACCTGTTTCTAGTCTGTAAGGGGCGTGCGTAAGTGCACCACCGTGCCTATTGTCCCTCTCCTATTGCCCCCATTTATTCGTACCTATTTCCTTTATTCTTACTCATGTTTATACTTATACTTATTATCTTGCAAGCGATTGAAAAATCAAATATATAAACAAATAAAAATAAATAAAAATATTGGCTGGCTCTCTGGCAAACGAGACCCAACAGGCTGGGAGAAAAAGACCGTTTTCTGCCTGCGTCCCCTTCCCCAATCCATGAGGCTACTGCAGAGGAGGGAGGGGGGGGCTGCACGTATCCGCCAGCCTGTGTTTAATCCCAACAGATGGCCTTTCTTTCTGCGGCATATTCCCCAGGACAGCTGCGAAAAGGGGAGTAAGGAGATGGAGTGGCCCCCTCCCCCAAATAAATGTCTTAACGGGCATGCTCAAGCTGATCAGGAAAAGTATAAGCAGGATTTGAGGCCAGTGAGAGCGAAGGAGGTCTGGGGAAACAGGCCTAGGGGTTAAAGTGAGAATACGAGAGAAAATTCCTGAAACCAATGATTTTTTTGCAAAGAAAATTCCTTGAATTTGCCTGTGAAATCGTGCTTGGAGTTGTACTTAATTCAAGACTAGTATTTCTCAACCTGGTCAACTGTTAAGATAGCTGGACTTCAATTCCCAGGATTCCCCAGCCAGCATGCTCTAAGATGGGTGGACTTCAATTCCCAGGATTCCCCAGCCAGCATGCTCTAAGATGGGTGGACTTCAACTCCCAGAATTCCCTGGTCAGCATGCTGGAAGGTAGACGGACTTCAACTCCCAGGATTCCCCGGCCAGCATGCTTTAAGATGGGTGGACTGCATTTCCCAGAATCCCCTAGCCAGCATGCTTTAAGAGATGGACTTCAACTCCCAGAATTCCCCAGCCAGCACATTTGCTGAGGAATTCTGGGAGTTGAAGCCCACTCATCTTAAAAGCTCACCAGGTTTATTTTTTCCTTTTAACACCCACTCAGAAAGGGGGAGAGGACAAGAACTCCAGAATCTCTGACTTTTATTTACAAAACAATCCGTTTCTGAGCTCCAACCACAAAGATGCAAAAAAACAAACAAAAACCAACCAACCACAGAGGGCAGATTTTTTAGGGTAAAGCGACGGCGAGACCGAGAAAGTATTTTTTTTAAAAAGCCAAGGGAAAAAAAGAAAGGGGGGCATTTCAGAACTTGAATTCCTTGTACTTTTTGGCTCCGGCTCGGCTGTCCTGCGGCTGTGCTTTCCGCTTCTTTTGCTAAAGGGAAAAATAAATACAAAAAGTTGGGGTGTGTTTATGATTGGATTCCCAATTTCTTTTTGTTCTCTGTGACCGGGGAATTCTCAATTCCCTTCCACTAGCCCACCAATCTCCCTCTTGACCAGTGCAGCATCTCTGCTCCAGGCTGCGGTGTGAGATTTTCCCAGCATCCTTTGAGGACCCTGAGCCGAAGAGTCTGACTTGATTCACCTATTAAAAACAGGCGCTATACGGGCTTCCATTCGCCGGCAAAACTGCTCCACTCCACTCTGGGGTTTGATTTCTTTTTAGCACAGGCCGGTGGTCTCACCTGGGGGAGCCCAGAGGATGGCCAGACGGTGCAAGGGGTCCTCTGGTTAACATAGGGCAGTGATGGCGAACCTTTTGGCTGCGGTGTGCCAAAAGCGTGTGCGTGCCAGCACCCACAATGCAATGCGCCCTGCCTCCCTGTGCATACAACACCCCCCTTACCTGCATTGCGCAGGCGTGCACCTCCCAGCTGATTTTTGGCTTCTTTGAGACTTTTTTTTGCCCTCCAGGAGGCTTGAGGGAAGCCTCTGCAGCCTTTGGAGGCTGAAAAACAGGCCCGTTTTGGCAGTTAAATGGACCGAAAATCAGCTGGGAGGCGCATGCATGCGCGGTGCAGGTAAGTTTGGCTGAGGCTCGTGTCACCTGTGGCACGCATGCCATAGGTTTGCCATCACAGATATAGGGGGAGGGGAGAGCCCCATTGGACAATGGGAAGCAGGGTGAATGCTGCCCTTTGGAGGGTCCCAGGACCCTCGGTGGGTTACAGGCAGAGGGGAGCCAACCCCAAGATTGAGAAGGCAAAGGACCCAACTGCTTCCAGCCATGCCAAGCTGTAAGATTGATGGGCGGGATGAACGTTTGTTTTTTTATTCCATGGCTATCGATATCCCTGCTTTTAAAATGTGTCAAGCTGGAAAGACTAGAAGAAATCAAAAATGAAATTCAAGGATCGCATGAGGCTATCTTGCATCCGATTCGGAATGGTATCTTTTCGAAAGAGCAAAAATTGAACTAGAATCCGACAGAAAAGCATTAAAACGTTTTCAAACGCAGTTCTGGAAAAATAAATTAAAGCTGAATTTTTTAAAAGAGGCTGCCACCTGGGGAAGCAACGGAGCAGAGGAAATATTTTGGATCTCTCTCACTGAACATTTCCCTGTCTCCAAGAATTGGAGCAGGGTGGGAAGACTACGGATGAAGCTTTTCATAGCAATAGCACTAGCAACAGCCCTTAGGCATATTTCGCTTCACAGTGCTTTTACAGCCCTCTCTAAGCAGTTTACAGAGTCAGCCTCTTGCCCCCAACAATCTGGGTCCTCGTTTTACTGACCTAGAAAGGACGGAAGGCTGAGTCAACCTTGAGCCTGGTGAGATTCGAACTGCCAAATTGCAGGCAGCCAGTAGGCAGCATAAGTTGCCTGCAATACTGCACTCGAACTACTGCGCCAACGTGGCTCATAGCTATTAGAACAAGGGTCTTCCAACTTGGCAAGTTTAAGACTTGTGAACTTCCAAGTCCCAGAATTCCTGAGCTAACATGACTGGAGGAGGAGGAATTCTGGGAGTTGAAGTCCACAAGTCTTCAAGCTGCCGAGTATGAAGACTCCTGATCTATCACCTATCAATCTATCATCTCTCTCTCTCTCTCCGTACCTATCTACCTATTTATCTACCTACCTACCTATCTATCTTCTATCTATCATCTATCATAAGGGTCTTCCAACTTGGCAAGTTTAAGACTCGTGGACTTCAACTCCCAGAATTCTTGAGCTAACATGACTGGAGGAGGAGGAATTCTGGGAGTTGAAGTCCACGAGTCTTAAAGCTGCCGAGTATGAAGACCCCTGATCTATCACCTATCAATTTATCATCTCTCTCTCTCCCCCACCCCGCCATGGTGCAGGAGGCCAGCTAGGCCATGCCCACTATGGCCACACCCACCCAGCAACCGGGCAGAGATCCCGTTGCTAAAACTTTTTGAAGCCCACCCCTGCGTCCAGGGATACTCACTGCCACCTCCTGCCTCTTTTCTCTGGCACCATTTTGCCTAGCTAGAGTGAATAACAGAGTTGCAGGGACTTTAGAGGTCTTCTAGTCCAACCTCCTGCTCAGTCAGGAAACCTTATACCATTCCAGACAAATGGTGGTCCAGCCCATTTTGGAAAAACCTCCAATGATACAGCACCACGATTTCTGGTGGCAAGGCGTTCCACTGGCTAATTGGTCTCACGGTCAGGAAACCCCGCCTTTAATTCCAGGTTGCTTTCTCTCCTTGGTTAGTTTTCCACCTGTGGCTTCTTGCCCCGGTTAACAAAAATTCGTGGGGTCTTTTCCCCTTTGTTTCGATCTTAGGGTGTCGCTCCAGTTTGAGGGATTGAAGGCGCCTCCGCTCACCTTCTGCTTGGCCGCGTGCTCGGCCACCATGTCGCTGAAGTCCTCCTTCTCCACTTGGGCCTGCTGCTCTCTCACGTGCTCCTCGTACTTCTGGGTCATGGCCATGGGATCGAGCTCCAACTCTTCGGGCGCCAGGGCGACCTCCACCCCTTGGATTTCGGGGACCGGCCCTTTGCGGCTCATAACCTGCAAGGGTGGGGGGGAGAGAAAGAAGACGGGAGATGGGAAGGGGGAGGCATTAGATCAGGGATGAAGAAGGAAGTCAGGTCCACCCCATTAAGAGCCCTTTAAGCTACGACGGTTCTAGGAACGGTACCTGAAGGTTACAGTAAAGAACTATTTACAAAGTCTACTATTACTATTAACCTTCTCATCGCTCCTTGTCGCCCATCCCCTCCCACTTGTGACTGTATGACTGTAACTTTGTGGCTTGTACCCTTACGATTTATATGGACTGTTTCCTAGTATGATTTGATTGCTTATTGTACCCTGTGACTATTATTATTATTATTAAGTGTTGTACCTGATGATTCTTGATGAATGTCTCTTTTCTTTTATGTACACTGAGAGCATTTGCACCAAGACAAATTCCTTGTGTGTCCAATCACACTGGGTCAATAAAGAATTGAATTCTGTTCTGTTCTGTTCTGTTCTGTTCTGTTCTGTTCTGTTCTATTCTATTCCATTCCATTCCATTCCATTCCATTCCATTCCATTCCATTCCATTTTCTATTCTATTCTCTCTTCTATTCTCTCTTCTATTCCATAAAATACATTTTTCCCCGAACGCCATCATTCTGCTAAACAAATAATTCCCTCAACACTGTCCAACTATTTACAAAGTCTACTATTATTATTAATCTTCCCATCCTTCAATTTCACCCATCCCCTCCCACTTGTGACTGTATGACTTTAACTTTTCTTTTATGTACACCGAGAGCATATGCACCAAAGACCAATTCCTTGTGTATCCAATCACACTTGGTCAATAAAGAATTCTATTCTATTCTATTCTATTCTATTCTATTCTATTCTATTCTATTCTATTCTATTCTATTCTATTCTATTCCTTATTCTATTCTATTATTTCTATCCTTTATATTCTATTCTACTACACTCTATTCTTATTCTATTCCTTATTCTATTCTATTTTATTCTATTCTATTCAGAATAAAGAATTCTATTCTATGTATTAACAGCAGCTAGAATTGTACTTGCTTAGAATTGGAAAAGCGATAAGACACTGATAGAGGGAAAAGTAATTGAAAAAGATATTTGAATGTGCAGAAATGAATAGATTAACATTAGAAATGAAAGAAAAAGAAGAATCTGAATATTAGATGGTATGGGATTTGTTTTACCAATGGTTAGAAAATAAAACAAATTAAAGTAGACTAGACGTATTCATCAAGCAATAAGAGAAGCTTGTGAAATAGATATACTGGATATTACTGATCTGGGAATGTGATTATGTTATATTGAAAAGAAAGAGTATTATTATTCATTGTAAGCACCTGAAAGATGAACCTAATCAACACATGATTGAAATGGAATGGATTTATTGTATGTAAAAATTAATATATATACGATGGTTTGTTGGGCAGCTTAAGGGCAGATCTGTAGTTGGCAGGCACTGCCATGAACGTTCGGGTGCCTTCACACCAGAGGGCACCAATTTTTTGTGAGCAGTGTCAGAAATCATAAACAGTAGGTTGGCTTAAAAAGCAGAGTTACAGCAGGATGAAATGGAAGGTTTTGTGATTCATAGCATTGCAGTTTCTCTAATGTGACAGCCTGAAGAGGGGTGGATTTCAACTCCCAGAATTCCCCAGCCAGCATCTGGGAGTTGAAGTCCACCCATCTTCAAGCTGCCAAGGTGGAGAAACAGGGCTTTAAGGAATCCAATCTCCCACCTTCAATGTGAGAATATAAGTTTTCTTTTCTTATTAAATCGGGGTTGGGTTTGGCGTGGGAACCCAGACTACATATGTGGAAGGATATAGATTATATAAAATTAAACGAGCATGTTCTTCCCCGTCTTAATTTCAAGAAAACAAGTTTCTTTCTTCACCATTGGACAGACCAGAAAAAGTCAAGGGCACAGGCAATCCCGGGGGTTAATTATGGGATTTGTCATCCAATCCATCTGGAATCGTGTTTCAAGCAGCTTTAAAAGGCTGTGCGAAGAGTTCACTCTGCTGAATTAGAGGCGTGCGTGTCGTTCAGGGGTGTCAAACCCAATTTCGTTGAGGGCCACATCAGGGTTGCGTTTGACCTTGGGGAGGCTGGGGGGACTTGGCTAGGAGGGGGCATAGCCAAGAGGTGGTATTCAGCCAGTTTGGACCAGTTCTGGAGAACCAGTAGCAGAAATTTTGAGTAGTTTGGAGAACCGGCCAATACCGCCTCTGACTGGCCCCACCCCCATCTATTCTCCACCTCCCGAGTCCCAGCTGATTGGCTGGGTCTTCTTTGGTTGCCCTGCACAGGAGAATGGAGCTGCAAAGCAGGTTAGTGGGGCGGGGAGGGAATGGGGGTTTTACAGTAACCTTCCCCTGCCATGACCACCAAACCACCCCTTCAGAACCGGTAGTAAAAAATTTTGAATCCCACCACTGGTATATAGGGCCCATCTTAAAGTAAAAAGAGAGACCGATCCAATCCTTACTGTGGCCATGTCGTAGATATGGGTGGATCCCATCATGGCACCCCCAACCGTTGGCATCCGCTTCTCCGGCAGAACCGTGAATAGTTGGGGCGTCTCGCTTCTGTGGGGGGCAGAGAATTTTGGAGCAGGAAATAAAATAAAAATTAAAAAACCACCACCACCATGCCATACTGTTATAAGAATTACATAGGGAGGGATTAAATTACAAGTCTTTTTGTGGAGTTTTCATGTTGTGCACTGCCTGGAGTCACTGTGAGTTGGGCAGGTATATGCATTTGTTAATAAAATAAAATAAAAACAAAAAAATAAAACAAACCATATTGTGTTAGGGGGAAAATGTCCCTCGAGCTTTCCTTTATCCTCCCCTCTGCTCTTCCCTCTAGTGTTGTCTTCAAAGTTCAAACCTTTATTGTCAATGCACAACATGTGTGCAATGGAATTGAGTGAGACTCCTTTGGTGCAGTCCCCACCCAAGAACACGGATTACATCTCCAAAAAAATCAATAAAAAGAAATCCCTAGCCCCAGGTAAGTAGTAAACTAGCACACATTTCCCCTTACGTAGAAGTCTATCACATTAAGCCTGATTGTGATGTTATATTGCGTTTAGTATCTTTCAGGATCGTCTTGTTGTTACCGAGTTATTTCTTTGAAAGGCCAACAAAATGTGTGAAGGAATCAATGGAGTGACCCTCTAGATAGATCTCTCCAAACTCAACTTCTTCTCCACCAAAGATGGTTTGCTAGTCCCCAAGAGGAGAGAAGGGATCTGAAGAGAGCCAATTTACCCATCCATGGCTTCCTCGATCTTCTTCTTACGCAGCTCAATCAGCTCTGGGGTCTCCATGCCGGCGGGCACGGAAGAGAAGCCGCCTGGTGTGATTAGGCCGCTAGAGGAAGAAGAGGAAAAAGTGAAGTCAGAACCAGGAGGAAATTAACTGGAGTCAACCAAGAGGTTCAGGAAGTCACCTATTTGGGGTGGGGGGAATCATACCATGCACCGAATCCTAAAGAAGTCACCTGGTCTAGCCAAATTGCCCAACAGGCTGGTAGAAAACAGGACAAGTATCAACTTGCAAAACAGTCCTATGCCTGCTTCGAAGTTGCCATGAGAAAGGTGGCGTGGGGGGCTGAAGGAGCACACGGCAAATAAAATCAGAGAAGCACATTCCAAGCTTATCTCACAAAGATTGCAACTTAGGCAACCGGGTATACTGCCCTCGAAAATCCTTTTGTGATGACCCAGGGTGGGATACAAAATAAACACAGTCACAAAAACAGGTGAAGCCCCTTTTATTCCTTCACTTTGCTCCAAAATCCTTGGGAGTCAAAAAACTCCCCCACAAACAGTTACGAAAAGAAGTTAATGCCTAGTTTAAACTAAAAATGCCTATAAATTATAGAGAGGAAAAACAACCCAAACCACACTGAAGCAGTTCAGGGAACCGGACAAAGATAAGGGCTTGAAGACGTCTACAGATATCGGAACACACACTGGGAAGGACGCCAAACTCAGAGAGGAACAACAGACGAGAGATATTTCCATGCTTTGTTTCCAGCACTGGCCCATACGCATGTCCGTCCTTTTAACCAGTTCTCACAGCTGCAGCCCATGAAGAGGATCAAGGCTCTTTCCTCCCCCTTAGACCACCCCATTCACGTCTTTCCCTGATCCTCTCCTCCCTGCGTGCCCTAGGATGAGAGGGGAAAGGCCTGGGTCTTCCTCTGACTGCCCAGCCGGCCTCTGCCCTTCCCCAGCCTCCTCCACAACCACTGGAGCCACACTTCCACTCCTAGTTGGCTGTTCCTCCTCTCCCTCGGAGTCAGCTTCCACCAGGGGCATGACACCTTTATTGGGGAAAGTGAGTGATGACACCCAGCACATGAAGGTGTTTTGTTGGAGAAGCTGAATTATGATACACCCAGGGGAGTGGAGGAAGGAATTGTAAATTACGTGTCTCAGAGTTGGCTTCATACAGGTTATGCCGACATGTCGCTCCTAATAAATCTTTTGAAGTTTTTTGAAGCTTGGCTTGAGGTTTATGACTTAATTAGGGCAATCCCCGGAATCCTGACAACAAGGAGCAACGGGTGAAAGAACATTAAAGAGAGGTTCAGCCAGGAACTAAGAGGGATTGCCTGACAGTGAAAACAATTCACCAGTGGGAGGGCTTCCCGTCCTGGGGCTGTGGGTGCCCCATCGTTGGAGGCTTTCAAAAGTAGACCGGACAACCATTTGACTGGGATGGTGTTGGACTAGAAGATCTCTAGGGCCCTTCCAACTCAGTGATGCGATAATTCTGAAGCTCAACGTGGGAGGCTTTCAAAACTAGCCAGGACAACCAGGATAGTAGAAGATCTCCTGCTTTGAGCAGGGGGCTGGACTAGAAGATCTCCAGGGTCCCTTCCAACCTGGTTATTCTGAAGCTCAGCTGATAGGCGATTCAGGAAGAGAGCGGGAGGCTGCCGGTGCTTGTCTGGGCTCATAGAGGAGTGGCCAATCCCACCCCAACATTTCCTTCCTAGGGACTGTCCTGACTTTGAGCTTCCCATGGGGATTTGGATTCTTTTACTGTCACATCCCCCCTATTTGGAAATCCACACACACTCCAATCCCACGTACAGACAGAGCCTGACCTATCGGCAGGGGTGATGAAGCCCGTCTCGTCTGGCTTCTCCTCGTCCGTATCCTCGTCTTCTTCCTCCTCTGAGGATTCTTCGTCGGACGGCTCCAGTTCCCCCCAAGGGGTCCGGTCTATCTCTTCTTCTTCGGTCTTAGCCTGAGGGAGAGAGGAAGATAGAATGGAGGGAGGGAAGGAAGGAAGGAAGG